>CM051695.1:23754685-24192185 GCA_028022725.1 Lycodopsis pacificus
GGAACACTTCTGGGAGATTTTGGACTGAAGTTTAGGCAGCGCTCTAAACCAACATCATCAAAACAGCAAATAAATGCACGTCATGTGGTAGGTGCTCATCTCTCCAGCACAGTTCCAGCTAATTTATGATGTTTTGCAATATGCCGATTTTCAGTTATGCAGCAAAAGTAGTTTGAGAAGTTTCTATTGATGTTTTCTTGACTCTGTTTAAATTGTGACGTGTGTGAATGTGACTACAGCTGCTGTCCTTCATACGGGAACACGCTGTAAACTGATCAGAGCTACGCTTTTTAGGCCGACAGGAGACGAGTAAATCACATTTTCTAGTGGAGGATTCCTTTTGGGATTTTAGAAATATTACCCAAAGTTTGACTTGTATTCACAAAATATTTGTTTTATCACATTCACTTAAAATGAGATTCTCAATTGTATTTACCTATTGAGTCTCAAAAACTGACTATATGAGAGGTTCCACCTGTGATCTCCACACTTCTTAAAATGCTTTACATCACTTAGGATTTACTCACTGGCACTTCTGTTCCACTGAGCTCATGGATTAGATCTGGCTCATGTTTATTCAGGAATCTGTAGAACATCGCTTTTCCTTGACCTCCGCTGGATTCCAAAGGCCCACTAAAGAGCGCCGTCATCTTCTCCTGAGAGGTAGGCAGAGCCTTGATGTCATCATAATTATCTTGTTGGATGATGTTTTCGTGGAGGAGCTCATCCAAAAAGGGTGCAATGTTGCTCACTCTCTTGATCAGATTGACTTGATGTTTCTCCACAAAGTGCTCCCCTGAGGAAACAGTGAAAATACATTTCTTGAGAAGAGAAGTTTCATTACAAGATGCTTTAAAACTCCTACTTATATAATTCAAAGTGAGATTCTTCCAACATAAAGATGGAGACAATTTGCGACTTGGATATTTCAAGAAAAGTTATTAAGATTCTGTAACAGTGATTTCTATAGTTCAGTTGTTTGTGAATTGCATTCATTGAAGCATTTTAACTGCATGTGTGAAACACAAACATCACACATACAACTGTGTTTTAGAGCAATAGTGACTCAAGTGTTCATTTTGATGTTTCAATTGTTTATTTTTTATTCAAATTGTGAATTTACAATTTTGGATTCAAACTACATCTGAAAGATACATTTTATATTTATGTAATGTTTACTTCAAATGTCTTTCTGTGAAGCTCTCACATCTTTTTGATTTTAATGACATTTTGTTCAATACATTTAGATATTTAGCTTAGCTTAGCATAACAACTGGAGGCACGGGAGAACAGCTAGTCAGTCCAAAGTTTGTGTTTTATTGAACCAATAAAAGAAGATTTCACATTTTAATTGTTGAGCTTCAGATGTGCTGGTAGATAGAGTTCTGTCCTGAGCCAGACTAACTGTTAAATTAGGAGGTTTCATCGTCAGATTCTGTGTTTCTCGATAATCTGATGATCTGCTTTTCAATTTCAACAGATGGTCTCCACTTTAAAGCCCAGGAAAAAACATCTATGAAGAAATAGTTAGACAGTATAATTAGTTATATAGTTTTGCAATGAAAAGTGCATTTCCTAATATCTATATAATGGTTCCCAGATATAATTTATTGACTAGATATACTGAACTATATAGGGTATCCTAACAGGCCTACCATCAGTGCTGGAAGAGGTACTCAGATCTTTAACTTTAGTAAAAATAGGAATACCATGGTAGAATACTGTTACAAGTAAAAGTACATAAGTACCAAAGTAGAAGTACTATTACAGGCTATTTCACTGGATTATAGACTGATACAATAAAAATCCCAAAAGACAGTCCCTCTCAACGTCCCTTCATTCTCTCTCTCTCTCTCTCTCTCTCTCTCTCTCTCTCTCTCTCTCACTCGTTGAGCTGGAGGGGCAAATGTTTTGTTTACAAACAGTGTCACTGTATATTTTACCTTTAAACTTTCAATTTTGAGACACATGATTATGTCATGTGTTGTTTATCTTTGTCTTACCTTTGAGTGCTGAGCTGCTCTCTGACCACCTCCACATTAGATCAGTTCTGTTCATCTTCTCAACAACCTCCCTGGTTAAATCCACAGACTGATGGCCGTAGGCCTGCATCATCAGATCCACTGTTTCTTCATTGTCTGCTGTTTGTCTCAACATTGATGAGATGTCTGGGAGGTTCTTCTGTGAGACGATCAACGGCAGGAACTCCTGGAATTTCTTTAACTCAGAATGATCTAAATCATTCAAGGTTTCCAAAAGCAGCTGTTTAACAGCTGCTTTTGTTGCAACCTGAAAAAAAATCAATACATTTATAAAATCAATAAGTAAATCATGACTTTGGGTCTCGTAATTTTTTTAAATGTTAAAGATGACAACATTTTTAAGCAGCATTGGTGGAATGAAAGCTGTGTTGTATGAAGTCAGACAGATGTGACATTACTCACTCTCTGGATCAGTGCAGATCTGTGTTCATCGGAGAGTTTCTCTGAGGAGAAAAGTAGTAAAAGTCATGAGTGATTGATCTAATGTCTGACAATAAATATTGCTCACAAGCAACATTGCTTTTTATACAATCTACACAACACAATATTACACTTAAACC
Source organism: Lycodopsis pacificus (assembly GCA_028022725.1). Taxonomy (NCBI): domain Eukaryota; kingdom Metazoa; phylum Chordata; class Actinopteri; order Perciformes; family Zoarcidae; genus Lycodopsis; species Lycodopsis pacificus. Next base: position 23,757,288 of record CM051695.1, read on the forward strand.
ACCACAACAGTCATTGTTGTCACCTCTCCCAAAATATTTTCATACTTCATATCAGTCATACAATATATTTTGTACACAAGATGATGTGTCTTTTCTCGACATTATCAATCATATTATTCATCATGAAAAGAGAAGAAGCTTATGACACAACTTATGACGTACGTGTGAAGTAGCAGTTTCATGGTTTTAAGATGTTTTTGTCTTTGTTGTCTTACTTTTGGGTCCTGAGCTGCTGTGTGACAACATCTGCACCAGATCAGTCCGGTTCATCATCTTTAAAACCTCCTTGGTCTTGTTCACAGACTGTTGGCCGTAGATCAGCACCATAAAAAACACCATGTCCTGCTTGTCTGTTACCTCGAACAGCATCAATGAGATGTATGAGGAGCGTCTGTGGAAGTCAGTTTGACTCAAGAGCACATGCTTGAACTTCTTGAGCTCCTCGTCGCTCAAACCAGCCAGCGTTTCCAAAAGCAGCTCTATAACAGACGCCATCGTTTCCACCTGATATATTCAAAGGAAATGTTCATGAGAGAAAAGTGAAAAAAATGTTCTGTTCACATTTCATCAATGTCTGTTTTAGAAGCGTGGATGTGGTGAGTGCATCAGCCATATCACACAAGGTCATGATATGATTGATAATATTTGTCCATTTCATCTCATACACACTACCCGTTCAGTTCTGAAAAAACCTTCTGATGAAAAATGAAGTTGGTTTTGTTCATTTATAATAATTAAGGTGAGGATCATTTTGAATCTACATCTATTGAATAAAAGCTGCATTGTCTAAAGTAGTGCTGCAACTTAGTATTATTTTCATGTTAATGACTTGAAATTATTATTTTTCAATATACAAAACAATCAGTGTACAAATATCTACAAATACATCTTATGTCCTTCCTCATTGCTCCCTCCCAACCCCGTGAAACTCCAACAACAAGTGGGATGAACAACATTTCACTCAATCAATAATGTGCCTTCATAGAAATAATATTAAGAAATATGAATAAAATAACATAAATACATTAATCCTTTTAAGAACATAATATAAAATCCACCTGGAGAACTTGAGATTCATCAGTTTCCTACTTACCCTTACTCCTGTGCACTCATTTCAGTTAACTATCATTCTTATTATTGATGAATGTGACGATTATTTTCTAAATCGATCGATTCATTGTTTGGTCTATAAAATGCAGAAGATCTTCTCAACAATATTTGCCATTTTTGCTAAACAAAAAGTACTTAAAGGATTAAGAGATTGTCAAAACAGTTGTGATTTATTTTCTGTTGATCAACTGATTGATTAATTGTTTCAGCTTCAGTTTAAAGTCAGACAGATGTGACATTACTCACTTTCTGGATCAGTTCAGGCCAATGTTCATCCACAGTGTGTTTCTCTGAGGAGAAAATAAATATAGATGATTGATTTAACACCAGGCTTTATAATAACACACTGTCAGACTACAATAACTATAATGTTAAGGATTGATCGCATAATGAAAAGAAAATCTACTGAATACCATCATAAAAATAAACTACCGTCTTCTTTGCGAGACTGAAATGTAAACTAAAGTAACTTCATGGCTTTGAGGAATCATCTTTCTTCAAGTTCAATGAATAATATTCAACAGATTCATGTGGAATTATGGAGACAACTTAACCAAATACAATACAAGACTGGTGATAATGAAATCAAAATACACACATTTAATGGACCAAAAAACAAACAAGGTCATGTGTCCCAATCAAGAAAATGTTTTTAAAGAATAGATGTTGAGACTTTTGAAAATGAACAAACTAGAGTTACTGACTCTCAGTTGTATTTCTAGTCAAGAAACAAGATGCAGTTTGCATCCATGTCTGTCAAGAATTCCCCTTCATATTAGTTTCTTTCATCCTGTCTGCTTGTTTTATTAACTCTCCTATCATTTCAGATCCTACCACTCACACCTGATCGTCTCTCATTCCCCTCACCTGGTCCTCCACACCCATCTCACCTGCAGCCCATTCCCTCATTAGCCCTCACTATTTAGGTCCCCTCACGTGCACTTGTTCCCTGCCAGATTGTCTTGTGTGTTATTGCCAAGTTCTCCAGCATATCTTTATAGATATGAGTTAGTGTTCATGATCTGCCTGTTCCGACCCTGTCTGCCTGTTTTCGACCTTGGATTTTTGCCTGCCCCTTATTGGATTTGTTCGCCTGTTTGACTGACCTCCTGGTTTTGACCCTGCCTGAACTCTAGTAAAAGAACTGAACTTGTGCTTTTGGGTTCTAGTATCTGTAATCCTTACACATGTCATGTTGAAAATGTCATCACTTCATCATTTTACCCTATAATCATAATTAGCATATGACTTCTTGAGTTATTGTCACAGCTCTGCCACTTCTATCTAGTTTTTTCCACCTCTCACTCACCTAATCAGTTCATTCAGTGCACCTGCCAGTCACACCCACCTCATCAGCTCATTACACTCACCTGCTCACTCTGCCTCCTCCACCATTTAAACCCCTGCCTCACACACACTCACTGCCAGATCGTTCTCTGATTTCATGCAACACTTTCCCGCATACACCCTTGGACTGATTCCCTGTTGCTGACCCTGCCTGTTTCGGACTACCTCACCTTGCCTCAGCCCTGGTAACTCGCTCAGCCTTCTGTCCTTGACCACGAGAACCTGTCGCTGTTTTCCTGAGAGATTCTTCCTGTCGTGTGTTGAAGAGAATAAAGATTCCAAGTCAAACTTTCCTGGTGTTTGTCGTACTGCACCTGGGTCCTTACTACACCCGTTACAGTTATGGCCAAAAACGTGTTTCATGAGGTCAGAGTGACCTTTGACCACCAACATCTAATCAGTTCATCCTTGAGTCCAGGTGGACATTTGTGCCAAATTTGAAGAAATTCCCTCCAGGCGTTCCTGAGACATCACGTTCACGACAATGGACCAGATGGAAGTACGTATGGACAACCCGAGAACATAAAGCCTCCGCCCACGACGACAAGTCAACAGACTCATGAACCCCTCAGAACATCTGCACTTTGAAGTTGAAATCCAAAACATTCACCTCTGAAGTAATATTTGTCTAATTTAACGTGTGGTCTTTATTTTGTATACACAAGTATATTTAATTCGTTAAACTAGATGCTTCAAAAAGACAACGAACAACTAACTCTGTGAAGCTTATAAAGTTCAGTTTTTGTTGAGAATGTGTTTGAGAGGTGTTCTTTCAACTCTTTGGTAGTTTTGCTGTCATGGCGGGCCTATATGGTGTTGTTGCATTGCTTGATACTATAAGCTGCTGTATTTGTAACCGTGCATATTAAATATTATTAATGTGACCGTTATCTTCATCTTACCTTTGGGTCCTGAGCTGGTCTCTGACAGCCTCTGCACCAGATCAGTCCTGTTCATGTCCATGAAAACCTCCTTGGTCACCTCCACAGACTGTTGATTCCATATCTCCACCATCACATCCACCAGGTCGTCTGCCCTGTCTGTCCAATGCAGTCGACTCCATGAGCTTTGTGGAAGGCCCCAGTGGAGGAAGTTGAACTGCAGAAACCACTTGAATTTCTTTAACTCCTCGGAGCTCAAATCATTGAGAGTTTCCAAAAGCAGCTCTTTAACAGTCATTGTTTCCACCTGGAAAATTCCAATTACGGTATATGTTCATAAAGGAAACATGTTCATGAGAACCACTGCTCTGTAAAGGAAAAGCTTGAATTCCTCCATACAGAGCTGTTGGGAAAAATCTAAATGACTAATTATTATGTATTTAATAATTAGTGAATGTTGTACATTTAAGAACATAATATAAAATCCACCTGGAGAACTTGAGATTAATCAGCTTCCTACTTCCCCTTACTCCTGTGCACTCATGTCAGTTAACTATCATTCTTATTATTGATGAATGTGACGATTATTTTCTAAATTGATGGATTCATTGTTTGGTCTATAAAATGTCAGAAAATGATGAAAGATCACAATTCCCTAAAGTCCACGTTGACATCTTTAACAGTCTTGTTTTGTCTGACTCAACAGCCCAAACCCAAAAATATTCAGTTTACAATGATACAGAACAGAGAAAATACGAAGATCTTCAACAATATTTGACATTTTTGCGAAACAAAAAGTACTGAAAGGATTAAGAGATTGTCAAAATAGTTGTGATTTATTTTCTGTTGATCAACTGATTGATTAATTGTTTCAGCTTTAGTTTAAAGTCAGACAGATGTGACATTACTCACTTTCTGGATCAGTGCAGGCCAATGTTCAGCCACAGTGTGTTTCTCTGAGGAGAAAAGAAATATAGATGATTGATTTAACACCAGGCTTTATAATAACACACTGTCAGACTACAAGAACTATAATGTTAAGGATTGATCGCATAATGAACAGAAAATCGACTGTGTATGAAGGTATATTTGTGTCTTTATTACGCAAACAAACAAAAAAAGTTTTAAAAGCAAATTTCTCACACTGCAATCAAAAATCAAGTTTGTAAGTGTTGACAGATGTAGCTTGTACAGCAATTCTGGCGTATGTACTCAGTGTGGCAAGCTGCTGTATTTGTAACCGTGCATATTAAATATTATTAATGTGACCGTTATCTTCATCTTACCTTTGGGTCCTGAGCTGGTCTCTGACAGCCTCTGCACCAGATCAGTCCTGTTCATGTCCATGAAAACCTTCTTGGTCACCTCCACTGACTGTTGATTCCATATCTCCATCATCACATCCACCAGTAGGTCTGTCCTGTGTGCCCAACGCAGTCGACTCCATGAGATTTGTGGAAGGCCCCAGTGGAAGAAGTTGAACTGCAGCAACCACTTGAATTTCTTTAACTCCTCGGAGCTCAAATCATTGAGAGTTTCCAAAAGCAGCTCTTTAACAGTCGTCATTGTTTCCACCTGGAAAATTCCAAATATATGTTCATAAAGGAAACATGTTCATGAGAACCACTGCTCTGTAAAGGAACAGCTTGAATTCCTCCATACAGAGCATGATGGGTCATTGGATGGTTTACATGTAAAATGATGTGAATCATAGGCTCTGACTTTCAGACACCAGGTCAACTCAGTGGAACACTTCTGGGAGATTTTGGACTGAAGTTTAGGCAGCGCTCTAAACCAACATCATCAAAACAGCAAATAAATGCACGTCATGTGGTAGGTGCTCATCTCTCCAGCACAGTTCCAGCTAATTTATGATGTTTTGCAATATGCCGATTTTCAGTTATGCAGCAAAAGTAGTTTGAGAAGTTTCTATTGATGTTTTCTTGACTCTGTTTAAATTGTGACGTGTGTGAATGTGACTATACAGCTGCTGTCCTTCATACGGGAACACGCTGTAAACTGATCAGAGCTACGCTTTTTAGACCGACAGGAGACGAGTAAATCACATTTTCTAGTGGAGGATTCCTTTTGGGATTTTAGAAATATTACCCAAAGTTTGACTTGTATTCACAAAATATTTGTTTTATCACATTCACTTAAAATGAGATTCTCAATTGTATTTACCTATTGAGTCTCAAAAACTGACTATATGAGAGGTTCCACCTGTGATCTCCACACTTCTTAAAATGCTTTACATCACTAAGGATTTACTCACTGGCACTTCTGTTCCACTGAGCTCATGGATTAGATCTGGCTCATGTTTATTCAGGAATCTGTAGAACATTGCTTTTCCTTGACCTCCGCTGGATTCCAAAGGCCCACTAAAGAGCGCCGTCATCTTCTCCTGAGAGGTAGGCAGAGCCTTGATGTCATCATAACTATCTTGTTGGATGATGTTTTGGTGGAGGAGATCATCCAAAAAGGGTGCAATGTTGCTCACTCTCTTGATCAGCTTGACTTGATGTTTCTCCACAAAGTGCTCCCCTGAGGAAACAGTGAAAATACATTTCTTTAGAAGAGAAGTTTCATTACAAGATGCTTTAAAACTCCTACTTATATAATTCTACTTATATAAAAGTAGTATTATCTTACACTTTACATTTCTACTCCGCCTCCGCCTGTATATACTGGTATATTTAATAGTCTTCTTTACTGTCAATCCCGTGCAATATCCAATACGTTTAAGTATTATCTTACATTTCACATTTTTACTCCGTCTGTACATACTGGTATATTTTGTATTCTTCTTTACTGTCATATTTTTTACTACTGTTTACTGTTTAGTCTATTTATACTGCTTGATTTTTTTATCTTCTTCTTCTTCATTTATTACTTGTGAGCGATGCTGCTGTAATCCTGTAATTTCCCCACTGAGGGACTAATAAAGGATTATCTTATCTTATCTTATTCAAAGTGTAGAAAACTGAGATTCTTCAAATATAAAAATACAGACAATTTGTAACATGGATTTTTTAAGAAAAGTTTCTGTTTTTCTAGATAATCACTTTCAATTAACTAACAGATTATATCCGCTTTACAGCTCAGGAAAAACAAAATCGTTAGATAGTAGAATTAGTTAAATAATTTTGCAATGAAAAGTGCATTTCCTAATATCTATATAATGTTCCACAGATATAATTTATTAACTACTAAACTATATAGGGTATCCTAACAGGCCTACCATCAGTGCTGGAAGAGGTACTCAGATCTTTAACTTTAGTAAAAATAGTAATACCATGGTAGAATACTGTTACAGGTAAAAGTACATAAGTACCAAAGTAAAAGTACTATTACAGGCTATTTTACTGGACTATAGACTGATACAATAAAAGTCTCTCTCTCTCTGTGACTGTATATTTTACCTTTAAACTTTCAATTTTGAGACACATGATTATGTCATGTGTTGTTTATCTTTGTCTTACCTTTGAGTGCTGAGCTGCTCTCTGACCACCTCCACATTAGATCAGTTCTGTTCATCTTCTCAACAACCTCCCTGGTTAAATCCACAGACTGATGGCCGTAGGCCTGCATCATCAGATCCACTGTTTCTTCATTGTCTGCTGTTTGTCTCAACATTGATGAGATGTCTGGGAGGTTCTTCTGTGAGACGATCAACGGCAGGAACTCCTGGAATTTCTTTAACTCAGAATGATCTAAATCATTCAAGGTTTCCAAAAGCAGCTGTTTAACAGCTACTATTGTTGCTACCTGAAAGAAAATCAATACATTTATAAAATCAATAAGTAAATCATGACTTTGGGTCTCATAATTATTTTAAATGTTAAAGATGACAACATTTTTTAAGCAGCATTGGTTGAATGAAAGCTGTGTTGTATGAAGTCAGGCAGATGTGACATTACTCACTCTCTGGATCAGTGCAGATCTGTGTTCATCGGAGAGTTTCTCTGAGGAGAAAAGAAGTAAAAGTCATGAGTGATTGATCTAACGTCTGACAATAAATATTGTTCACAGGCAACATTGCTTTTTATACAATCTACACAACACAATATTACACTTAAACCAGCACAAGTTATTTTTGTCTCCTCTCCCAAAATATTTTCGATAATTCATATCAGTCATACAATATATTTTGTACACAAGATGATGTGTCTTTTCTCTACATTATCAATCATATTATTCATGATGAAAAGAGAAGAAGCTTATGACACAACTTATGACATACGTGTGAAGTAACAGTTTCATGGTTTTAAGATGTTTTTGTCTTTGTTGTCTTACTTTTGGGTCCTGAGCTGCTGTGTGACAACATCTGCACCAGATCAGTCCGGTTCATCTTCTTTAAAACCTCCTTGGTCTTGTTCACAGACTGTTGGCCGTAGTACAGCACTATTAAAAACACCATGTCCTGCTTGTCTGTTACCTCTGACAGCATCAATGAGATGTATGAGGAGTGTCTGTGGAAGTCAGTTTGATTCAAGAGGTCATACTTGAACTTCTTGAGCTCCCTGTGACTCAAACCAGCCAGCGTTTCCAAAAGCAGCTCTATAACAGACGCCATCGTTTCCACCTGATATATTCAAAGGAAATGTTCATGAGGCAAAAGTGAAAAAAATGTTCTGTTCACATTTCATCAATGTCTGTTTCAGAAACGTGGATGTGGTGAGTGCATCAGCCATATCACACAAGGTCATGATATGATTGATAATATTTGTCCATTTCATCTCATACACACTACAGTTCTGAAAAAACCTTCTGATGAAAAATGAAGTTGGTTTTATTCATCATTTATAATATTTAAGGTGAGGATCATTTTGAATCTACATCTATTGAATAAAAGCTGTATTGTCTAAAGTAGTGCTGCAACTTATTATGATTTTCATATGTTAATGACTTGCAATTTCTATTTTTCAATATACAAAACAATCAGTGTACAAATATCTACAAATACATCTTATGTCCTTCCCCATTGCTCCCTCCCAACCCCGTGCAACTCCAACAACAAGTGGGATGAACAACATTTCACTCAATCAATAATGTGCCTTCATAGAAATAAAATTAAGAAATATGAATAAAATAACATAAATACATTAATCCTTTTAAGAACATAATATAAAATCCACCTGGAGTACTTGAGATTCATCAGCTTCCTACTTACCCTTACTCCTGTGCACTCATGTCAGTTAACTATCATTCTTATTATTGATGAATGTGACAATTATTTTCTAAATTGATGGATTCATTGTTTGGTCTATAAAATGTCAGAAAATGGTAAAAGATCACAATTCCCTGAAGTCCACGTTGATATCTTTAAAAGTCTTGTTCTGTCTGACTCAACAGCCCAAACCCAAAAATATTCAGTTTACAATGATACAGAACAGAGAAAAGAAGAAGATCTTTTCCATTTTTGCTCAACAAAAAGTACTTAAACGATTAAGAGATTGTCAAAATAGTTGTGATTTATTTTCTGTTGATCAACTGATTGATTAATTGTTTCAGCTTCAGTTGAAAGTCAGACAGATGTGACATTACTCACTTTCTGGATCAGTGCAGGCCAATGTTCATCCACAGTGTGTTTCTCTGAGGAGAAAATAAATATAGATGATTGATTTAACAGCAGGCTTTATAATAACACACTGTCAGACTACAAGAACTATAATGTTAAGGATTGATCGCAATGAACAGGAAATCTACTGAATACCATCATAAAAATAAACTACCGTCTTCTTTGCGAGACTGAAATGTAAACTAAAGTAACTTCATGGCTTTGAGGAATTATTTTTCTTCAAGTTCAATGAATAATATTCAACAGATTCATGTGAAATTATGTTGACAACATTAACCAAATTCATATTGGGTTATATACAATACTGGTGATAATGAAATCAAAATACACAAATTTAATGGACCAAAAAACAAACAAGGTCATGTGTCCCAAGAAAGAAAAATGTTTTTAAAGAATAGATGTTGAGAGACTTTTGAAACCACAAAATGTACAAACTAGAGTTACTGACTCTCAGTTGTATTTCTAGTCAAGAAACTAGTCGAGATGCAGTTTACATCCATGTCTGTCGAAAATGTTGGGAACGAAAAGGAGCGCGTTTGAGCCAACAGCAAATATGAAAAACTAAATTATTGACATCAATAGAATTATTAATGTCAGTAAGATTATTCACAATTTGTAATAATAACGGGGCACTACCCTGCGAACAGGGACCAATAACCAAACTATAAACTAAGTCTCATAATTAGTATTCACTCACAATGTCAATAGTCAAATACTATTTAACATTCAGAGTGAAAGGGAAGGTTTGAATTTGAGCACATATCCAGTTATCACCACAATACACATGCACCACGTTATCACAGACAGCTGTTCTTTAAAGTACAACAGAGCTTATTAAGTACCAATAATAATGATCGAGTCAACTAATATCTAAAACTAACAACAAATACTACACATTTATGAGCACGCTATCTAAAATCAACAAACTGTGGTAAGAGGGAGAGTGTGTGTATCAACAACAACAACAACAACAAGGCATTGCAGCACTTAAGAAGTTATATTTGTCTCCTCCCCTTTTCTTTGCTGATCCAAAAAAAGATCCGTGACTCAAAAACCGTGATCCGAACCGTGAGCTTTGTGATCCGTTGCACCCCTAGTAATTAGCATATGAATTATTGAGTTCTGTCTAAAAACGTGTTTTATGAGGTCAGAGTGACCTTTGACCACCAACATCTAATCAGTTCATCCTTGAGTCCAGGTGGACGTTTGTGCCAAATTTGAAGAAATTCCCTCCAGGCGTTCCTGAGACATCACGTTCACCAACAATGGACCAGATGGAAGTACGTATGGACAATAGGGGTGTAACAGTTCACAAAATGCACGGTTCGGTACGTTTCGGTACAGTAGAAAACTAAATGCCAGAGAAACGTACTTGATTTTAAAATATATTTATTCATTACAACTAACATCATAAAGTTATTCTTTGACTTTGAACAATGATGGAACTATACCTGAGTGACCCATCTTCTGGGGTGTCTTCTTAGCAACACATGAACATAAAACTGCTCCTTAATGTTATGTAGTATTGTTACTTACATCTTGCAAAAGAGATTTTTAATCTCAGTGGGACTACCTGGTTAAATAAAGGTTTTTAAAAAAAAAAATTCAAACGTATTCGGTTCGTCATGCGTATCGAACCGTGAGCCTCGTATCGAACGATTCAATACGAATACGCGTATTGTTACACCCCTAATGGACAACCCGAGAACATAAAGCCTCCGCCCACGACGACAAGTCAACAGACTCATGAAGCCCTCAGAACATCTGCACTTTGAAGCTGAAATCCAAAACATTCACCTCTGAAGTAATATTTGTCTAATTTAACATGTGGTCTTTATTTTATATGCACAAGTATATTTAATTAGTTAAACTAGATGCTTCAAAAAGACAACGAACAACTAACTCTGTGAAGCTTATAAAGTTCAGTTTTTGTTGAGAATGTGTTTGAGAGGTGTTCTTTCAACTCTTTGGTAGCTTTGCTGTCATGGCGGGCCTATATGGTGTTGTTGCATTGCTTTATACTATAAGCTGCTGTATTTGTAACCGTGCATATTAAATATTATTAATGTGACCGTTATCTTCATCTTACCTTTGGGTCCTGAGCTGGTCTCTGACAGCCTCTGCACCAGATCAGTCCTGTTCATGTCCATGAAAACCTCCTTGGTCACCTCCACAGACTGTTGATTCCATATCTCCATCATCACATCCACCAGGTCGTCTGTCCTGTGTGCCGTATGCAGTCGTCTCCATGAGAATCGTGGAAGGCCACAGTGGAAAAAGTCAAACTGCAGCAACCGCCTGAATTTCTTTAACTCCTCGGAGCTCAAATCATTGAGAGTTTCCAAAAGCAGCTCTTTAACAGTCGTCATTGTTTCCACCTGGAAAATTCCAAATATATGTTCATAAAGGAAACATGTTCATGAGAACCACTGCTCTGTAAAGGAACAGCTTGAATTCCTCCAGACAGAGCATGATGGGTCATTGGATGGTTTACATGTAAAATGATGTGAATCATAGGCTCTGACTTTCAGACACCAGGTCAACTCAGTGGAACACTTCTGGGAGATTTTGGACTGAAGTTTATGCAGCGCTCTAAACCAACATCATCAAAACAGCAAATAAATGCACGTCATGTGGTAGGTGCTCATCTCTCCAGCACAGTTCCAGCTAATTTATGATGTTTTGCAAAATGCCGATTTTCAGTTATGCAGCAAAAGTAGTTTGAGAAGTTTCTATTGATGTTTTCTTGACTCTGTTTAAATTGTGACGTGTGTGAATGTGACTACAGCTGCTGTCCTTCATAAGGGAACACGCTGTAAACTGATCAGAGCTACGCTTTTTAGGCCGACAGGAGACGAGTAAATCACATTTTATAGTGGAGGATTGTCAAAGCAATTTAGATACTTGAGTTAGTTACTGTATCATTAGTATATTTAGTTATTAATTCGTTAAAATAACTGTTTTTTTTCACACATTAGTGTCAACGTTTAAACTCGACAGAAAGTTAAACCTATGAAAGTGAAAGTAAGAATAAAAGGTTGTTAAATGCTGTTTTACAAACCTTTTTAAAACAGCTTGTAGCTTCAGCCGTCAGAGTCCGTCCATTGTTATCTAATCTATCTAATTCTTCGTATAGTTGACAGGACTTTAGTCGAAGTCTGCTCCTCTCTCGAATAGTGTTTCCTCATTAACACGTTTCCTGTACTGCACCCCTTCAGGTCTACCTGGTCTACCTGTCTGTAGTATCCAGAACGGAGCGGTAGAGGGCGGTAGAACAACACAAATGCAACACAAAAGAAGAGATAAAACAAGATGGAATGTGGGGGAAGAAATGGGGATTTAAATTCTCATCTGAAAAAACGAAAGTAATGTTCTTTACGAGACGGAGAACTGGAGAAAACTTTCAGCTGAATCTGTATGAAAACAAGTTATAAATAGTAGAGTCATTTCGGTTTTTAGGAGTACACTTTGACAGCAGATTAACACGGAAAGACCACATTAACAATGTTAGTGATACGTGTAAAAAAGTTATAAATGTAATGAAATGTCTGGTAGGGTTGGACTGGGGAGCAGACATTACATCCCTGATACACATTTACAAAGCTCTAATTAAATCCAGATTATATTATAGTAATATAGAGCATATGGTTCAGCATCAGAAACCACAGTTAAACAGCGAGATGTTATCCAGACCAGGGCCCTCAGAGTTTGTATAGGTGCAGTAAGAACATCACCTGTGTGCACCATCCAAGTAGAGCAGGAGAAATGCTATTGTGTCTTCACAGAAAACAATTGTTGGTTAATTATTGGATAAATCTGAGCGGTCATGAGATCCTTCAACGTGTGCAGCAAGATGCTGGAGATGTTCTACCGGTCTGTTGTGGCCAGTGCACTGTACTTCTCCGTAGTCTGCTGGGGGAGCAGCATTGGAGCCGGAGACACCAACAGACTTAACAAACTGGTGAAGAAGGCCGGCTCCATCATTGGCTGCAAACTGGACAATCTGGAAGAGGTGGTGGAGAGGAGGACACTGAAGAAACTATTATCCATACTGGATAACCCGGACCACCCTCTCCACCACCTCCTGCAGGGACAGCGGAGCACTTTCTCCAACAGACTGATCCAGCTCCGCTGTCACAAGGACCGATACAGGAGAACATTCCTGCCCTCTGCAATAAGACTCTACAATAAATCACCTCTGTCCAAATCAATCACACAACTTCAACAGTCACACTGTTGTTGTTGTTGTTGTTTGTTAAATCTTTGCACTATTGTTTAGTTAGTTCATTAAATATTATTCTACACTGTAATGAATTGCTGTAAATTTACGGTGGATTTACAACAGTATCTTACAGTATACCATAATAACTGTAACATACAGTAAAATGTTCATCCTTTGCATGTAAATTAACAGTTAATGCCGTCGGTTAACTATAGCGGCAGATAACTGTAATTTATCAGCATATTACAGTATTTTCTGTGTAGTGGTGGAAATACGCTTCTCTAAATTCAGTGAGTCACCATCCATCAACATGCTGCATCACACCTGCCTAAGTAGACGAGCCTGGACAATTGGACTGTGCCATTCTACTACAGCAAGAGGGGTGTTCTCAGGAGCCACTACATCTGCACCACAGAGGAGGAATGTCTTCTACCCCCTGCAATCAACTATGGACTGGCCAGCATAGGATGAAGTTAGGAGATGGGGAGGCTGTGTCTCTTGTTCAGAAGAGCACTCACTGTGTTGATTTAAACTAAGTTCTGTTTAGTTATGTTGTACTAAGACTTTAGAGCAATTATGTTGATTGATATGATGATTCGCAGCTGCAGGGCTCATTGTTTGGGCGGAGTTAACCACCGAGCGAAGGTTACAAGTCGACCATCCTTCTCTGTCCCGCACAACACAGCAGCTATAAATAACAAACGTCATTATTTCAAATGTGTCCTTTCAGTCCGACTCACACCAGAGCTGGTTCACTCAAAAGTCAGATGTAAGCCTCCTTTCCTGTAACTTTTAATCACCCTTCTTTTCCACAGTAGTCACGAATAGAGGGTTTTTAGGTGATGCAGCACCCTGTGGTGGGCAGTTTGGTGGCCCACAGCAATCAGGCAGTAACGGCCAAGAACGTGCCTCTAAAGTTTCAGCCACCTTAAAGGCTAAAAAAAGCTATTTTCTCATCAGCAATGGCTTCCAACATGGAGAAACGTTCTTTGGTTATTTCCATTCGGGTATATCTGCGTCGTCACCTTTGTCCCTGCACCAATCAGGATTGAGCAAAGTGTCAATTAAAGTCTTACGTTTTCATATTTCTGTCTGATCTGATCAAACCACACTCACAAAATGACCTGATGGCATTTAGAGTTGTTGAGCATTGAACTCTAAGAGAAAGAGAGAAAAGACACAACTTTCCACAACGTTTAATTTCCCCATCATGCATTAATCAGCACAAATCCTTCCTCAGCTGTCTGCATGTCCTGTCGGGCTGTGACACTGATTTCCAGACAGAGCACCTCTTGAGATTTCACCTCTAAAGGTTGAGCAGTATGAGTTTGTAGAGAAACATCAGGCAATACAGAGAATTCTCCAACTGTTTATAACAACAATATATGTGCATATTGGTGTGTATATAGATTAAATGAGTGAACTCTTCTCTTGCTGTGATATTTAGTTTTTATTCAACACAAACACACAACAATACAGAACATAGGTTCACAACTGCACCAGTTTGACCAAATCACTGATACTTTATGCTAATGTCACCTGGAATTGTCACCAGAAGGAGAATTGTACAGAACCTGTCAAAAGTGACAGTAAATCTTTTTACTTATTGGTCATAAAGAGAAATGGATGTTCACTCATAATTTCCTTTAAAATGTTTATATTTTGAGACGGTATTGCACCAAGAAACTGTTGAGACTGAACCTCACTTTAACTAATGACCACTGGGATGGTTTTCTAACCCGAAATGTATTTTCAGAAGAAGCATTAAGTTAATATAAGATGTATTGTGTGTTTGAGTCTGTGTGTTACATTATGAAAGTGGCCTAAAGAAATATTCTGGTTTGTGGAAAGTAAATAGGACATTGTTTTAAATAGCGTTGATGCTAAGTACATTCTGGTTCAAATAAAGCAAAATTGAGAAAACAATCTTTAAAAACGTGGTGTTTTTATTCATCAGAGGCATCCTGGTGACTGAGGAGAAATTGCTGACACTACATTTTGTCTAAAAGACAAGTTGAGACCATTAAAAGAGATTTTCCGAACTAAGTACTGTAGCATTATCAACACGAGATCCCTGGTGGTTGAACAGAATTTGAAGAGAAATTATTGAATATCTTTCCTTTAAAAATTCTCCAAAATTCTCCAAAAGCACATTCTTCCCAAATAACTGTTGTAGTATAACCAGGAGGAGCTCATTGATGTGCGAAGTGATCTTTGTCACACTACACTTAATAACAGTGAAGTTATTGAAAATTACCAGAAATTATGCAAAATAATGAATCAACATCTCAAATTCCTGTTTTGAGCTTGTGGTCTTTAGCCCAAACTGCCATTATTTATCCTACAGCTCCCTCTAGAGCCACAAAAGGCACTGACGCAGCAGCTACTCTGCACCCTGATACCTGTAAACAGACGTCATGTGTAAAATCGCTGCAGTTCCACATTAAAATAGGACTCTGCTCTCAGCCTCCTTCCATCCGGCCGGATACAGATCCTCTAAGAGTAAAACGCTGAATACAGAACACCTCAGTAACATGTGCTGAACGTCAGACAAAAGGAGAGATACATGACCAATTCATGCCTCTCCTCACATTCATATAACATTACATACATAAATGTTTCTAAACTCTATTACGTCATTATATTTGCCTTGTATTACATTTTTAACACTCCATTCACTGAAAACGTCAGAACCACACATAGCAATCATAAGACTTTATTATGAATGTATATAGATTTCCAAATAGAAAACATTTTAAATGACCCTCCAAAAGTGAACGTATTGTTGTTGGGCAGAATAAAAGTGATTAATAGCATATGTATGGCATAAATGAAAGGTTCAACCTGCTTTAGAAGCAACACTTATGGAAAACCATTTATGATCAAGCATGTTTTAATTTATACTAAAATAATTAGGCTAAAAACAGACTTTCATTCCATTTGTTGTTTGTTGGATAAAATCATTACATGTCTGGTGAGAACCTCCATTCATGTCTTACATGATTGTCTGATAAACATTTGATGAATCTGGTTTTCAACCTTGAAGTAAAACTCATCTCATCATGATCCTCACTGATCAGGCAGAAGAGGCACCGCGCCTCATACACATTCAAACTCATTTAAAGGGAACATGAAGAGGAAACAGCTGTTCAAACATAAAGCCAAAAAGCTTTTTCCTTTTTAGAAAACCCCACAGAGACATAGCATTAAATTCCCCCGTTGTTATTGTTTTACAAAATTGGGCCCATTAGACTGTATCTTTGGTCTAAAAATACATTTCAGCACAACATTCACTTCTATTCTTTGAGATGATCAATGAGATATTTCTCCGTTCTCTCAAGGAATTTGTAGAAGACTTCTTTGCCCTTAGGTCCAGCAGAATTCAGGGGACCAGAGTAGAGCTTCCTCATCTTCTCCCTGTTGGTATGGATAGCCAAGATTTCATCATAAGCCTCCTGTGTGATGACTTCTTTTTCGAAGAGCTCATCCAAAATGGGTCCAATGTTGCTCACTCTGTCGATCAGCGCGGCTCTATGTTTATCCACAAAGTCTGCCCCTGAGGACAGAAGGAAAAATGACAATGACATATTAGACATATTAGATTTATTAGATAACATGAAGCCAACTTGATACAACTCTAAGAAAAGGACTTCAGATTAAGTAACAGTGATTTCTATAGTTCAGTTGCATGTGTATTGCATTCATTGGAGCGTTTTTAACTGCATGTGGGTCCCAGGACGAGTACATGTTGTTACAGCTAATGAATAAGGGAACATCTCACTGTCACAAAATGAACTTTTCTCCAAATGTCATTCCCACATTTTATCTATGACATTTTGGGGAAATGCACTTACTCATATTGTATTTTATATATTGTTGTTGTATTTGTTTGTTGTTGTTGTTTTGTTTTTTTGATACTATATGGACTCATGAGTCTGAAATAAAAGTTGATTGTTGGCATCTTGCCAAGAGTGAGATTGGCATTTAGCTTAGCTTCGCATAGACGTTTAGCTTAGCTTAGCATTGACATTTAGCTTAGTTTAGATTTTTAAACTCTGGACGGAGCCAGGCTAACTGTTTCCCTTCACTTCCAGTCTTTATGCTAAGCTAAGCTAAATGTCTCCAGGCTCAAGTTCTTTTCTTGATGCACAAACATCACAGCGGTCTTCTCATCCGACTCCAAGAAAGAACACCAAAAAATAATATTTCCACAAAGTGTCAAACTACTCATTTAAAGTGTAATAATATTACGCAGCACTCATCTGTTCCTTTCTTGAGCCTGTGCTCTGCTTGGAGAACAAGTTAGACCTGTTCTACATATACAACCATGCAGCAAATCAGCAACAAGGTTTCAAAGTCAGATTCTGGATTTCTAATGTTCTAAACAATCTGATCAGTGACTGATCACAGGCAGCATGAGTTAAATGAGCTAAGAAGACATCATAGTACCTGTGCAGCCACCTTCTGCTCCGGCTGAGGGTCTCACAGCTGAAACAGATTCATGGAAAATTAAAATTACTTAACGATGGACCGGTCTAGTGTTCATACATACATGCTACTGTGTTTCTATACACAGCAAGTAAAAATATCATATTTAATGACACAATTAGAAAACTAATGAAAGCCACAGACTTTGTCTCTCAAATGCTTTTCCTGCACTTAATTTGTCCTCAACTTCCTCTTCCTGGTTTTAAAACACATTGTGCGAGTCAGTGTCATCATACATGTAGAGGGAGGCAGTTTGCCACAGGAAATGTCATCCTGGTGGTGTAAATATTGATTGCATTTATGTTTAGGTGAGCTAAAGACAATGTTTCACTCTGCAGGAAGATAAAGTTGTATTCTATTCTAAACTTCTATTCTACAATAGATATAAAAGGTTAAATCACGAAGCACAGTTTTGTCTCATGTTAACAAAAAGTGTAAAAACAACTCACTGTCACTGGAACCGGGGTTTGAGGACTGTTCACCAATCTCTTTCTCTGCCAAAATAGAAAGACGCTATTAGATGATGGATGACGTCAACAACAAACATGATGGAATTACAACTTGAGTTACTGGATTATAGGAAACATTCTGTGATTTACAAACTGGGATCTTGGGTTTGTGCATAAGGTTACGTTGCTTTATGGTTTATGTACAATGTGGCGGTTCAGTTTTCTTCAAGTCTGTCTTAAAATGATAATCACATGTTCATATGTATATTAAAACTGTTTGTTTTTATGTTGGACAAACTGAAAGAGCATTAAAGATTTCCATATCTGAACACAAAACTGCAACGTGCCCGAACACATGCTAATTAAAACATTATTTTACAGGAGAGCGTTTTGTATTCCTGGTCAACCAGTTCTCTTCCTGTTCATACTGGTTGGTAAAGGAGCACATTCAACGTGTGATGTGAGACAAAATACAGTTATTGTTCTTTGTTCACATATTCATCATGTTTCATTCATTTTTAACTGGTCTGTGCAAATATTTGTGCGTTTGGTGTAAAACCGAATTAATATTGTATAGTGTTTAGTAATATTGTATCGTGTTTTGTATAGTGTTTAGTATAATAGTGTTTTTGCCAGATAAAAAAGCACAGGTGTACTTCATTAACAACATGTATTAGAGCTGCATTCAACCTATAGGAGGCAATGGTATTTTGCATGCTGGCCCACTGGTAAAGCTTAGGGACAGTTAATATAATTCATATAATTAATATCAATAACACCTGCGCTTTTCCTACTATGACAAATCAAAATGTCTGCCGTGAAAAGGGTTTCATTTAGCA
The DNA here is from genome assembly GCA_028022725.1 of Lycodopsis pacificus. NCBI lineage: Eukaryota > Metazoa > Chordata > Actinopteri > Perciformes > Zoarcidae > Lycodopsis > Lycodopsis pacificus. The sequence continues at coordinate 23,776,205 of CM051695.1, forward strand.
GATGTGCCATTTTGCTGTATTAAGCTGGAAATAAGCACACATGGGCTTTGTAGTTTTTATTTACCAGAGAGACTTTGACTACATAACAAGGACATTTTTTTTAATTATTTCTTCCAGTAATCGTGTCTGAGTGAGCTGCACTGAATGATATAATAAAGACGGGGGGGGGGGGGGGGGGGGACATGACTGGCAACAGACTACAGATCGGGCGGGTCCCGTATGTGTGTCTGGAAGCAGCAACAATTACAGTAAAAAGCCATTTTTGATGCCCAATGAGCAAGAACAGGTGATGAAGTGCATATAAGCTGCCCTACAACCCTGCTTCCTGCATCTGATACACCTTTTATTTCTTTATTTCACCCTCAGATAGTTGAGTCTGCCTACTCTTCCAAAGCGAAAGTAAAAATAAGGCGGGTTGGTTCTAACTATTTTTTTTCACTTTAAATTTCAACTTTAATATTGTAGAAAATATGCTATGCTGCAAAATGACCACCTCTCAAATTTGTGGTAATTTTGTCGCTTAATTATCTGTCAGCACACTTTTAAGGGTTTAACGATCTCAAGCCGAATATAGATTCTGCTCTCATTCCACATCAAAACCATGAAGATATTTACCGAGTTTCTCTGCGTCATGGTTGCAGTCGATCTCTTTCAATAACTCTACAACCACTGCAAGAGCCCTGGTCTCGGTAAAAGTTGAAATCAAGACATCAGCGACCGCGATGATGTTTTTATCCTCCACCTGGTTGCGTTTGACCCGCGGCTCTTCTTCACGGTTCAAAAGCTCGTCGCGGAACTGCTCAAAGTTGTCCTTTGACAAGTTCGCCAACGCGCCTTTAATCAACTGTTTTGCGGTTTTGGGGGCCATGTCTCAGCGAAAGATCCCGGACTGTCGAGCAAATGTTTCGATACCAGCAGAGGAAGAAGAATAATTAAGGTTCTCTTCCTTATGATGTAACTACATGCAAAGACACTTATGGTGCCTTCAGGGGCTGTCGGGAAATGTTATGATTAAGATATATTGATAAATAACATCATTGATAATAATTATTATAGATGAATGTAAAAAATGAACAATTATCGTAATTCATTAATTCATGAATTAATAGAAAGTGAACTTAACCCTCCTGTTGTGTTCCATGTTTTCGCTCTGAACATTTTCTGTTGGTTTAATCTGATTGGCATAAAGTTCCATTAATCGTGTCCACACTGAGCATCTGTCCACACAAAATGAATTTAGATCATTTACATTAAAGTCTGGGTGTTTTATGTTACACCTGAGATTGTCCCGGACAAAATGAATGAGACTACAATTAGCGTTTAGTTCAGGCTCGTCCATTCATCAGATGGACACAATTCCTCTCCCAGACCCCCACATGCACAGGTGTTTGAGCGTGCACACACACACACACACGCACATCCACACACGCACACACACCTCAATCCCCTTCTTGGCTTTCACCAACCCACCAGGGAACCCTTCCCTTCACAGTAATGAAGAAACTAACCTGGTGGAAGAAACACGTCACCCAGTGCAACGATGTGACTCATTTATGTGTTTTTATTGTCACAATGAAGCTCTGTGGCACAGAATCATATAAGATAGAAGACTAGCAGACTTTGGATACACAAACAATAATAGTAGTTCACTTTTGTCTTTTCATGGGAGTGATTGAGCGTTAAGAGAAATATAGAATATTGGCATGCAGCAAATGTGCAAAAGAATATTAAAGGTTGATCTACTTCTGACCCACAGACAGAACTAAAGCTGCAAAGCTTGTGGTCAAGATGTGATGCACCAACAAGACAAAGCTGGAACCTCTGGTCACGTCTGCTGCAGCCACAGACGTGGTTTATAACCAACAAGAAACACACAATTGCGTTAAACAAATGTTTTTACGAGCACATAAGACTATCCCAATTATCTTTGCACCTTTGCAACAGACTCTAAGCATTATAAATGATAATTTAGGGGTGATGGAAATTTAAAACATCATATTAGTATTTCATTCAAATTCACTCCTGATTTATTTTTAGCTCATAATAGGTTTGCATGATTTAAATATTCAGAATTATTCCCATTATTACCCAAAATTGAGACTTTGTCAGTGTTTCGGTTCATTTCATGAAGATACAAAAACATCATTCATTCAAAAGAGGAATAAAAAAAAATACATAATTTTGCATTGACTAATTGTAAAAATAAATGTAATTTCTAAAAATTGGCTACTTTTATGACAATTGTGCACGTGTAAAGCTCTGATTAGGAGACGTATGGACAAAGGTTGGTCTGCCGTGTCAGTAGTGTACTTTTCTCTCTCATCTCATGTAGCCTTATATGGCTTTATGGTTGCTGTAAGGCTGTGATTGGGAGGAGTTTAGCGAACGGGTAATGTTAATATTTCCGACAGCATTTGAAAGCAGCACTTCTTTTTCTTATAGGCGTAACCTAAACTTTAGGCGGGCAATAATGTAACTGAACTTCAGACCCTAGAAGCAGATCATAAAAAATGGTGCAGACTACCAAACACGTGTTGAGGCACGCGCTGGGGAATCTGAGTAAGACGGACTTTCTTACGTTTTGTCAGGAGCTGAGGGACCGCAGAGAGGAGCCGCGAGTCCTCTGCAGTCATGTGGAGGATAAAAGTGTTTTGCAGATCACAAACCTATGATAGCGTCAAGTGACAGGATGACAATCCCTCCCTCCCGACAAGGAGCAGGCAGGTTCCGGCTGGAAATTCTTCAGAGCCAGTTCACCCAAAAGGAGGAGAACATGTGATATAACAACGGCTCCAGAATGCCAGGATAAGGAAAGAACCCCCCCCAGCACTTCGCTTGCCTCAGCCGTTTCACAGTCTCAGATACTGCTGTCTGTGAAAAGGGTGAGGCGGTGAGTGTGTGTGAGTGTACCCCCCCCCCCCCCCCCCCCCACGCACACACACACTTATACTTTACAAAAAATACACAAAAAATGATGTCATGTTTGTTGGTTGGTTGTTTTAACTTTCACTGCTGACTTGTGTAATTGTGCAACATGTGCTTCGTTTGATAAATCAGGGGACAAGCACTGATACCTTGGTCAGAAGCTTCGCTGCATTTTTCTTTTAATTTATGTCTTTTCATGTTTATTACTGGAGCATGTATAGGCCTATGACAGAGATACACTCGTCAACATCAGAAAAGGCTAACCCAGCTATAGGACCTAAGGCTAGTCCACTACCCAGCTTACTCCCAGTGCAATTTAATAAAAATGCACTGTTGTTTTTTCATATTTTTCTTGAGTAGCAAAAGTGTACGAGGCCACAACTGCATTTTGTTGTGCGACCCTGTGTTGCAGAATGACAATAAATTATCCTTGAACCCTGGAATGAAATGAAAAAACAGTTTTCATTTGTACCTTACAGCCTGAAAATATAAATGAAGTCTAGTTAGGTTGGTTCAACTGATTTTAAATGATGGTCCAAATATCTTTTTTTATTATCTGGAGTTACATGTTGGTCATGCAAAGAAAACAATTGAATTGAAAACAACGTAACATTTCTTACAGCAACATTTTGCAGGTTTAGCACCTTTTAAAATGTGTCTTGATGAAAAGTCAGAGGATCACCGTGGTTATTATAATTCATGCATCCTCATGGGGGCATGAATGTGGACCAATGTGTACAAATGCGTGTCATTTCATGGCAGTCCATCAAATTGTTTTCGAGACATTTCACTCAAAACCACGCATGTGAACCTCATGGTGACGCTTTAGGAAAAGTCAGGGGACAAAGAGGTTCACGAATAATTTCCTTTAAAATGTTTATATTTTGAGATGGTATGGCACCAACAAACTGTTAAGAGTGAACCTCACTTTAACCAATGACCCCTGGGAAGGTTTTCTAACCCAAAATGTATTTATAAATGTATTTATAAATGGATAAATGTCTCCTTTTCCTCAAGGATTTTGTAGAAGACTTCTTTGTCTTCAGGTCCAGCAGCATACAGGGGACCACAGTAGAGCTTCCTCATCTTCTCCCTCGTGTTAGGGATAACCAAGATTTTCATTTTAAATCTAATTCATCCCCTGAGGAAAGAAGGAAAAATGACAATGACACATTAGACATATTAGATTTGGAGATAACATGAAGCCAACTTGATACAACTCTAAGAAAAGGACTTCAGATTAAGTAACAGTGATTTCTATAGTTCAGTTGCATGTGTATTGCATTCATTGGAGCGTTTTTAACTGCATGTGGGTCCCAGGACGAGTACATGTTGTTACAGCTGATGAATAAGGGAACATCTCACTGTCACAAAATGAAGTTTTCTCCAAATGTCATTCCCACATTTTATTTATGATGACATTTTGGGGAAATGCACTTAATGGCTTTCTTACCAAGAGTGAGATTGGCATTTAGCTTAGCTTAGCATAGACATTTAGCTTAGCTTAGCATAGACATTTAGCTTAGCTTAGCATAAAGACTGGAGGCACGGGAGCACAGCTAGTCTGTCCAAAGTTTGTGTTTTTTGTACCAAACAAACAAGATATAGGCCGATTGTTTAACTCTGGACGGAGCCAAGCTCATTGTTTTCCTTCACTTCCAGTCTTTATGCTAAGCTAAGCTAAATGTCTCCAGGCTCAAGTTCTTTTCTTGATGCACAAACATCAGAATCACCAAGTACATTACAAATACAAGGAATTTGACTTGGTGAAATGGTGCGTAACAATGAACACAGTGCAATAATCAAGACGTAATTTAGAAATAGAAACATATTACAATTTACAATAAAATATAGTGCACAAACAAACAGCATTTTAAAACAAGTATAATGTAAGTGTAATGTAAAAGTGTCAAGTGTATTTAAATATAGAAACATAGAAGGGATGTGCAACGGAGTGTACCGGTAGGAAATTGTCCTGGGGATGACAGAGTCAGCAGTCACAGCGGTCTTCTCATCCGACTCCAAGAAAGAACACCAAAAAATAATATTTCCCCAAAGTGTTAAACTACTCATTTAAAGTGTAATAATATTACGCAGCACTCATCTGTTCCTTTCTTGAGCCTGTGCTCTGTTTGGAGAACAAGTTAGACCTGTTCTACATATACAACCATGCAGCAAATCAGCAACAAGGTTTCAAAGTCAGATTCTGGATTTCTAATGTTCTAAACAATCTGATCAGTGACTGATCACAGGCAGCATGAGTTAAATGAGCTAAGAAGACATCATAGTACCTGTGCAGCCACCTTCTGCTCCGGCTGAGGCTCTCACAGCTGAAACAGATTCATGGAAAATTAAAATTGCTCAACGATGGACCGGTCTAGTGTTCATACATACATGCTACTGTGTTTCTATACACAGCAAGTAAAAATATCATATTTAATGACACAATTAGAAAACTAATGAAAGCCACAGACTTTGTCTCTCAAATGCTTTTCCTGCACTTAATTTGTCCTCAACTTCCTCTTCCTGGTTTTAAAACACATTGTGTGAGTCAGTGTCATCATACATGTAGAGGGAGGCAGTTTGCCACAGGAAATGTCATCCTGGTGGTGTAAATATTGATTGCATTTATGTTTAGGTGAGCTAAAGACAATGTTTCACTCTGCAGGAAGATAAAGTTGTATTCTATTCTAAACTTCTATTCTACAATAGATATAAAAGGTTAAATCACGAAGCACAGTTTTGTCTCATGTTAACAAAAAGTGTAAAAACAACTCACTGTCACTGGAACCGAGGACTGTTCACCAATCTCTTTCTCTGCCAAAATAGAAAGACGCTATTAGATGATGGATGACGTCAACAACAAACATGATGGAATTACAACTTGAGTTACAGGATTATAGGAAACATTCTGTGATTTATAAACTGGGATCTTGGGTTTGTGCATAAGGTTACGTTGCTTTATGGTTTATGTACAATGTGGCGGTTCAGTTTTCTTCAAGTCTGTCTTAAAATGATAATCACATGTTCATATTATAACTGTTTGTTTTTATGTCGGACAAACTAAAAAAGTCTTAAAGGTTTCCACACAAAACGTGCCCGTACACATGCTAATTAAAATATTCTATTCTTTAAAATATTCTCCTCCCGTACTGGTTGGTAAAGGAGCACATTCAACGTGTGTGATGTGAGACAAAATACACAGTTATTGTTCTTTGTTCACATATTCATCATGTTTAATTCATTTTTAACTGGTCTGTGCAAATGTTTGTGCGTTTGGTGTAAAACCGAATTAATATTATATTTTTGCCAGATGAAAAGCATGTATTAGAGCTGCATTCAACCTATGGGAGGCCCTGGTATTGTGCACGCTGGCTCACTGGAAAAGCTTAGGGACAGTTAATATAATTCATATAATTAATAATTAATAACATCGGTGCTTTTCCGACAATGACAAATCAAAATGTCTGCCGTGAAAAGGGCCCTTCATTTAGCAGCTGTGCCATTTTGCTGTATTAAGCTGGAAATAAGCCTCGACTGGACATATGCACACATGGGCTTTGTAGTTTTTATTTACCAGAGAGACATTGACTACATAACAAGGAAAAGTGTTTGTTTTTTTATTATTTCTTGCAGGCAACCGACTGCAGATCGGGCGGGTCCCGTATGTGTGTCTGGAAGCAGCAACAATTACAGTAAAAAGCCATTTTTGATGCCCAATGAGCAAGAACAGGTGATGAAGTGCATATAAGCTGCCCTATCACCCTGCTTCATGCATCTGATACACCTTTTATTTCTTTATTTCACCCTCAGATAGTTGAGTCTGCCTACTCTTCCAAAGCGAAAGTAAAAAGTAAGGCTGGTTGGTTCAAACTATTTTTTTTCACTTTAAATTTACACTTTAATATTGTAGAAAATATGCTATGCTGCAAAATGACCACCTCTCAAATTAAACGTGGTCATTTGTCGCTTAATTATCTACAAGCACACTTTTAAGGGTTTAACGATGGAATATAGATTCTGCTCTCATTCCACATCAAAACCATGAAGATATTTACCGAGTTTCTCTGCGTCATCGTTGCAGTCGATCTTTTTCAATAACTCTACAACCACTGCAAGAGCCCTGGTCTCGGTAAAAGTTGAAACCAAGACATCTGTGACCTCTAAGTCGTCTGCACCCTGCACCTGGTTGCGTCTGACCCGCGGAACTTCTTAAAGTTTTTCTCTGACAAGTTCGCCAACGCGCCTTTAATCAACTGTTTTGCGGTTTTGGGGGCCATGTCTCAGCGAAAGATCCCGGACTGTCGAGCAAATGTTACGATATCAGCAGAGGAAGAACAATAATTAAGGTTCTCTTCCTTATGATGTAACTACATATACACGCAAAGATACATATGATGCCTTCAGGGGCTGTCGGAAAATGTTATGATCACGCTATATTGAAAATAACATCATTGATAATAATTATTATAGTTGAATGTAAAAAATCAACAATTATACCAATTAATGAATTAATTGAAAGTGAACTTAACCCTCCTGTTGTGTTCCATGTTTTCGCTCTGAACATTTTCTGTTGGTTTAATCTGATTGGCATAAAGTTCCATTAATTGTGTCCACACTGAGCATCTGTCCACACAAAATGAATTTAGATCATTTACATTAAAGTCTGGGTGTTTTATGTTACACCTGAGATTGTCCTGGGCAAAAATGAATGACATTACAATTAGCGTATATCTCTCTGATCTCATGTATATAGCTTTATGGTTGCTGTAATTGTGATTGGGAGGAGTTTAGCGAACGGCTAATGTTAATATGTCCCACAGCATTTGAAAGCAGCACTTATTTTTCGTATAGGCGTAACCTACATTTTAAGCGGGCAATCATGTAACCTGAACTTTTACGCGTAGACCCTTCCAGAACAAAAAAAAAATAGAAAAATACAGTCATGTGGAGACTTTCCTCTGAAGCGTCACCTGAAGTGACGTCTGTTTCTGATGACGGCGACTCTGATCACAGCTGGATCAGATGTCAGTCGGCTTTAACAGCTGGAGAGACTTTTGAGAAGTTTGTGTCTGCACAGATGATGACTTAGGAGCGAGAAAGGATCTCTGAGGAGCCATTAGCGAGGATGCACGAGAACAGCCTTCCGGAAGTTTTTTAACGGCCGACATGCCCCCTCATTGTTCATCATGCATTCATTGATTTTAATGTAAAGTGTCTTTGAGTAGCCTACTATGAAAAGCGCTATATAAGTATTATTATTATTATTATCATCAGTTATGTGATTGGATGCTGTAGCAGATCGGACTGATCTGATTTTTTAAAACAGCACTGGAGTTTCATACCAGAGTGAAGACAGATCACAGATTAAACTCAAGCTATTTGATTAGATTTCTGATTCACCATCTGGTTTAAATATATGTTCATTGTAGACTGAACAACAAAAGGACCACAAACAACTTTCTTAACTTATTAGAAAGATTTGTCTTTCCATGATCTGATATTTCCCTCAATAACTTTTATTATGGATACAATTAAAGTCAGAGAGACTAAACACTTTTTACATAATTATACATCATTTCATTCAGTCACGTGAGGCTGATCATTCCTGAGTGTCGGGTTTGATGAGTTATATTATTTAATTTAACCTGAAACATTGAGCCTAATAAATTCATTCCAGTGTTCAAGATAAACCATAATCATATTCTGGGTTAATTAATAATGATGTTACAATCACAATTTCAAAACATGCAGATGCAAATAAGTCATAAATAAGACAAAAAGCATTCCGCCTGTAATCGGATGTGCTTAAAAACAGGACACAGAACACAGTATAAATACCACAGACTGTGTATAAATACTCAATGCAGTTTGTTAAAGAGGTAACAGGCTACAGAGAGAAAACACCTCTACTCTGACAGTGATAATAACTGTCTTTATATGAGCATTACAATCTCCACAACATATCACTTGTACATCAAATTACAGCTAATTCTTCAAGTAAATTGATTGGAAGTGTCTTTCATGGTTTGTTTGCCATTCTAATAGTTCCTTCTCTTGTCCAAACTTCAATTACCACATATTGCGACGATTGTGGGCAAGAGGAAACAATAGAACATTTTATTGTGCAATGTCAGAAACATGAGCAGGAAAGAGGGCAGCTGATTGGAGACCTCGGCAAGATGGAGGTACGGTTGGATGTAGTGGATATCGTGCAAAATAACTCAAAACGTGTTATTAAGTATTATTTCAATATCTTAGATGAATTGACATAATTATTAAGAAAAGCCCGTTGTTTTGTTTTGTTATGTTGTTTTTCTTGTATTTTTGAATTCAAATTGTTATATAAGTACTAGACATCCTGAGGTGGCAGTAATTAATTGTTTGCCAACCGCCAATGAACCTCAAAAAAAGAAGAAGAAAGAAGAAGAAAGCAGACCTTCTTTTTCTTATAGGCGTAACCTAAATTTTAGGCGGGCAATAATCTAACTTCTTGTAATTAGTGATTTGACCTTTCGTGTCGAGGCTTCGAAGCTTGTGTCGAGTAAGATTTTCATGAAGCGCGCATCGAGGCTCGTGTCGATGACGTATGTGGTAACGTTAGAAGCCGCGATGAGACTGGCGCGCCGCGATTTTAGTCTCATCGCGTCTGTGCATAGACTTTGTATGTAATCTCGACGCGCGTCAAAAAAAAAACGCGACCAGTGTGACCGCAGCATAATGCTGCTCACACACCGGACGCGTTGATTTCTTGGCGCACTGCAAAATCGCGTCCAACGCACTGCAAAATCACGTCCAACGCGCCGCCGGTCGTGTTCAGACCAAACGCCGCAAAATCTCGTAGCGCCGGAGAGGGGGCGTGGTTTATAGACCTGGATCCGTTCAACTGTCCGCCATTAACCATGGAAAGAATAACCTATATTTCTACGTGTTGTGAAAGTCACAGATATCCCGGGAAACTAAACGCCGTCATGTCTGGTTCATAATATTGTTCAGAGGAGCTCCGTGGATTGTATCGAGCTGTATTCACTGTGTCTAGCAAGCCGCCGGTCGCTGTTTACACAGACGGCTACAGGATTTATTTGTCCTTTATTGTTGTTCGCGATTCAGCACGGGCAGGAGGTACGGCACTGATGACGGGGGGAGCAACTCAACGCTGATAGGCTATCGCGCCACAGCGTCACGCGATTATGTCGCAGAAGTTGAAAAATTTCATCTCGCGCGTTGGCGATTTTGCGGCGTCCACCGCGTCCACCGCGTCCACCGCACTGCAATAACGCGTCCAACGCGCCGCCGAATCGCAAAATCGCGGCGCGCCAGTCTCATCGCGTCTGTGCATAGACTTTGTATGTAATCTCGACGCGCGTCAATCAAAAAACGCGTCCGGTGTGTGAGCAGCATAAGACGATCAAAACTAGCTCTGGCATATTGGGTGAAGTTAAAGGGATCTGCAGAGGAACTTCTCGTAACAAATGTGCTGTATGAATGCTGGGAATACACCCAAAGTAAAGGCAAAGGGTTTAGTTGGACAATCAGTGCAATAGCCAAAGAATACAGTTTAACTGGGTTAGAGTATGGGCCCAATGTAATATGGGGAAATGTTCCTCCGTGGATACTACCAGTGCACAATGTGGATTTAACACTCATAGAAGAGAGGAAAAAATGGATGGAAAGAAAATTGTATGACATTGGACATCAGACTCAAGTATACATCAATAATAATTATTCTAACTATATGCAGATTTATACAGATGGATCTAAAGATAACGGGAATGGACACGTGGGATCAGGGGTATTCATACCAGAATTTAGTGTGACAATATGCAAACGCATGAATGACAGATTGTCTGTCTATACAGCTGAAATTATTGCAATAATCCTGGGACTGCAATGGGTAGAAGAGGTCAGGCCTGAGAGAGTGGTCATCTGTTCAGATTCTGCTGCAGCTTTAAACAGCCTGAAGACAAAACAAACAATTAGAGAGGATTTGGTGATGGAAATATCTCTGATAATGTTGAGACTTCAAAGACTGGGAATTAATGTTCAATTTTGCTGGGTTCCTGCTCATGTAGGTGTGGAGGGCAATGAGAGAGCAGATATGATTGCAAAGAGAGCACTAAAACTAAAAGAAGAGGAGATATTGAAAATTCCTTTTGGAAAGGGGGAAGCTAAAGCATTAATAAGAGAGGCAGGACGGGAGTTATGGCAGAAGAAGTGGGACAACGACAACAAAGGAAGACATTATTATAACATTCAGAAATCCATAAATGTGAAGACATACAAAGGGAGAGAGGAGGTCATAATATCAAGGTTAAGGTTCGGACATACAGGACTTAACTCAACTGTATTTAATGGCAAAACTGGACTCAGATAAGTGCACTATTTGTAATGTTACTGAAGACGTGGAGCATGTTATCCTGAAATGTCAAAGATACAATGCAGACAGGAACATCTTGAAGCAAAACATATGTCAGTTGGGACGGAAGTGGAGTTTGGAGGGAGTTCTGGCAGTGGACGGAGAATGGCGAGAGTGCTGCAGGGCACTGTTGCGATTTCTTAAAGAAACGGGATTAGACCGTAGGATTTAGTTGGTAGTAGGTGTTTAAATGTATTTATCTAGTTATGTGTATAATATTATTATTGTTATTATATATATATATATATATATATATTTTTTCTTTTTTGGTTTATCAGAACAGTGAAGAAAAGGTTACCCTGAAACTGCACACTCCGGTACAGTAGGTGGCGGTATGCACCTATACAATCAAATTTAACGAAGAAGAAGAAGAACAGCCCACCGCTACAATATATTAAAAATGGTGCAGATCAAACGCGCGCTGAGGGACGCGCTGGCGAATCTGAGTAAGAGTAACTTCCGTAGGTTTTGTCACGAGCTGAAGGACCGCAGAGAGGAGCCGCGGGTCCTCTACAGTCACGTGGAGGATAAAAATGTGTTGCAGATCACAGACCTGCTGGTTTCAACCTTCACTGAGCACAGCGCGCTTCAGGTGGCTCTGGATTTACTGAGGCTGATAAACTGCAATGAGGAGGCGGAGACACTGAGTGAGTAAACAATGGTGACTGAAGTGCATTAAAAAGTGTCCAGGGCTTTTGAAGGAAAAACACTCGCTCGCGAGCGGGTTAAAGTTTCGCGAGCGAGCGGGTTTAATCTTCGGGAGCGACTTTTGCTCGCGCGAGAGTGAGTTTTGCTCGCGGAGTGACGTAAAACTGCGCGTCAAAGTAAAATACGGGCGCGGCTGTTTGATTTTCGCGCGCGCATGGATCTCATTTGCGCTCTCGGAGTTTGACAGTGATCTGCCTTCATAGGGCAGCCTCCTGCTGTAATCCTTAAAGCGGCTATAATCCTTAAAGCGGCTATAATCAATACATTTATAATAACAATGTATCAAATTCATTATTCATTCGTTAGGTGGCAAGCAACACGACAGGTTGCTCCACAGATGTAATAATGTAAATATAAATACATTAGCTTGTCATGGAATTGTGTCATTTATTTAGTTGTTTATAGTTTAGACAGCTGTGGTGGACTCCATCCCTGACAATGTAAACTATCTTACAGGGAACATTTTACACCAGTAGGCTACACTGAAACATGTACCGGTATTTGTAGGAGCCATGTATTTGATTTGTGTTTAAGTGCAACGTGCCTCCAAGCACTAAGTGGTGTTTTGGTACAAGCCAGCAGCCTCAGCCACGTTTAAGTTCATGCCAGTAATCACAGGTGTTGCTGATTGGGGAAAAGAAGCAAACACTATATTTCACTTCATTTGTAGTGACTATAAGTCTGGTACTTTAGCCGCTATACTGGCTGCAAATTGGTAAGAATTGTTTCGGCATGTGCTCAGAAAAACAATACACAAAGTTACCAATGCTTTATATTGTGGTGTTTATTTCCCCTCTGGTGTTCAGTGTCACTTCTAATAGGTTGCATGTTAAAGTTAAAACAAATACAGATACAGTCAAACTGGCATGAACCTAAAAGTGGCTGAGGCCAGCTGGCTTGTACCAAAGCTTGAAGGCATATTGCACCTAAACGCAAATACATGGCTCCTCAAATGAGTTCAAGCATGAAAATCCCAAAGGACATTGGGACAGTCATTTTTTAAAACTGTATTAATTGGTTAAAAGTCTTGTAAAGTCAATACTGCAGGTCAGTAGTGTGTATATTGGTGGGGTCTATGTCGATCTGCCTTTCACCGTATCATCTGTCTCTACAGATTCCAAAACCAAAGCCTGTTTGGACGTAAGTTGAAAATTTAAATATTCAAGTACTCTCTTTAAAATATTGGTCGTTCAAATGACACTGGTGTTGTCATTTTCGTTCTTCAGAAAGGTGACCCTACCTTCCGTAAGACCTCGACTGGGGAGTTGGAGACGAAGCCCTCCCAGGAGGCTCGGAACCATGCGGCCGGCCGGCGGCCTTTACAAGCTGCTGGACCCGGAGGTCCTCCTGTGTCGGTGAAGACGCCAGAGGAGGTGGAGGCTGAGGCGAAGGCACGCGTCCTCTCGGAGGGCGGGGACGCTCGCAACGAAAGGCTGGTTCTGAGCAGGTGTACGATTCAGTTTGGCCAGTACAAAGGTCAAAGCTTCAAATGGCTGTTGGAGAATGATGTGGGCTACACTGCCTACCTGGTGGCTGATCACCAGAAGCAGCGACAGGACACAATGGATCAGAACTCGATGACGGTCAACAAGGTAATGCAAAGAAACAGGACATGCTGTCTGCCTTCTGACATTTGCAAGCTCCCAAAAGTTTTTAGTTTCAAGGTATTATATATAATATATAAGACAAAACACACAGAAAACAAAGTTAAAGATGAACTTGACTGATAGCATTATTATTTATTTTTTCTAATTTTCCATTTCGCAATTATATTGTTTTAGTGAATTCTTTTGGCCGCGATAATCATGTAGTAAAAATGTGATATTGTGACAGCCCTAACGCCAACACACACCACTGTGCACTTTAAAAACAGATTTCCTCCTGTAACACCAGTTTTAGTTGTGTTTTTATAGAACTGTATACATGTGTATTAAGGAGTCGTTTATGTGTATTTGTCTCAAATTTTCTTGAGGAACAAATCAAGTGTTTTTAATTTAATTGAAAATTAACCGTGTAGCTTTATTAATAACATACATTTTACTGTTCATGTCTTGTCATTTGAAGGATTCTTTGACCCGATACGCAATTGCTTACCCTGAGGTTTTGAAAGAGAGATCCCTCAAGTCGGGCCAAGAAGGAGAGGCCCTTGTTGGATTTGGTCTTCACAGGTCGGACACGCTGCAGGATCTGTACGAGTCGACGGACAAGGACAAGATCAGGTTTGGTAGAACGCATTAGTAAACGGCGGTGGATCTTGGCGTTAGCAACGCTGGCAGACATTAAAGGCCACCCGCTCTACCCTTTTCTACACAGTTATGTCAACTTCCTCCGGAGCATGAGGTCAACCTGCAAACCACGAACCAAAATGGATGTCGCTGTCAGATACATTTTGCAGCGTGACCAAAATCTGGCCACAAACAGGCCGACCACCAGCTTCGCCCCTCGAGCATTCAGAAAGAGACAAACCAGAAAGAAAGGGGTCACCACACGCCAGCCAACTACCGCCTTAAGGTCTGTGTGTAAAGACTGTTTCTGTCGGTGGTGAAATATGTGTTGTGAAAGACCTCTGTCTCCTAAAGGTTTTCCATATCAATGTCTAATGCAGACTTGCTGAAGTAACTCTAAAGTGTCTGTTGAATTGCTTTGGCATTTTGTCTTTTGTTCGAATCCATCTCACATGAAGGACCATTCCCCAAATAGTGCTTTTTATTTCAAGTGATCTAGATTTATCCACTTCTTTCTTCTTTTAAAAGGGAACTCCAGCGACTTAGTGAAGAAACGATGTATACACTATTGTGTCATGCAAACAACTATTCCCTATCTATCCATCTAGCTAGATGCCATTTAATGGGAGCAAATCTATGAACCCCCAAAAAACATATATCATAATAGGGTTTTATAAATTCCCAAATATCAATAACAGTATTTGTCTCAAAAGTCCAGTATTGCCCGGACTGTTCCCCGCACCTTCACTTTGTAGAGCGTGCTTAACACTAAAGGATCGTCTTTTTCTAAAACAATAGCTTTAGATCCCTTTGTAATTTTCTCAGACACCAGAAAGCTCCTCCAGACGTCGTACCACGTTTTTATAAAAGTACTGCTCATGGCGTTTAATCTGAACTTAATGTGTACAATCGATAGTGTCTCTTGTAGATAATTTGATGATGAATGCATCGCCCCGGCTCACTCCACTGTCCTCTGCCTCCCCTCCAGGCGTATACGGAAGAAGCCGAAAAGTAGCTGGAGGAGGACATCATTCCCCCCGCCGCCCCGTTAGTGACCGTCGTCCTCTTTGGAAGTCAGCGGCCTGTCGTCCGCTCCAAACTAAAATAATAAAGGAGTCATAAGTTGTTTTCACCAGTCTAAATCATTTTTTTTCGTATCTCGTATGCTGTACAGATTGTAAAGCCCCTTCAAGATTGAAGACTTTTCTGTTTGCTGCTGCCTTTAATTGAACCACATTCAATTAATATATTAATCAATTTCCTGCATTTTACTACTGCATTTTATTTCTTACACTGTTTTTTAATGTTTTAATGAATGTTCTTAATTGTTTTTAAATCTCCTTTTCTTATGTTTGGATCAAGTATATAGGAATTGTTGAAGTACGCTGATGTGAAAGGAGTACAAGTGGAGACTGCACAATTATAACGGTATTTCCTTCGGGACCAAGCTCGTGCCAGGCACACACTAGAAAACAAAGATCCATAGGTGGTTTGTGTGTGGGTTGACAGAATTGGCAGTGTAGAGGTTTGAGTGCAGCGTAGATGATCTCTGGGAGACATCGATTTTTCATGGTTTTATGAATGAATGTTCTTAATTGTTTTTAAATCTCCTTTTCTTTTGTCTTATGTTTTGATGCTTTTAATGGTTTTATGTGAAGCACTTTGAATTACCTTGTTGTTGAAATGTGCTATACAAATAAACTTGCCTTGCATTGCCTTCAGGTAAATTTGTGATATTGGGCTGTATGAATAAAATTGACCAAAACATTATTCATTAACATTAATAAACCCCTTTTTTCTTGTGCTGTTTTATTGCAACTCTTGTGCTGTCAATGATGCCTTATTTTTTTTTAACAGTATGAACACTCATTGTTATTTTCTGTAATGCAATCCTTCGTTTTAGGTAAAGGTAATGTAAAAACGGCCTGCTTACATACAGTAAAACGTACATAGAGGCCTTCGTCTACATGAAGCTTGTTTTGGTTGTTTTTTAGACAATAAAAGGTTCATTTATACAAACTAACATATTGTGGAAATAGGATCAATGTTGATAAATACCTATGACCTTTAAGAAATAATGTGAGTCACAGAGGGAAAAGACCCAAGAAAGACTTTATTATGACAAAGTACAAAATATTGATTCGTGATTTGAAGTGGGTTTCTGCAGACGGCTCTCTTATGACTATTCTGTCTGGATAGTTCATCATTTATGGTGCGACAATGTTCGTGTCCTGGATGAGCACACGTGCGTCGATGCATCGAGTGTTTCCCTGCAGGACAAAGAGAACGACACTCGCTCATTAATGAATAATGGTACTTTATGTCTTATACCGACGTTATACAGCGACCGCCTTCATCCGGAGATGTTGCTTTGTGAAACACATGTCAAAAGTGAAACCTGATCTTCCAACCTTTGAAATTGTAACAAAGATTACATAGATTGCATGCTGCCATTACTGAATGTAAATACATGAAATGGCTGTTGCAGAGAAAATGCAGACCGTGAATAATATCAGCAATGGGGTTTGATTTCATGAACATTTTGAAGGATTATGACTTTAATGTGACAAAATGAACAGCTGATTGTTACATGAATGATGGAGAGATCATGTTGCAGTTGGATCATGTTTGTAGATTGTGGATATCTTGATTTTCATACATGTAATTGTTTGTATTCCTCTTCGAGAGAAAATAGCAAACTTCCAGCCTGCAGGCAGAGAAACGTGCTCTGAGATGTCAAACCAATGCGTACCTTCTCCCACCATGCTGGTCCTCCTGCTGCTCATGAGGGCCTTACATCTGTCAACATTTCATGACATTTTACTTTGAATAGTAACTCTACTCTTTGCACAATGTTGACAACTTCCGTGCATGCAGGACACAACCATTTTTGAGGTCAACTCACTGTCAAAGCGGCATGTTTAATGTCTTCCAGTTGTCATTCTGACTGTGAAAAAAAACAGAAACAAATGTTAAATGTTAAACAGCACTGCCACATTGACTGCATACTGTTGATTACCTAGTAAACATTAATCTGGGTCATTGCCAACGAATTCATTCGATTCCCAGATTGTTTATTCAAGTTACTTTCAACCGTAAGAAAGGCAGCCCAGTCACGCATTACGTAATTTCCAGGAAACTAAATGAAGCTGCTGTGTATAAGTGAAGAGGCAGAAACAACGTATTGCTGATTCTTCAGCTGTAGGGCACAGACTCTGTCCACAATAAACAATAGCAGTGTAAAAAAACAACAACATGCACGTTGTTTTAGGTGATTGTATGGCATGTAAAAAAAAAAATACTATTCAACAGAGAGTATCGATCTTGTCTTCTAAAGGCTATAAACTGAATATGTAAAAACAAAATCTGACGTTTGTTTAGACTCTCAAACATCAAGATCAGCGTTAAAACTCCAGTATGTGGCAGCCTCTCTACTCGTAACGACATGAAAGCAGACACACTGGAAACATTTAAAAATGAAAGTAAAATCAGAAGTCACTGTATTTCTTTTGTTTGTTCATATCGTCCGCGCAGGAATCACTTTGCTATTTATTTTGAGGTTATAGACAAATGTGGTTTACAAACAGCAGTAATAACATGATATTCATGTTGCAATGAACCACGGACACGCACAGTATCCTGAAGGCTCCACGGCGGTTTATCTCACCAAGTCTCTCCGCCTCTTCGTTGAGGTTAATCTGTCTCAGTATTTCCACGGACACTTGAACAGCAACGGGCTCGGTAAAAGTGGAAACTAAGACGTCCACGACTTGTAAGCGGGTTCTACCCTCAACCCTGTTGCGCCTGACTTGCGGATCTTCTCTGCGGTCCAGAAGATCGTGGCAGAACCTTTCAAAGTTCTGACTCGACAGGTCCTCCATCATGTCCACTAAAGCCATCTTAATTGTTTTTGGAGGCATTTCTTAAAACGGTGAAGAGATCTGAATTTATTTATTTTCCTGTTTGGGCTGCAAGCGGTCGATATATTCCCCTCAATGTATCGATTAATCCACCCACGTTTGACACATGCAGGAAGGACGCGTTCAATGCCGATATCCGAGTATCGAAATTATGAAACCCCATGTGTCAATGTTACATAAGCCTTACTGTAACACGTCCTCTCGTCACGTAAACGCTCTGTGCCTACGACGAGCAGCACTTGAAGGCAGCAATAGATAAGGAAGAGCTTGTGGCCTATATGTGATATAATAACTAGCACTATGTATCGGGTTATAGCCAGCCTCGAGCCGCTATAGGCTAAACGGTTTACTCTCTATGCATTTATACTCCTAAAATAACCAAAACAATACAAATCTATATATAAATATATCATACTTGCAGCTTCACACAGATTGATTTGACCAGTAACCGAATATCATCTCAGTTTAATTACATTAGCAGACCACTGGCTCAGCTCCTGCAGTTTAACTTCTTCTATCAACTACATATCAAATATAGATGTGTAATATATAAAACTTAAAAATATTATAGCTACAATTCAACAAAAAGTATTCAACATTTTGATGTTAAAGGCAGAATCCAGACTAAAAAGTGTGTGTGTGCATGTGCGTGAGTGTGCATGTGTGTGTGTGTGTGTGTGTGTGTGTGTGTGTGTGTGTGTGTGCGTGTGTAATGAGACTCTTCACACAATTCTATGTTCATATACAGTTTATTTACACAAAACAATCATCACACAGGCTAAAACGTTCACAGTGCGTGCCTGTAAATTATCTCAGTTTACGTTATTCTGACTAGCAACAGAGGTAGACATGAGTTTTGTATCAAAACAATGATAATATAAATGCACAAAACTCTACAAGGCGGTCATATAAACACTATTTACACATCGATTCCTTCTTAGAATCCCATCAAATGAAAATATGGCCCCTGACGTTGCAAAAGAAGTATCTTTAATCCTTGAAGTAGCTTTATGCCCCATGTGCTGCAGTTATTTAGCCCTGAGGTGCCATGTGTTTAATGGGCCAGGTATTGGGACACCGATCCATCATTTAAGAAAAGACTGGACCTGAATTTATGAGTTTTTGGTTATTTGACTCCCTGAAATGCAGCATTTATAAACCAGCTGTCTGACATAATCCCACCATGAGGATACTGTTCAGCCAGAGCTCGAGGAGGCAGCGTTCCCCTTGTAGACTGTGGGCCTAGTACTCCTGGTAGTCGTGGTAACCGTTTTCCTACTGAGACGGCCACGTTTCGCTGCTGTGCTCCGATGCCGCTGGCACCCCGGGGCACGACGGCCACGACTCTGTGTTTGTGGGCACAACGTTCAGACTGGTCAGCACCTCCTGTGCCGTCTTTCCCAGCATGCCCTGTATGTCGCAGACGAAGCGGTAGACGTAGCGTTTGCCCGCCGTCTTGTGGATGATGTTCTTGTGGTAGTAGTAGCGCAGGCCTCGGCTCAACTTCTCGTAGTTCATCTTGGGTTTATTCTTGCACTGGCCCCAGCGCTTAGCCACCTGTGGGATTAACACAAACACAGATGAATGTGTGTTTGTATCTCAGAAAAACAATGAATAACCCGTCCATGTAGCAAATGTGGAAGAAGTACTTAGATCCTTTACTTAAGTGCCAAAACAACAATACAAAAACAATCCAAAGTCCTGCAACAAGGGGGCCAAACTAAGCTTAACTAAATACTTTGTGTTACATTACAAAGGTCAATTTGTACCGATTCGATCAACAACAACAAAAAGCTAGCTCGCTTTTAGCAAGCAATTCAGCATTCATTGATGTTAATAATGTAATGATGCTGGTAGCGAAGCGTTGAGTGGAGCTTTGAACAGTGTCAACGTAATTCCCGTTGTTACATAGCACAGGTTTTAAAGGAAGGATCATTTGACCTCTTTGGGCTTTGAACATTGATTTAACTTAAAGGTAAGTATTAGTTGTTAAAAAGTACACTATTTCCCTCTGAAATGTACTGTTATAGAAGTTTATGTAAATGTACTTTCTTTCCACTACTGCCATGCAGTACTCCAAAACAAGAGATGTCCTCACCTCTGAGGGGTCGGACATCTTAAACTCCCAGCCGTCTCCCGTCCAGCAGATGAAGGTGCGACAGGCAGAGTCCAGAAGTAGCTCCAGTAAAAACTGCCACAACTGGATTGGACCGGAACCTGAAAGAATGAATCAAATTTTATTTGTACAGAAATGTTGAGTTTTGGTTAACCTGTTAAAATCTGTTTTTTATAACAGAAAACAGAAAATCAACTGAATTATTACATGTAACACATGTACTGCAGTTACTGTTTGACTAACTTGAAAATTTATTTTACTGTCGGAATATTATTGCTAATGCATTAATGTGGAGAGGTAGTATTTTAATGTTGTAGTTCGTCAACGTGGTGCTATTTTCTATATTTCATACACTTTTTTTTTAGAGCAGCTCAGAAGAGATGAGAGATCAAACCTGGATAAGTTGACATTCCCGTCATGTGGCCCTCCCTGTCTAGCCTCTGTGGGTGTGTGTTCTTGCGTTTGACCACACGGGGGCAGTACTGCTCTGAGGACTGCGGGCCGGGGGCCGGAGGCGGGTGGGGTGGGGGGGCGGTGAAGCTGGGAGAGGAGTACTCGGGCCAGAAAGAAGAGGGCTGCCTCTGTCCGTCAGAGTCGTACAGTTCAGCCGAGTGACACGAGTAGCTCTGATCTGTCTCACCTGGAACAAAGAGACGGGATTACACACTGGACTGCAAGAGTTAGACCAGTCACGGGGGTGTTTTTAACATCCACAGGTGAAACGACTTACTTTGTAATGTATTGGATGCTTTTGCGGTTAGAAAGGGGCTGTGGCTGCCCTCCACGGCCGGGCTGAACTGTCCGTTCTGGGGCACCATGCTCTGGTACGTCTGTGGAGACTCCTGGTATCCAGTTTGTGACTGGTCTACCGTCAGTCCATCTGTACATCAAACATAAAGTTAGATACAAAAACAAATCCCTTTAAAAAAAAAAAGAAAAAGTACTGTGAGTATGAGCTCACCATGTGAGTACGAGGTCCACCAGTTGAACTCCTGGTACGAGTCCAGGTTGAAGAGGGAGGTGTCACCGGCACTCACTGCAGGAAAAATAAAGAAGAGCAACAAACAAATGTGAGATAAGTCTAAAACGTGGCTTGTTGCAGCACCCATAAGGGGGTATGTTTGTTATTGAGGTTTCACCTTTAGTGTCGTAAGGGTGAGAAGCTTTGGGTGGCTCTGGGTAGCTGCTTTCTGCTACATATTGCTGCTGCTGCTGCTGCTGCTGCACGGGGGCTTTACTGTCTAACAGAAAAGACAGGTCTTCAGGGTAGTCTGGAGGTTAAACACAATGCAGACAGATGGAGTCAGTAGGTGATGATGAAGGCAGGATAGAGGGAGAGTTCATGCTCGGAGAAAGGAACACACCAATTGTTTTATTAATTAAAGTTCTTTGGTTGATTTCATCTCTACTGGGCCAGCTATTGTGGTTTCCATTTAATTCAGCACACGTCTACTGTGTAGTGAATGTGCTTTGAGATCATATGGTCCTTTAAGCTGGAGGTTTATTAAAGCTCAGCAAAAGAGTCAAGAGAGGCAAGATGGGGTGAATTTGTAAGTTTGTTGGTTTTTATCTTAAAGGTGGATGTTGACACACACACACACACACAAAAAGCTGCTTGTTTACTGTCAAATCAGCACCAGGCACTCATGTTTTTCAGCTCTATGGATGGGGGGAGCTTGGAGGAAACTAGGGAGGGAGGGGTAGGAAGAGACGGGAGGAAACGCCAGCGGAGGGAGTGTGACAGAGTAGTGATGGAGGTCTGGGGAAGGGGGAGGGGGGGTTACTCTAAATCTGTTGGAGGAGGAAGTCTGGAGGAAAGGATTAGGGAAGACAGAGAGGGGAGTGTCTTTAACCTGACCACCCTGTTTCTGTCTGTCTTTGCCTACCTCAGCCCATTCAAGCGTTATTCACACTCACACTCACACACACACACACAGCACCCCATTATCCTGGGTTTGAGCGAGAGACCCCGGGTGTCAAGGTCTCATCGAGAAACCTCTGACAGATGTGATGATACAGTCTGCGCAAATATTTCCTCTGTCCTTCAGCTGCTCAGGTTCAGAGGAAACAGATTGCGCAAACATAAAAAACAAAAACATAACTCTGTCAGGGCATCGCTGAGAGTTTAAACCCTGTGCCATCATGAGTCATGATGCGTAACTTGTGTTGGAGGAAAAAGAAAATCGAGTGTAAGTGATTCTCTGAACTCACCATAAGATGCAAAGTCAAAGCCAGCCGGCACTTCCTGTGTCCTGAAGTCTTCTGTGTAATATCCAGTCTGGCAAATCTCCATCTGTGTTGAAAGAGTCGTGATTACAACTTTCATCATCATGGCAACTCTCCATGTTGATCAAAATCTAGAGGCAAAGGCAACATGAAAAGCCTTGCACTAAATATTGTTTTGAGAATTAAAAATTGAGTATATAGAGACTTCAAATAAGTAACGCATCAGCTTAAATGTTTTTTTTGTTATATTTTGGTCAAAGTCATGGTATCATGCAGTAGCTACTGTGAGGCCTATTTAAAAGAAACTTCATTTCTGATGCATTAGGTGCTGTGGAGAAAAGTCAGACATGAGTCACCTGATGCACAGCAACCTTTCTTTATAAGATCTACAGTTACATGATCTGTTTCACAATGATTTGTCTTTTTAGTGTGATTCTCTTACAACTGAACTCATTGTGTCATTGAACGCACCATCAAGGATTATCTCAGATAAAAAGAGACTTGTTATTTTCATTCTCAAGAAACATTTGTCTTGTTGTTAGTTTACAAAATGGAAGAAAACAGTTCAAAAGCCCATCATATTTCCCAACCAAACTCCTACTATATGAATGATTTTCTGAATTCCATTAAATGAAATTAAAACCTACCTTTATTTTCGAGTCTTTGCTGTCTGTGTTTCTGTCTCCAGGTTTGGTGATAGTGTCCCAGTACATCTCTTTCTATCTCGCACAGATTTACACACTTTATTTACCGGCTACACGCACAACAACGAGTGGTCAGTCTCCGGCCGGAACGGTCCCGTTATAAACGCAGCGGAGGTGGGAGGGGCGCGTGCCCGCGCTCGGCGTCGTGACCAGTTTGTTTAATAGAACGTGACGTCAGTCGCACCCCCCCCCCCCCCGCACCCCGCCCTTTCAACAACAAAAAAAAATCTAAACACTCATTCATAAAATATTCACTGACACCGTAATGTTCCGGCAAAAATATATCACGACGAGTTTGAATCGATTAGTGGAGGAAGAAGTATTAAGAACTTAAAGTTAAGTATCAATATCAAACTGTAAAAATGCAAAAGAATTAGCAACAGAAATGACCAATCAAATGTAGAGGCTACAGGCAGCAGAATGAGCCCTGTTATTAAATGCTTCAGTATCCGATTATTATTAACAGCTACCATACTTTATAAAGTGAAGCTGTTGGTAGAATATAACATTGTATTTTCTTATTAGGCCTAAATGTTTTGAGCAAATACATTAAAATTGTGCTTAAGTACTACAGTAATTGAGTAAATGTTGGCTATGTAGTTACTTTCCACTACTGATTACCTATGAGATCATAAATATATGTGTAGGATTTTTTATTGATAGCAAAAATTGACATTCAGGGAAAATTATTGATAAACAGAAAATAACCTAAATAAACTAACAAAAATAATAAAAACAATAGAGCTGAAGTTATTCAGCAATAAACAGTTGAGGCCACCATTCAGATTAACATGTTAAAGGAATTTCTTATTTTCAGACTTTTTGTCGATTAAAACGATGAATTGATTAATCGAGAACATAACCAGTGACAATGAAAATGACCATAGCCCTAAAAACATCTCATAACGTGTTTATGATATAATATGAAAACCCATGCCTGCTACAGCAATAGCAACCTAACACATGCAGTTAGCCAGTCAACTCAAGTAATTATTGATATATTGCCTAATAGGCCTATAAATGGATATCAAGGGGAAGCATATTTCTACAACTTTACGCCTATTGATGATTTAGTAAAAAAAAATCCTAAGAGGAAAACCATAAGAATTGATTACACGCTGAATAATAGGCAGTCTAAACAACCATCCGTGTTATTTTTATTCTCGGAATGGCCTCAACGTCTTCCAACGCCGATGCGGTCACTCTGATTGTCTGACAGGCGGGACTAAATAACTGAGCCACAGTTTGGGTGGAGATGAAGTGCAGGCGTTTGAAATCAGAGCAGTCGGTTTCTAATGAGGTGGGAGGAAGAAAAAAAACCTCTGTATCTTTAGAAACCATTCGACTAAACAATGGCCCGTAAAAAGCACACACAAACACACACACACACACACACACAAGTACTCGCTGAAGAAAGACTGAAATCACGGCGTGAGTGGCTGCAGCAGATAAGGCCGAGCCCAGGGCTTTGTATAAACAAACAACACACACACACACACACACACACACACACACACACACACACACACACACACACACACACACACACACACACACACAGCTCCATCTGGAAAAGTGGAGCTGGCTGAAATCGTGCGCGTCGGTGGGAGACGGGAGTCGTGATTGGGAGCCCCACCTCGAGACCTCGAGACGAGGACACAACCGGGATAAGGTTACACAACACGAGGCGATTAACAACCGTCTGCAGTGAGCGATCAGGAATCCACCTGGGAAAATGACACTGCGGGTCACAGTTGAAGTTAACTGTCACGGAGCGATAAGCCCGCAAACAGCGTCAAATCTGCCGGAAATTAAAATAATACAAGTTTTAATGGCACTCTGGAGCAGACGGTTCATGAAAACAGTCGTCGATGAATAAATGCTTCGGAAGTGTTTATTCTCACGATTGAACTTAAATATGTCGTGTTCAGCAGTCAGCTGGTGGAGAAAGTATTTGGATCATTTAGTAAAGTAAAAGTACTCATGCTACACCGTGAAGTGTCCTGCATTGAAAAAGTAAACTGATTTATGTCAATAAATCAGGAAAAAAAATGCACACGAAGTATCAGACGTATAGAAAAATGTCCCTTGTGACAGTTTTATTGTAAGATTAAATAACTATTTACTGATCCCCAGATAGAAATAAAGAAAAATAGAAAAATAAGAATAAGAATTGAATAAGAGGTAAATAAGAGTAGGAAAGAATGAATTAAAGACAAAGTTATGAAGTGATGGTTAAAGTTACATAGCAGCAAGTCTGTGTAAACATTGTACATCAGAATAATATATTCTGTAATTAAGTAATGATAATTAGTATGAAGACATATGATATAGTGCAGTATAATATGAGGTGTCGTGAAGTGCAAGTATAATACAGCAGCATATCAATGTAACATGGTATTTTATATAGTAGAGTAAAATATATCATTGGAATGTTATGCATCACTACAAAAGCAAGGTATTAACGTTAGTTTGTGGAGATTTAGTTTGTATTGAACAGCAAATAAAGATTGCAAGTTTGAATTTAACTGCTGATTGTTTTTTCCATTATTCAATTGTTTCGTTTGTAAAAAATAGTGAGAAATGAGCCCAAAGTAACACCTTCAATGTTTGTTTTGCCCAACCAACAGTCCAAACCTCCAGATTATCAAGAACAAATTAAAATAATTTAAAGGAAAAACAGCAACTCTTCAGATTGGTGAAGCTGGAAGCAGGAAGTGGTTAACTTCAAAATCACAAACGATTATCATGTAACTGCCAATAAAGTTTTCTGCTGTTTGTTTAATGCATCATTCAGCATCATATTTTATAAGCTCTTCATATGTTTTGTATGCAAAAATGTTCATTTGAAAAGAAACTAAAGCTGTAAATGTAGTGAAGTAAAGAGATCAATATTTCCCTCCGAGATGTAATGGAGTAGAAGTATAAAGTGGCATGAAAAGAAAATACTCGAAGTGCATGTACCTCAAATGTACAGTACAATACTTGGGTAAATGTACTTAGTTACATTCCACTACAGCCTGTTCCCATATGTAGTTTTTAAAGCCATTTAATTTGTCTGCACTTTACAACTTCCTTTGGCCTTTTTGTATGAAGTTGTGAAGCTGTTTACTTCACTGCCAACAATTGTTCCCAAGGATACAAAGTGACTTATTTTCTAGTATTCAATATTGTTCGATTATCCTCAACACAATCAGATTGAACAAAAATACAAGTGCCAGGCCTACTGTTGACTATTGTTACCACTGGCTTAAGGACTGAATGTAACAGGAAGTGAGGCTGAAAATGGAATTACCTGCAGAAATGGCTTTGCTGATGCACTTTTTATTAAAGGATCCTTTGCACCGGATGAACTGAATAGCTCTGTGTTTGTTCATGTTCAATGAAATGATCTTCGACGATGGAGAATAAAGTTACCTGCTTTACAAATCCTGTGACATTCTGTTATTTTCATGAACATTCAGGAAGTTGAATAGTGTAAAACAAAAGTCAGGTGCCGAATGAAAACATGCTTTTGCTTGCTGTGCTGTAATCATTCCTCCTATTCATGGACACTACAGTCCTTCGGTAATGTGCTTAAATTGATATGACGTTCGGGAGTTTGACAAATCAAGGATATCTTCCAAAGTTTCAGTGTTTTTAGTAAAACAATAAGCCACGTTTGTAAACCTGTTCTGTAATATCTTAAGCTGTTCCGGAGTTAGATCCTCAAGCACCATTTTTATGTATTTTGACCCGATATGCTGGTATGTAATGTGCCATTTCAGACATTAATGGCATGTCTCCAAAAGCACAGGTCTTGATATAGATTGTCCTTTTTTTTGTTTAACCAAAAGCTATTTATACTCTGAAACTTTAAAGGCATTCAGTATCAGAGGCCCCCTTTCATTTTCACTGTGGTTGAACTGCAAAACATTAAGAATCTGTTTTAAGTTACAGATTGTGAGTTTCTACGAAGTTCTTCTGCCTTCCAATATGATTCTATGAATCTAAGGCACGCGCACAAACAAACAAACAACAGAGGTTTTTGTTTTTCCTTCTGAGCAGTAAATGTCGGTTTCATGAGAAGCAGCGTCGGTGCTTTCAGTGTTTAAGAGTGACTTCACTTCCCAATTTAGAGAAAGAGAGAGAGAGAGAGAGAGAGAGAGAGAGAGAGAGAGAGAGAGAGAGAGAGAGAGAGAGAGAGAGAGAGAGAGAGAGAGAGAGAGAAAAAAACCTGTCATCCGGTTATGGTCTGTGAGCAAAAAAAAATTGCAACTGCAATGGTTTGCGCCATAGAGCCAATGCACCCCTGCATGCATTGAAGTGCGGTTAGAAGGCTAAATTAGCTGCGACATTTACAAAAACGACTAAATGACAAAGACTGCGAGGCTGCTGCAATGGACTGTACGATAAAGGTACGTGTTTAAGAGTTTTTAACGCTGGTGAGAATGACAGGCGGCCACCCACATCAGACTCTGCTGAGTGAGAGAGTCAAGGCGGTGATGCGAGTTCCCCACTCTTTCCTTCTTGTACAAAATTTCCTCTTCCTTCCCGTTCGTGGTTGTATGTCGGCTCTATAATAACACAACTAACCACTACATCTTTACACTCACATATAAACACTAATTGGTGGCCGGTTACACGCGTTAAAGAGGATTTCCAAACGCGTTTCGACTTTTTTTTTCTTCTTTTCTTCTAATTGCCGTGTTTAATGGGAGCTGCACCCCGCACTATCCACGGAACCGCAGCGCAACAACACAAATAATTCACACCAAGAGTGAAATTAGAGAACTTTTAGGAGGGGTTGACAAACTTTTAACGAAGTTAATGGAGGGATGCTGGATTTTATTGGTGCGCACAAGGCAGGTGTCCCTGAAGGCGCCATGGACCAACTTGGATACAGCGAGAGCCCCTTTTTGAAAGGAGCAGAATCCATTTCCATCAGATGACTGGTATTTCACATTTCACACTGTTACAACTATACAACTGTTCATCTTCTCCGGACGACCACCGCGCAGTCATTGTTTATATTATTACAATGTAGAAATGAAGGCCTTCAGGTCAGGACTTCAAATCGAAAAGCACATTTTAATAAAGTTAACAATAAAAACTGATTATTGCGCAACGAGAGAAAAAGACAAACGTTTGTATTCGAGGATGTAGATCACAAATATACAAATTCATGTTTTTTGAACGAATGTGCGTCTTTTCAACATTGGCCTGTAGTCTTTTATTTCTATTTGTGCATTAAATATTCTTAAAACCCTCTGAATAAGATCCCCTAACTTCGACGCAACATTAATACCGTCAGTATGAATGAATGTATTACAACGAATGACTTGCTATTTCAACCAAAATGTATTTATTAAGCCTAATTGCAATGGTATAAAGATGTATTAGAATAAAACGGGGCCTCAGTGGATCGAGGAACTAATACTTGTACTCATGTCTGTCTTGTTTAATTTCTAAAGAGATATTTGGGCATTTTTGACTGTTACATAATTCAAGTTTGAGTTACATTATTCAATCGTATTTTTTAATCGTGTTATGACTTGAAGAGGTAATTAAAGGGCCAGTGCAGGAAAATGGTGACATCCTGAAACGAAAACCTAAATAGTTTTTAGCCCGTTAAAAAGTGTGTATTCTATTATTTAGGTTTTGGGTGTTTACATTGTGGCACACATACTGGATTATTCGTTGATAAAAAAAAAACACAACCTATTTCTTCAGATACTGTGTCGCAGCAGTTCGGGCGTCTGAGGTTATTTTAAGTATAATTTATAGCTGCAAACGGGAGCACTTGTCAGGTGTCGTTATCTGAACTCAGCAGGCTTCCTGTCTCAAACCTCAGACTTTCCGCACTCATTTCCGCTCATGGACTAAAGAAGAAAAGAAAAGAAAAAATGTCGAAAGGGCAACAAAGCCTCTCCAGCAAGAAACGGAGTGGACAAACTGAGGCGTTGCATTGTTGTTTTTTTTAACTCTACATTGTCCGCTCACACAGGCTGGGAGGTGACGGAGGCCCGGGCCCTGCAGAGGCCCGCGTGCTGCCAGGCTCCGAGCTGTGGAAACCGCACCGTTGTTTGTGCAGCAGAAAGCGCAGCTGCTCGCGCCATGCCTTCACTTTTACTTCTGCTTTCTGCAACTCGCCTCAGACATGGCGAGCACAGAGGGCTGTGCTTTTTTTTGCACAACTTGAACTCTGGCCTGGTGTTGTGTAGGCTGCACCTTGTTTTCAGAGCGTTCAGAGGTTTCAGGCCATGTTAATGTCCTCCCCTATAGTCTTGATCGGAGTTTACGCCGACACAGTTGACATATTTATTAAAAGATCCTTCAAGTATCTATCTGGAAGCCATTTGTGGTAGATCCAAATGTAAACAGGAGCTGAGCAACAGCTTACAACTTAATTTATGGAAACACAGTGAAGAAGAGAGTGAGAAATAACAGACCCACAAATCATTAGGTTATAACATCAATACTAATAGTAATGCTACAGTTTTAATAGTCAGATCATTTGAGTATCTGTCTCCAACGTTTAAAATCTATCTGAGATGTCACATAAAATCTTCATCAGTCCAGGGCAACACACTGTTTGATGATGAACAAAAAGAGCATGAATGAAATGAGGATTACTCATAATGCTGCTTCGGCTGTAGGAGGGAGGATAATGTTACCAAATCAGCTTATTTAACACATAAATTAAGTAATTTGTGTTTCCAAAGCAGATTTAAATAGGCTACTAATCGTATCATTGGTGGATGCAAGTAAGTTGATGTTAACTACATCCTTGGTTGCAGTTTAGGGCAGCAGTTCCTAACCCTTTTGGCATGTGGCCCCTTAAATCAAAGCTATATTTTAGGTTACCAGTAGAGCTGAAACGATTAGCTGATTGATCCGTTTGTCGATTGACAGAATCCGAGACTATTTTGATAGTGGATAAGAGGTTTCAGTTGGAAAGATAGTTCCAGCTTCTGAAAGCAAGAGCTTGCTTTCACGTGTCAAAACCGAATCTCTTTGCTGATCTTTTTTTACTTTTGGTTAGATCAAATAAAACATTTCATGACGTCAACTCTGGCTTTTGAAGATCAGTAGTTTTCTGATGTTTTACAGAGCAAATGATTAATCCAGAAAATAACCAGCAGGTTCATCAGTACTGAAAATAATCAGCTGCAGCCCAATAGATGTGGCTCCCAAAATAGGCTGCAGCCAGGCAAAAAAATAGGTCACCCAAGCTGCTGCTCTATATACATCTAACAGCAAAAAACAAATTCACTTAACCTGTTTTTGTCTGTGCTAATTGTGTGATCTAAAGTCCCTGGCATTAAAAATGAAAAGGCTCTGGGCTTTAAAACAGAGCCAACTCCCTCCATGTCAATTCGTAACATAACTTGTACGATCTAATGTGTTAAAACCCCCCAAAAAGAACAGAGTTGAAGCTGTTGAAGTGTCTAATCTAAAAAGGTATTTCTAAAGATATGGACGTCCGTGTCGTAAACATCACTCTCTCAGCTCTTGGTTTGGGCAAGACTGCATGATGCAACCCGCAAAGCTGCTGACTTGAAGCCATGTTAGAAAAGTCTCCTTGCAGGGCTTCATGCTCGCGCTTCTGCAAGTGAAAAGTGTTTACTATCAAACTGAAGCAAACCGCCGTAAACTTTAGGACATCGAGGCACAAGCACAGCGTCAGCCTCAAGAAGGTCATGTTTTCTAAAAAAACTTGTTTTGTGTCACTGAGCAACAGGCTGAAACACATAGAACAGGAAGTCAGTTGTGGCATTGGCGGTCAGGCCACATTTTGGTAAATTTGTATCAGTGTGCAGAGGAGGGAGAGAGAGAGAGAGAGAGAGAGAGAGAGAGAGAGAGAGAGAGAGAGAGAGAGAGAGAGAGAGAGAGAGAGAGAGACAGCGAGAGACAGAGAGAGAGAGAGAGAGAGAGAGAGAGAGAGAGAGAGAGCAAGGGGAAGATAAAGAAAGAGCGGGAGTGCGTGTTTGCGGTTGTGAAAGCATGAGCTTGTCACTCAATGTACAAAACTGAATGTGATGAGCGGCTGCGAGTCACGATAATATCAACAGTTTGAGTGCTAAGCACCCAAAAAACGAATCTTTCACCACGACATACAACTATTAAACTATCGTGTCTTCTCATGACAGTTGTATCAGCCGTCTGTTTCACTTCTGCACAGAGAAAAGGGGCCTCTGAAGGCAGCCAGTGTGTGAGAGGACGACTGGGGGAAAGAGGACAACATGACAGAAGTAAAACAAAGCTGAGGAAGAAGAAAACAGGGAGTGCGGTCGAAAGAGAGCTGAGCAGGACAATACGAAGTCCTGTGAAACGCTTCTGTCACTTAAAAAAATGCACGTGTTTTTAATTTAAAAAAAATGCCTCAAGTAACGTCACTTGAGTCAGTGTCGATTTGGGCAGAGGACTCGCTGCTTTAGGCTGCATTAACTGCTACTATGACGCACCCGGATCTAACCGAACCATACAGACCGAACTGTCGGTGTTCAAGTTGCATTCTGGGTAATGAAGGCGCCATGTTTGTAACAAGGAAGGAAAATGCATAGAATTCAACATCGGGAGTTTCACAAGTTTACAGGAGTACAATGGAAAGTCTTTTGATTTATGACACAACATGTTATATGGTTTTATCATTTGTGTCTTTAAATCTTAAGCAACTAATAGCAAGTAAAGTTTGATTTTGAATTTGTTTTTTTAACTAAAACCTTTTGCTTTAAAAGAAAAAAGGGCGTATCCATTACACATCAGTAAATGCTCCGTGAAGCAACATCAGCAGGTTGCTGAAATCGTACACACTGCTGACTTCTCTATCAGTCTGTCTGCGGCCTCGAGGAAATGCCAAACTGTGTGCCATGCATTAAGATGTGGTTTACAATGCTCAGGCAACAATTGAGCTAAAAAAAAACACAAGCAAAAAACAAACAAAAAGAAAAACACAATGCGAAGGCGGCACTTCAATCAAGGCTACAGTCTTCTTTCTGTCCAATGAACCCGACCCCCTCTTCTCCCCTGACCACACGCCTTTAGGGTTGTTTTCCAGCTTTGAAATGACCCAAATTTTTACATTGTGCCCCCCCCCCCCCCCCCTCCCCCGCCTCCTCCACTTCCTCTCCCTTGGCCTGTGCCAAAAGGTTCCTCTGCACATGGCGGCCAGGTTTCCTGTAGGCCACCGACAAAGCACGGCACTGACGTACAGGGCCCAAAGACAATGCTCAACTCCTCTAAACAAACACGCACTTGCACCCACTTAGACTGCCGTGGCCGCATCGCACATGCACTCGTCTTAACGTGAGAAGCAGACGGAACAACAGGTCCGGCGTTTGCCCTCACGACTGCGTGGGATGAAAGTGCCATCTTTGGGTGGCTTTGAGGCTCCGCTGTAGGTGCTGAACACAGGAAGACGGACTTAAATCTCAATTAGACTCCACCTTTAGCTAACACCCCACCCCCCCTCCTGCAACCCCAATCCTAACGACAAAATAAAACTGTGGTTAAGGTTACTGATGTTCTTTAAGATTAGACAGCCTCCTCACTGCCTGAAGAGTTTACTTGTGATTTCACTCCTGAGTATTGAGTGGTTTGATAACCACCTTTCTCTCTGGTCCTTTACATTTAGCATACCTCTAACGTTTTAATCAAATCACAGGGCAATGTTTTGTTTAAAGGGTTAGAAAAGAAAGCATGTGATCAGAAGATTGCCAGTTTAAACCTTTACACAGACAAAAAACAACAACTTTTGAGTGGAGAAAAGTGAACGCGAAATGGTCCCAACACTGTTCAAATACCTCCGAGCAAGTCACGGGTTCAATTCAAGCACTGCTAAAAAGACGTGTGTGTGTGTGTGTGCATAAAATATAATAAGCAGATATGATTTCCTGTAACTTCTTTTGGTATAATTCTCTGCAAACTATGCTCACTGATTTGTTGATTCACAAACAAATTCCAAAGGGACAAAATGTACAAAGAAATTCTGATGAACTTTAAAAAGGGAAATCTGGTAATATCCACACTGTAAAAAAGTAATAGTTTAAAACTTCAGATAAAAGTGTATTGTGCCGTTATTACTCTTACAGCTAATGAGAGTTTATTTCTATTCCCTGAAGTGTCTTGTGGAGTAAACAGTGTCCGTATGTGGAAAAAGGCAGTTTCCACAGGCTGTGACCCGGCACATTTAATGGCAGACACTGACCGCTGTGCCTCTGTTGGACAGGAAGCGCTGTCCGTGGTGAGCGAGGACCAGCCCATATTCGAGCCGCCCTACACCGCAGTGCACATGAAGGCCGAGATGACGTCGCCCGGCGGGTTCAGCCACGCCTCCAAGCAGAGTCCCGAGCCCACCGAGCCGGAGTGGGTCGGGTCAGCGACTCAAAACCCTGGCAAAAGAGGAGAACACGTCAACGGAACCAGGTGAGTCAGGGCAGGCCGGGGCCACAGGGGAGCACAGGTTCCCGGACCATCTGACTGTAGATTTGTCAGGTCCATGTCAACATTTTGGGGTTTTTCCAGACCCTAAAAATGTTTCTTTATTGTTCTCTTACCAAATACAACCCTGCGTCCCTTCTTGCTTTCCATTACCATCCATCATAAGTGGAAATGTTTAGCTGAAGGATTACATAACACCAGTGGTGGAAAGTTACCAGGTACATTTACTCATAATTGTACTTTGAGTATTTCCATTGTCTGCTACTCTAGACTTCTTATACTCCACTACTTTCCAGAGAGAAATAATGTGCTTTTAACTAACACTGATTAGCTCTTACACGTTTTACAAGATATCGTAATGATGGAATTACACTGTTCTCCTGCTGCCTGCTCTAGCCGTGAATCCCCTGTGGACTGCAGCGTCACCAAGCGCTCCAGACACATGAGCAACGACGGGGCCCCGATGCCGTACCAGTCCTCGTACCCGGAGCCTCGCGTCAGCCCCCAGACGGCCACCCCACCCACCAGCGCCACAGAGGAGAAGAGGGTCATCGTGCCGGCAGGTGAGCTGTGTCACTTAACCTTCAATCACCCGAACCCTCCTCCCACAAGACAGTTTCCTAAGAGCTGGAACACACTCGGCTTGTGCAATATCAATAACCGAATCAGAGACGAGCACAGCGTGGGTTTTTCCACATACTACCATCATTACTCTCCAGTGCCGCAAATAAACAACAGCAGGTTTCCGGTTGTCTGCTTGTGCATGACATCAGGTTTAAAATGAACGCTATTTTAAAAAGTGTGAAGTCTAAACTGAATTTAGCGCTCAGCACTGATGTCAACAAGAGAGAGAGACGAGCAGGAATGGATGCGTGATGAGCAGGTGGGGACATTTTCTAAAATGATCCTGCTTCCTGTAGCTACATCTGAAATCACATTATTGATTGTTCTCAGGCCAAAACAGATCAAAACTACTACTAGCAATACTACTACTGCTGTTTGAGTAGCTGTCAAACACTACAGTGCCCAGCTGCTTTAGGAAGTTATCAAGCCTTTTTAAAACAGGAAACTATAGATAAGAATAATTAAAAAACGACTAACACATACGACTTTGTCAACTTATCGATTTAATCGACAGATCTGTAAAATTGAGTTCCTCCACGAAGAGTCACACAAAAGCATTTTGTGTTCACCAGAGATGTGTTCATACGTTTCATTCAGCCTGAAAAAGCAGAAATAAAAGTTACAAAGTGCTTCACATAGTAAACAAAGAACTCACAAAACATGAAAAGACAGGAAAAGAATAACAGCACTTGGAAACATTCCCTAAATAACAAGAGTCAGATGAAATCAGAGAACATGTGATAAAGTTTTCAAGCTCAGATGTAAAGGAAGCCTTACGAGCACTCAGGACTGATGTTATAAACTATTTGTGTCCCATTTTTGAAGATTTCGGGGCTAAGAGCTTAGAGCTGAGTGCCACAGGAAGTGTATTGAGAGATGAACTAAGGCATTTTCATATTGTTGACAATATGAAAAGTACAGAATAACATCTGCCTTATCCTTAAGAACATAGAATATCTTGTAGTATCTTTGCTACAGGTGAACTGTGGGCAGAGGCGTTCCCTTTTTCTTAGCAGTGGACAATCACTGAAACACAACTTAGAGTAAAGACAGTGACGTGTCACGACTATCTAGTCACAGTCCGGGTTTCATCCTCACTATGAATCACTGGTCCAACCATCTGACAACCAACCTGATGACATATTTTACGGTGCCTCTCTTGCACAGTTCCCATACTGTGACACCCATCACTGAAGCAGTTCAAAGCAGCATGTTTCAGTGAGTCAGTCTCTCTCTGGAGGGATTCCACCTCAGACGATATAAATCTCAGGTCCGTGGAATCAAACGAGATTCGTCGAGGAGTCACCAGCGCCCAGTTGCTCTGCTTCATAATACACGGATGTTGCATCACAGTGGCATGTGTTCACCAAGGACAATCAGGACGCGAGGGTGTGGTGGCCTCTGTTCACGACTAACGCTCCTGCCTAATATTACGGGCAATTCGCAGTCATTGTTTGCTGCTGGAAATGAGCTTACCTTCCTGAATCAGACTAGTGCTGCAACAAGGCATTGGCATCAATTTCAACAAGGGCTGGGCAGTATGGAGAAAATGAAATATTTTTTATATTATTATTGCCTTAGATTTATCAGCGAAGAAATATATTTTCATATTCTAATAAAGAGTAATAAAAAAACGTGTAGATATGTAAAAGTATTCAGTATCATTATGATTATTTATATACTGCCAATAGGATTTTTCCGCAACCTTTCAACCAATTCCTGCCTTAATATAACCATTTACGCCATAACACCTTAGTGTCGATATTGTATTGCAATAGCGGAGCTTGTAAGGATGTAAAGAAAACATATTGTGTTGATAAAATATGTCCTTACGGGTGTCATTACATTTCCAGTAAAATATTTTTGATGCTGCAAATATCTAAAAGAACAGGGTTGAAAATCGGCAGTAGCGATGAAATGTGATTCAACTACCGGTATATGTAGTAAGACAGCAAATTGTTCCTTTGCCGACATTTTTAGAATTTGAAGATGAAAAATGCTTAATTTAAAGACAATAATAATGAAACAAGAGCGCTTTAACACATGCTCTCTCAAACTAGAAGGGCACTCGGAGAGAGCAGACCTCCGCCGCGGCAAAGTGACCCGTCTCACAATGTTCACGAAAGTGTAAAATGATTTGTGTATCTGCTTCAAAACTTAATGGGCTCTTCTTTTAGCCCATGCTACACCCATTTTGTGAAGACCGGGCCAGTAGTTTTTCTGTGATCCTGCTCACAAACAGACCAACCAAACCTAAAACATAACCTCCATGGCTGCGGTAAATATCAGTGTGCACATTAAAAAAGACATTTACAAGACCTCAACAAAGAATATTGAATCCCCACACATCACAACAATTGCACAGGCTGAGCGATGTTTTCTTTAACTCAAATACAATGTTAATATGTATATTTCTCCAATATTTAAATGTATATCCTTTGGGCAAACACATGCAACATTGCATATAAAAAAAATCGAATCCAAATATTTTATGCAATTAACTGTATTAGACTGTTTTGCATTACATGAATGAAAGCCCTTCACATGTCTAAAAATAAACTAATTTTGTTAGCTTTTAATTGCGGTTTGCTTGAAATCCTTAATTTTGACAATAGAAATGTGTAAAACAATAAAAGTAAAGTGGAATACAATATTACAGGCAAGTAGTTTGACTAAACCAGGCTTGGGTTTTTCACAGAGTGAGTCTACCCACCCAACTTCACCATCAGTATGAAAAGTATCACAACTGGTCCTCACATCTGGGTTGTTTCCGGTGTTATTCAGCACTTTCATATCCTACAAACAAATTGCCCAAGTCTTCAGATTATTTCTGTGTGACGCTCCTCCCACCATCCTCCAGTCGGTTTTCTTTTTTAAGAGATTTTCTTTTTTTTTAAATGAATGAAACCAACGACATCTCTCACAATGTAAAAGGCCGGATAATGTACACTATAGATAGCTACAGCAAAGGATGATTTACATGTTTTCATCCGACAAAACGCAGCATGGATTTGGTATTCAGTATTACAGCCAGCCACAACTGCTCATAAAGACCCTCCCAGACACGCGTTATATTATAAAAAGATATTTTTGTAAGTATTTGAGTCTTCCAAGACAAAAACAAGTTAACTGTTACAATTACATTTACTCCGTTTTCCTTGCTGACAAAACGAGATTGCAAATATTTTAGATATTTAAACTTGAACTCCTGGACACAATATGTCACACAGTTTAAGCTGCGGCCTCCTATAAAAACCATCCTCCAGAACGATTTGTGATGTCACAAAATGATCTTGTACATATGAGTAATAAACTGAGATTTAAGGTGAGAATAGAGCTAAAAAAAAAGTCCTCAAACAATATGCGACACTGTGTTATATCAGAGTATCCAGAGTCTTTTTCTGATCATTGTTGTGCCTCTGATGCTAGATCCAGAGGTTTGGACACAGGACCATGTGCGGCAGTGGCTGGACTGGGCCATCAAGGAGTACGTCCTGGAGGAAGTGGACGTCATGCTCTTCCAGGCGCTGGACGGCAAAGCCCTTTGCAAGATGACCAAGGACGACATGATGCGTCTCACGTCGGCCTACAACGCAGACATCCTGCTCTCTCACCTCAGTTACCTCCGGCAGAGTAAGACTCGCCTCGTGTCCGAGATATATCTCTCTCTCTCTCTCTCTCTCTCTCTTTCTCCCTCTTCAGCCGATAACATTGTTCGGTTCTCCCGACTGATCTCAACAATGTAAAAAGGTTTTCATTGTTCTGTGGCGACAAATATATTTACCTGCGCGTTATAAATAAAATCAGGGAAAGATATGTCACGCTGAAATGATTCGACAATAACAAGTTTAGTCAACGGACAGAACATTGTTTGATGTTAAACGACTGAAACAGTCAACCGACTAATCACAAAAGGACAAACATTTGCTGGTTCAGCTTCTCAAACTTGAGGATTTACTGGTTTTTATTGAGGTTTTGGACAGTGTATTGGACAAAACAAGCATTTTTTTTTAATGTTACATATGAGTATTTTCACAATTTTCTGAAAGTATATACAGTTGACGATTAATCTATTACTCAGGAAAATAAAGTAATTGCCTTAAAATATTTCTGCATGTGAATTTGTTGAAGTTTTGAACTTTATTTCAAAATTGTATTTATGAAAATCGAATTCCACTGAGGTACCGTGGTCAATAGAGGACGTGGACAAAATAATAGCAACAACTTGCAATACAGTACAGCACTTACGAGGTCCTGTTGAGGCTGGAACGACATGATGCCATTTGAGGCTGAAGTTGTCATGTTGTTGCCGTCTTCATTAAGTGTTGTGACCACTGTTCCTCTTTGCTGGTGATGCAGGTTTCCTGTATATAATATGTTGTCATCATTTATGATACTTGGCGCATTACATCATTTTGCAGTGTTATCGCTTCTGCAAATCAGTGTAACAAATGCAGCTAAAAGGAGACATTCACCACGTTGTAGTCGGGTTTTTAAGACAACATTACGACGTACAAGTGGTGGACAAAATGCCAGCAACATCTGACCGGTCCTACAGCAAAACCCCAACAGTCCTCAACAGAATCAAATCAACACCTCTCTAGACTTTCTGTCTATTCTTTAGTACAAAATACCATTTATGCCACTGAAATGATACTCTGGTATGATTGATGTCTGTTGTATCCATCTTAAAAAAATATATGATCTTGACTTTTTTTTCATTTTCTGCTTCAGGTAGCCCTACGTTCTCATACTCCACAACTCCTACCAACACCACACCACCACTACCACCACCTCCTCCACCACAACAACCCAGACTACAGGTGAAAGCAGGTGAGATCATCGACTCCATTAAAAAGTCCCTCTGGGGACAACAAACACTTATCTAAAGATCCAGCAGTTACGGTGCAACGTTCTCTTTCATTTGGAGTCGTGTTTCTGAACATCTTCTGAATATTCACTCTCTTTAAGCTCGGTTTTTGGTCTCTGCTCACTCCTGTCTACTGGTGCAGGACAGGTTGTGCCATGAGGGGATTTTAGGTTTTTTCAAGGTTAAATTATTACTCAATTAATTGTTATTATAGCTTAAAATTGGAGAATGGAAATAGAGGAGAGTTGAGAGTTTGTCATGGCTCCTTGAGTTTGTGGATGGAATTTTATATAATTCTTTTTTTTAAAGTTCCTTCATAGTCATGATTATCATACAGTATATGCAGTTAAACATCAATTACATTCCGATTTTTTATGTCATATTTAGTAGTGGACAGTAAATATCACTCGGAATTAAATACATTCTCTCAAGTACCACAACCA
The DNA here is from genome assembly GCA_028022725.1 of Lycodopsis pacificus. NCBI lineage: Eukaryota > Metazoa > Chordata > Actinopteri > Perciformes > Zoarcidae > Lycodopsis > Lycodopsis pacificus. The sequence goes on from CM051695.1 coordinate 23,815,804, forward strand.
AGTACAAATTTGAGGTACTTAACCAGTGGTTCCCACCATTTTGGCCTTGTTTCTCCTTATTTAAAAAAAAAACAAAAAATAGTGTAGTTGGGACCCCTTGACTTGTTGCAGACGTCTTTAAGTTGTGAGCAAGCGAAAGAGAACAGTTTCCTCAAAACTTCTAAATCGTTGACTCATCAGGTTTTAAACGAATGATAAAAATACGTTTTTTTTCAGTTTTTCAATTCTCATTGCCACCATTTCCCTTCTGCCACTACCCATTAGTCATACAGTCAATATCGGTCTGTGTGTCTGGGTGCGAGTCAAAGCTCAGAATTCAGGGTCACATTCTCAAGCCAAACACAAAATAAGAGCAAACTACTTGAATGATTTAGGGATATAAAAATAATGTGTTGAGTTTCAGAACCGTGTTGCATAGTTTCAAGAGTCAAAAAGAATCTTTGGCCCAACACTGGCCTCAGTTGACAAAACACTGATGAGTTTAAAACTCAACAGGCAGTTTCAGACAGGAAACAGCTGCACCGGCGCAGGAAATGGGGGGTATGGGTCCTGCTCCTGGGACACAATTCACAATCTTGTGGCAACAGGGGTGGCCCGGACAAAAGAAACTTTTTGGGTCATCAAATTCATTCAGACCTCCAAAGTCTTAGCATCTTGGTCTCCATTTACTGACTTCCTTCCTACTACAGCTGAACCAGCCTACTGTCCACTTCAAAGCCTTTTCATGCCACGTGCAGGGCAAAGTCTAGTCTCATCCTTGTTGGCTTTTCTGTGTGTGCAGAGAGCGGTTTTGAGGAGATCAGCTGCAGGAACAGCTGGGCGGCAAACACCATGAGTGCAGTGCCAAAAGGTAGGACAACAAAAAGACGATATGAAATGAATGATCAGGATCAATGTTTCATGCATGAACAACCAAATGGTCTTATGTAGAAATTGTAAATCCTAAACTAGGCCACAGCTGAGGACTAAACCATTACACATAAGTAACTTCATTTTGATTTGTAGGTCCCTCCATGGAGCACCAACACAGCTCAAGAGTTACAGAGCCTGCTGCAAGAATTGTCCAAGGTATGAAGGCCTTGTACCAAGTATTTTCACAACACATGGACCTTCACAGCAGACCAATTCCTGCAAACTCACATTGTGCGGGAAAGGATTGCTCAAAGTTCAGTAGCTTTATACGAAACAATCCCAATGTTTCCCAATAACTGTTCAGTTATAGGAGATGTGTAAACAAGACTTGAGTGTAAAGCCATGCCAGCTGCTCCGAGGCTGATGGGAAGGTCATTAGGTTTGGTGGTATAATCATACACCAAATGACAACGGTGTAAGATGAAACGTTAAGGGAACACCGTTGTTACAATCCATCCAAAAATTGTCGGCATGAAAGTCGTTGACCGACAAACTGACATTGCCATCCCGAGAACCATGCCGCGAGTATTTCATTTTGACCTAGCCCACCAGTAGAGCGGGATGAGTCTGTTCTGCACCACGTCATTATTAGTCAACGTCGAAGCTGCAGTAGCAACTGCTAGCAGCAGGTCATTTGTTTTTCATGACAAATACATTTTAGAGGCTCGGAGTTAATATTTCTGAACACAACAGCCGACCTGATTGAGTCACTGAACACATCTGGGATGTGGACTGTGATTTGAATATTTCACTCCATTGAAACTTATTTCACTTACTTCAAGTACTGGCACAACAGGACCAGAATTGTGATGCATGTGATGTCAAGCAACATGGAAAGATGTTCTTTCTAATCCTGAAGGAACTTGACATGGAGTGTAGGAGGAGGATTTGCGAACATTAAGGTTAAAAAGTTGAATGAAGTAAGAAAGGTGTAACAAATGTTTTGATATGCCTTTTTTTCTTTGCAGACCCGTATCAGACATTAGGGCCCATAAGCAGTCGACTTGCCAACCCAGGTAAGAATCCAAGTACCACAAGACAAACCAACAAGGATCACACAAATGAGGCCTTTACACTGTCTGCTTTGGTAACACGACAGAAAAAAAAAACCAAGGAAGTGCTGGAACACATGCACTTAATTTCCAAAATGGAGTAAACATCAAGCGACACCTGTTGTCAGCAGAATTGCATCACGCTTACACTGAGACGAAATCTGGCTTCCCTCTCATCAAAATGACTGTTTGCCCTGCTGTTTCCTCACAGAAGGCCAAGCCCTCAGCTCATCCAAGAACCGAACAGCCAAACAAAGTCCATACAAGCTCCCTGACCCCAGCGCTCACAGGCCTGTGGGTAGGTTTCTGCCCCGATGTCTGTCACTTCCTCCAAGCCACACAGTGAAAAGGTCACATTTGGTGGAAAAACAAAAAGTCGTAATATTACTAGGACAGAGACCCGCCCACAATAAAACTCCTAAGAACGTTTTGAAAAGAAAAACTGAGGCGCTGTCCAAGGTCCTGGAATAACTGGACGCATCAAATGGAACTGAAATCTTATTGTTTTGGTCTCTTTTATTCAAAACTCTGCTAACTTTAAAGGTTGACTGGTATCTACACACAGATGATCAAGTCATCCAAACTGTTCCAATATATTTTTAAATAATTAAGATGCTTAGAAACATTTCCCACAGCTGCTATGTGTACATTTCCTGTCTTTCTTTGTGTGACCAACCAATGAAGTCGGTAACAGATTCCTGAACGCTTCCTTCATTCCCTCCCAGGTTCGGGGCAGATCCAGCTGTGGCAGTTCCTGCTGGAGCTGCTGTCCGACAGCAACAACGCTGGCATCATCACCTGGGAGGGCACCAACGGCGAGTTCAAGATGACCGACCCGGACGAGGTGGCCAAGCGCTGGGGCGAGCGCAAGAGCAAGCCCAACATGAACTACGACAAGCTGAGCCGCGCTCTGCGCTACTACTACGACAAGAACATCATGACCAAGGTGCACGGAAAGCGCTACGCCTACAAGTTTGACTTCCAAGGCATCTCGCAGGCACACCAGAATCACTCAGCGGAAGGCGGGATTGTTAAGTACCAGACTGAGATGTCTTACGTGCAGCCCTACCACAGCCACCAGCCCAAAATGAACTTCATGGGTGGCCATCCTGCACCTATGCCAGTCTCCCCCGGCAACTTCTTCAGCCCGCCGTCGACGTACTGGAACTCACCCAACAGCCCAATCTATCCCGGGTCAGCCATGACCAGGCATCCCACCACCCACTCCCACCTGAGCTCGTACTACTGAGGACGACGCCTTTCACACCGGAACGGGATAACGCGAGAGAGGAACCCAAATGTACTGGAAAACACATTTACTCCATTCAGGATGCACCTGAGCTGAACCCGGTCTGAAATGGATGTATGACGCTAGGGGTCTGATTTTATAAGGGCGTTTTTGTTTTAGTCACATTCCTTCTTAAAAAACGGATAAAACTCTAGGGTTAAATAACTGTGAGGAATGCAAGGGATTGGTATTGTACGCCTCCCAAGATTTTTATAAATATACTGATTAACGGTTATTCAGAAGTTATGAAACCAAGTTTATTTTGTAAGTACCTTGTTTGATTTGTACCCTTTGTAAAGCCATTGCCTTTACTGTGTGAGTAGCCAACGGTTTTGAAACTGTTATTTGACACTTTTCGTCGATACTACAGATATCACATTCAAAGACCTGACATTTGTAAAAGAAAAATTGTATAGAATGATGGTTATGTAGCAATATAACATTTACTCACGATGTAAAGCTAATAAACGATGCTTGTATCTGAAAATTGGCTCCTGTGAGTTTTATCATTGACAGGTTCAGTAAAGAAGCTTGGCTTTTTGTTAACTGACAAAATGCTTTGAGTTTGCACTTTGTTAAAAGAATAAAATCTGTTAAATATTATGCTACAGCCAGCAGCAGGTTAGTTTAGCTTAACACAAAGACATATGTCCAAAGTAACTTCTAAAGCTCACTAATTTAAACATTACCCATACGAGATATTTAATGAAGCTAAGCTATGGGTTAGACCCGATAGCCAAGTGGTTAGGACGCAAATGCCCGGAGCAGATATTCCCTGATCTGATTCCCCACATTTCCTGTCTCTCGCTCCACTATCTCAACCAAATAAATGGCAGAAAATGCCCAAAAAATAAAGTATGCCAAACTAAGCGGCTGCAGCTAAATATTGAACGAACAGATATAAAAGTGATGTCAATCGTCTCATATAACCCTCAGCAAGAAAGTGAATAAGCTTATTCCTCAAAATAAACTATTCCTTTAAAAGAAAGGATTGATGTCGGTTTAATGTTGCAAGTGACAAATAAAGGCGATCATGTAATGAGCCATCAGGACTGAATTGATCACTGTACAAACAGCTTTATTCATCAAAACCAAAGATGTCTTCATATATTGTGCGAGGTTCTGTGATCTCCTCCATCTCCACAACAGCAGAGCCCGTCACCTCCTTCTCCTCACCGTCCACCTCAACCCACGCCACTCCGTCGCCTCCGAACAGCCACTCCAACTCCTCCACTGTGTCCTCCACCTTACCGGTCAGAGACACTGCCATCGCTTCAGGCTGTGAAGTCGTCGTCCACTCAGTCGCCTCTCTGGTCGTCTCTTTTTGTGGAGCTGTTGTTGTGGTGGTGGAGACCTTCTTCCTTTTTGAGGCAGTGCTGGGTTTCACTTCAGGCTCTATTGTCCACGGCCGGCTGCTGATTATTTTGGTCACTGGAAAACATTGATGAGATATTAGAATATATTCAAAATTATTGATCCATGGCATAATATATTCAAAATTATCGGGATGGCATATTTTTTTTATAGCACCTTTAAAAAAAAAAATAACATTACACGGTGCTTTACAAAATCATAGGCATACAGCGTATTGAGACAAGAGGTACACATAATGACATGAAAGCCAGTTTGCCTTTAAAAAGGATGAGGCTGGTGCTTTTCAGCTGCAGGACCGTGTACGTGGGATTGACTCATAATAAACCGCAACAATGTTGCTTATCTATGGGTTTTTAAACAACGGAATTCTACTTCACAGAGAAATAAGCTACAGCAGGCTTTGGCTACACAGACAACACTTGTTACTTTTCATGGGACTCGTTGACAATAAGTAATTTCTCCAGCGATATCCTTTAATGGGAATAAGATATGATTAATCATGGAAAATAAGGGAAGCAATGACTCACCGGTAGAAGCAGCAGAGCTACAGTTGGAGTCGCAGCAGGTGCACACCAGGTCTGGTCCATACAGCTCAACCCATCTGAGGAAAACAAGGATGGAGAGCTGATCCCTTTTGTGCCAAGACTTGTACAGCACGGTTAAACTTTTTGTTTCCAACTCAATTTCTCCACACAAAACAAAAAACTAACTTTCTTGTTCGAGTGTTGTAGTTGCAGGACTTTTCCGTGGGTGTGGGGACAGAGCTGCCCACAGACATGGAGCAGTGCATGTAGATCTGCTACAGGAGATCAGAAAACATTATTTACAATCAGTTAAAAAAGTTTTAAAGTCTTAAAACAAAAGCCATGATCAGCAAATAAATTAGACAATTTTTGCTACGGTGATAACTTGAAGAATTGTTGCTCACCTGGCTGGTCATCCCTGTGAAGTAGAAGGCATCCACAGAGAATCTCACAGAATTGCTTTTGTATGGGATGAATCTGGAGCGACTGTCCTTGCTTTCAACCATACACCTTTGAGAGGGAGAGAAAACTTGACCATTACGCATGCTCTTCTTTTGTGCACAGCTGTTAAAATAAAATCAGAGCAACAATAAATATCAAGGTCTTCAGTTTGTGTGAGAGTGAGGTGTTTGTTACCCAAAGTTTTGCACGACTGGAAACTGAGGTGTGGAGGTGTGGGACTTCTCGGGAGTTGCGTAACACAAGTGGACGTACAGTCTTTTGTTTCGGGCCATGGACCGAGCCGCTGCCTCAAAGTACATGGACTTCCCGAGCACGTAGTGATCCGACGGCGAAAGCTTTTCCCACTGAGCTGAAAGAAGGAAGCAGTCAGGCAACAACAGCTGCAGCGGTAGCAGCTTCAAGAGTTCTCCCTCATTCATGCAGTCCAGTTCAAATGTAAAGACCGAGTGATTAAAAAAAAACGGCTTGTTAGATGATATTCAAAGGCTGAAGCACATGATACTGACCAGAATTCCCTTAAAGGACAAGTGTGTCGGATTTTTGGGGCTCTATTGGCAGGAATGAAATATATTCATTAGTATTATTTCTAGTAGTCTTGAGAAGACAAACTAAACACTGACTTAAGAGAATGCCTTTCGTGTTATTACGTTACCTGAAGGCCATTGTGGTTCTCTGACATGCTTGGAAAGGGAAGGGTGAGCGGAGGGGTATTCAGTTAGAGGCAATCTGCAACCTCACCACTAGATGCCACAATATCCTATACACACTGGTCCTTGAAACCCGGGATTTGTATCCTTCAATAGTTTTCGCTGCACATTTTGGAGATGGCATTTTTTTTTGCAGGGTTTACCATTTCGAGGAGTCAGAATGAATTTTGCTCTTTTCCTCATTGGTGTCACGATCTTGCGCAGCCGCATCTTTGGTGTGTATTCAGAGTATTGGTACCTTAACATTTAAACATATTGTTCAGATTTAATAAAACAGCTCCATATATGATTTATATGTGTTTAAAAAAAAAAAAAAACTTGGCACAGAATCTTTTCTGGTCTGGATCCAGTCTCACCTGTTATAATAACATGCAACAGGCAGGCTGAACGGGACAGCTCGCCTGATTGGTCCCTGGAGCCTTAATGGATCATATTGTAGCGTGTTTGAATAGGCCACATGGTTATTAATTATCTGCAAACAAAAAACAAGTCAACTGAGATGTATCCTTCCTTTAACAAGACTGTTTTTTAAAAAGGTGCTATATAAATAAAGTTATTATTATTGTTCTTAATCCATCATATAAATGTTGAGATATTTCATTTTGGACCAAAGTGGCGGACCACCAAACAGACCGAGATCTCTGTTATCTCTGTTATCATGGCTAAAATCCTTTAGCACAGCGGAAGATATTAGGCTGTTAAAGCTCACCGTGCGTTTGGTTCCACACATGCCAACGTCGTATTCAAAATGAAGGTAATCCCTCGTGGATTTACTGGCTTGGCATGTCCCCAGTTTGACTTGAGAGTCCGGCTCACCGGTGCCTAAAATGCTCCTCTGCACCTGCACGACCATCTTGTTGAGCACGCACGAAGTGCTCACGGAATCACCCGTAGCTCTGGGCGGACTGGCCCGAACCGGGGGCAGGGTTTCCCGGACGGGCAGAGTCGGTGTGTGTCCCCGGGAAACATTTCTCGTCACCTGGGTCGTTTGTTTTAACGCCTCGAACGTCGGTGGCGTTCCTCCATCGGTGGAGGACAACAGCGGCAGCATGAACAGCAGTAACGGGTAAACCATGCCTGTGAGTCTGATGCTTTTTTTTTATTTTACGGTTAACAATTCAACCTTATGTGAAGAGTATTATCACTGATGACGTTCTCCTTAGTTTGGGGCCTAATTAACAGCACCTGGTGAAGAAGAGGAAACGAAATGGCGACACACACCTGTTGAGAAACAACTAGATGCGACAAGTTGTCCAACTCCGAACAGGTATATTGTTCGGACTTAAACGTATGATTTATCCTACCTCTGTTTGTGTAACGAGTAAAATGTCATCCTATTGTATTTATAAACCATTTAAAACCCATTTTATATTAAGAAAAGCACAAGAGGAAGTAATAACCTCAGCGATGGCTCCTTTCTAATCAGGGAAGCCAATTTCCGGTGAGCTCACTGGGACATGTGGTTTTCTATGACAAGTAAAAATAGCTTCCATGGTGTGAAGAAGGTTTAGAGAGCATTACATTATATAAATAAAAAATGTGTAATGAATCCCTCTTGAAAAGTCTATTGGGTTAAAGTTAACTTCATGTGCAAACAAATAAACATTACTTTTAGTTATTATACTTACTAAACAAACTATGATTTATTGGATTAGTTAAGGTTAGATGATATCGACTTAAATGTGTGACAGGGAAAATGTAAATGTATTTTTCAACTCATCTTTAATATCAGGTATATTGTTTTTAAACAGCAGGTGAACAATTAATTTGGCATTTAATTCTCAATATGTCTTGTATTTGCTTCTGCTTTGCTCGTACTTTTTTCAAAATAGAATGTCAGCACTGATCTAATAAGCACCTCCATCTCTTTGCATACAAATTGTGACAAGTTGACTGATAGCGGTAGTTTATATTCTTCGTTTTAATGAAATTATAAATCATGGGAACACAAGCTAAACATGTTACACTCATCCCCACTCTCCACTTCAGAAACAACCAGACACACACCTTCAGTTAGCAATAATCAGAGAAAAATATATCTATTTTTTCCATCTCACAAACATAGTAAAACAAACCTCAGTTCAGAGACATTACAGAAAGGAGACGAAGCATGAAAGTCAGGTTCCTGTTTCTGTGTTTACATGGGTTTTACCATCACTCTTAAGGAGCCAGGACCAGAGTCTATTAACTCCCATGGGAGAAGTGAACATTTATTAATAATCACACAAGTAGAGATTGGACATTCCGACACTGAAATGGCATTTTTCAGACCGACACATACGGAGAAAATTCACTTTGTTTGCGACCTTTCTGTGTCTGTACTCTTGTGTCGGCAACAGAATCTCGTGAGATCCGGCAGCTAACGCCCTAGCAAAATAATTTGAATCATGCTAAATATGGCGGTTAGCCGTCCAATGTTAGTAAAACAATCAGATTTTTTTTAAACAGAGTATCTTTGGTTTAGCACAGATTAGTGCACTTAAAGGAATGGAGCACAACGTCAGTCCATTAGAGGGCAGACTGCACTTCATGTGTGTTGAACTAGTTCTCTTCCACATATTTTACAATTCACCATGAGTATGAAATAAGAAGCGCGAGTAATGTGCCAGTCCAGTAAGGGGTAGCAGGTACTGCAGCATCGTTGCACAGGTGTGTGTTGCAGCATTCATTGGTGAAGGTGAAGTTGAGTCCCATGGTGTGTTTTTCTCCCGTGACTCCACACAGGGAGGGCCGGACGCAGCTCTTCTCATACAACACCACACGGAAGTCTCCTTAAAAACCAGCACAAACATCACTTTAAGAGAGACTCTCACAGACACTCGCTCAAAAAAAAAAAAAAAAAACACACCGACACATTTCCCTCCGTGTTGCGTGTCTCGGTTCTTTTTCTCAGTTTTGATTCATTTGAATTTTGTTCAGTGACTTGAGGCGAGCTCACCTTTCTCGCCCACAGCTCTGCTGGACAGACAGACCTGCCCGGGTGGACACCAGAGAGGGAATCTGATGCAGTCCAGAGGTGAGATGGCAGGGAACACGCAGGTGTAACAGAAGAGGGGAGCTGAAGGACAGAAGTGTTGTTTGAAACCACAACATTTCTTAAGTTCAGTTTTGCAGAGGAGCTTAAATTATGATCCAAAACATGATCAATTTCAAACTGTACGATCCATTGCTCCAATTTAAATACTCAAGTTATAAGTTGAAAACATACGTATATGATTATTATCAGTGGTAATGGGTTTCCTTGTCTTATACGATAGTAAGATGATGCATTTGACGTCATCACCTTGGACAAAATTGTCTCTCTTACGACTTATAGACCGCACAGTTAATCAGTTGATTGAGAAAATAATTCCCAGATTAATCGCCTCTAAAAAAAAAAATTGTTGCAGCCCGACTATTTGCTATTGCTGCAAAAGCTAAAGTATTTCTGTTGGCAATAGCATGCATGTTCGGAGCATACGTGCACACAAGCAAACACATAAACATGCACACTTGTAATTAGTTCACTTACCCACAGCAGGAAGTAAACAAAGGAGAAGCAGAGAGCAAACCAGCGCCGACATTATTGAGCGTTTCTGTCTCACGGGGAGAAAATATGCTTGCAGCTTGAATTTTCAGTCCTTTAACGTCGACTCTTTCTTGTTACACTCTAGAATAAACCAGCAGTTTTCATCCCAAACACAAGTAATCTCTTAAATGATCCATCTTTATGGATTTAAGTCAGTTTCCGAGTTTCCTCCTGGCTTTCTGAGCTTCCTCAGCCGGCCCAGCTGCAGAGATCTGAAGCTAAATGTCCTCTGGTTTCTCTTGATATTCTGTTTGTGGACTCCAAGAACCTCCACACCCAAACTTATCATTCAATTAGGCTGTTCGGTTCCCGGTGACAGTCATGACGTTACAGCGCTCAGTGTCCTGCAGACAATAGCCCCTTTCAGATTTGAGGGAATCAATAGGGCTCTGTGAGGGAACAGCTGCTGGACTGTGCCGGTGTTTAGGTTGTAAAATGTCCACTTATGTCATGTGTATTTTACAGATACAAGACACGCGGCGTGCACTCAGGTAACACAGGGCAGGTTTATTAAATCAGGTCTCATTTGTTAATGAAAGACGTCGAGTTTGGAAGGAGGGCTGTCAAGTGACATGCAGTCCCATGACGATATCTGAGAATTTCTGGAAAGGATGTCAAATTCACAGGCAGCTTTTGTTCACAAAAAGGCAAGTTTTAGTTTATATCTTTAAATATACAGTAAGGCTTTTGTTTAATAAGGAAATAAATGTGGTTTAGTGAAATAATCTGATAATCTTGTTAGATAAGATAATCATATTAGACACTACTTCTTGTTTCTATTTTAACGGTATAGAAGGGCATTGTTCCTATCATGGTCATGTTTTATTGCGGTAAAGATAACCAAATTAGACCACGATGAAAGGGTTATGGCAAATAAAATGTTGCCATGAGTAGTACAGGTCAAAGCTTACTTAAGTTACCTGAGAAGAATCCTCCGATGTCAACAGAAAGACTCTCACGCTCTTTGCAGTGCATCACATTTTACTCATCTTGAACCCGTACATTTTGCACGTGACTGCTCCTTATTTCCCACAACACACAAAGCTCATGTCTCTCATATTGCTGCAGCCCTACTGAGTACAAGACAGGAGGGGTAGTCTTCTGCCCGCCCCCTGCTGGAGGACAGAGGGCATGGCTCGCTTGTCGACCTGCTGCCGCCTCATGCGGAAGACGGCAGCATCCACCTGAGCCGCTCCTCTCTTGCCGTGCTGGTCGTCCAGCAGCTGCAGACGGCTGCGCTGCAGTCCGGCCAGCTCCCCCTCACAGGACGTTAGACATCGCCTCAGCACTGCACTGCCCTGAGACACACACACAGGAAATACATTTAGCCCGGTTTGGTTTGTTTGAGACACTCAGCAGGTTGGTGTTCGACCACTGAGTGCTTTTTTTTAAATAGATGGTGTGAACATCTGCCACGCGTGTTTTGTGTTTGTCTTTATTTTCACACAGGAGGTGAGAAACTCCTCCTATTGTATAGGAAGGGCAACTTCGAGCTAAGTTTAAAGATAAGAATGTTTGTTGACTGTTATTTCCTGTATCCAGGTCAGGGTTCACCCGACTCATAATGTGTTGAGGCAGTATCAAGAGACAAGTCCCGCTTTGGTTTGGTTCAGATTAGTCATGCAGATTGTTGTCTGTAGAGGTGCGAGTGCAAGCTGACATAATATTCACTTTTTCTCAGAAAGGTTTATTTGTCAACTGACTGTTTTCAAATTCCGGCACCACTTTCTAATAAGGCAATCTTTATCATTCATAACTTGTAGTTAGTGGCTTCACAAATGCTTAATAAACAACTCATAAACTTCAGTAATAAATAAGTAGGTCGCTAGGTTGTGAAAAAAATAAACTGGAGCTGCACTAATCAACGACTCAAACCCCCTTAATGAAATATGAAGAAGAGGGTGGTAGCCACATTCCTATCCCCATCATTCATGAGTGTGTTTGCACGTATATAAATAGATATTTCTGGTCGGACTAAACACCTGTATGAGATGAGCAGCCTCAGGTAAGTGTGTCCCTGGATGTCTCTGATAGACCTGCACCAGAGGCCTGTTGAGTTTCTCTCTGGACTGTATGTCACCGCTGTACTCCGGACCCTGTAAACACACACAACACACAAGCAGAACTTCCCCTTGTGCACATTGTCTCTGAATCTCCAATACATTCACTGATCCTGTTCCACATGCACACCAACTAACCTGCACTCTGCCGTGGCTGTGCTGAATACAGTTCATTTCCCTCTGCTTGCGAAACATGGCCTGCCTGGTGGCTGCAGACATCAAACTCAGGTTTTGCTACAAAAGACGGAGTGAAATGGAAATATTATTCTGATGCTAAAATGGTGTCAAGAGTATTTTTGTATTGATGTTTAACACGGTATATTTGTGTCTACCTGCAGACTGACTGTCTCTGCAATTTTTTTCACCAGGCCATCGTTGACGCTGCGGTGAACAGCTGTCTGCCTGGTGATGGCACTGGTTAGCATCTGCCTGATGTTTTCCCTCAGGAGCTGTGACTGGTTGACTGTCGAAGCGGACGACTCTAAAACCCGTTTACATTCTGCAAGGAGATAAGTCAGTGATCTAAAATATTGTGTTTAAATTAAACAAGTTATGGTGGAGGGGATATCCTAAAGTAACTCTTTCCTGCATGTCCTAATACGATCTGCTCCGAGACTGTAAGCAGGTACGTTGTTAGGGATGGTGTAAATTAGCGAAGACGTATTCTATGTTTTATGGAGAGATACGATGATAATAATGATAAAAATACACCGAACATATTCAGTAGTTACTCAGCCCTTTGTAAGACATAATGGACAGTTAGGGACACTAAGTTACACAAGCAATTCATTTCATTAAATAGAGTGAAGGCGTACAGCCTTGCACAGTTTTTAGCCATGCTAGCGATGTGGCTCTAGGTCCACCATTTTGTGCCGGACTGAAAAACAACTATTGGATGGATTGCCATGAAATTTGCTGCAGACAAATAACTTTGGTGAGCCCTTAACTTTTAATTTAGCACCATAAGCAACATAAGGTCTGTAATTTGCTTCATGACCAAATAAAGCTAATGACATTTCCATCAGCCTCAGCTATACTTTGTGTTTTAGTGCCGATTTAAAAATGTTAGCATGCTAACATGCTAAACTAAGATGGTGAACCTGGTAAACATTAGCATTGTCATTATGAGCACATTAACTTGTAAGTAAATTAATATCCTGAGTCTTATACTCGACAAATACCAACGTTTCAAATGTTTTTAAAATGTGTTGAAAATGAATCTCCTTCTTTTGCCTTGCTTTGAGTAATTAGTCTTTTCTCCTTGCAGCACGATTGGCTGCAGGCGTTGACACCGTTTGACTTCGTGTACCTGGAGTGAAGGGGCTGACGGGGTCTATTCTGTTGAAGGTCTGAGCAGCCCGGCCGCGTCCTCCAGCAGAGCTCCTGCGAGGCAGCAGATCCAGGACAAGAGCCCTCTCACCAGCACAGTCCAGCAGCTGTCTGCTGCTCCGACCCAGGGCCTGGAAGACACAGAGCAGGGGGCCATAAAAAAGAGACACACTAGGGCTGCAGCTAACGATGATTTTCAAATATTGATTCATCTGCCAGTTATGTAAGAAAAAGAAAATCATCACAGTCTTACACTGAGAGCTGAAACAAGAAGATATTTCATTGTTTTCCTTTGAAATAATTACTCAAATGATTCATCAATTATCACAATAGTTGCCAATTCATTTTTCAACTCCAGAACTGATTTTGTGTTTGGCTTCCTGGTATAGGAAGATTCCCTCCAAGTTCCCTTGTTTCTTTGAAGTCATTTTCACTGTGCAACTTACATTTTCAATGTAGCTTGTTAAACTGTTTTCTTATGAAGAGGGCTTTATTGTAAGAGTGAATGACATTATCATAATAGGTCTTGGCAGGTACGCACTATAGAAGTAATGCTACGTGATTTTACTTTTCATTCATATAATTTGATCTCTGTTCGAAAGGAAACTTTAGGATGTTATTGGTGCGTGAAGGCTTTGGCAGCGTCGTTTTTCCTCCATCACTCGTGCCAGTAAATCACATGGAAGGGAAAGTGGAACAGAGAGAAAGACGGGGGGGGGGACAGAACAGAACAGTGACGTTGTAAATCACCTGCAGCAGGGTCAGTGTGTTTCTCAGCACTTCCTCCAGATCCTGTTTCAACTGGGCCAGCTCTCTTTTCTCCCACAACAACAAGTAATCAGCACCGTCTCTCTCCTGCAACAGAGCGGACCTGTCAGCAAACACATCGCCTCTCTTTAAGCTCGCAACGCAGAGCTCAATGAATTAATCCGCCCGTCGTATCACTTACACCACGTCTGGTGTTGGATTGAGCTGGAATGGCAGTGAAAACGTGACACACTTTGTTGTAGTGATTGAAAGGATTTAACAATGATTCGATACCAGCAGTACTTCGTCTGAATAAGTGAGTAACAATAATGTGTGAGGGGCGTGTGACTATAACACAACTTTTGTAGTTTTTTTGAGTTTCCTGCATGTTTCTGCAGGTGAAATCAAAACATTACATGTGCAGAAAATAAACCAAGTGATCCATTTATTTAGAGCTAAATCACAAGTATATTATTTGAATCCTTAGATAAACATTAAAAAGTCCAAAAACTACAGTGATTGAGACCAAAAGTTCAAATATTTAAGATCTGTGCAACTTGAGCCTCGACTCAAATGCAACACCACATTGATCCCTGTGGAGAAACTATTTTTGGTGGTTTTCAGAACAAAACAGCGATGTATGATTCAGTGTTCTCCTTGTGGATCGTCTGGTTATACGAGTGTATTCCTCACACTATTGCCCAAAGAACACAGCACAGTGTAGGGAAAAGATTTGAGCAAAGAGACGAGAGTAAACTTAACGGTTTCAGCAGGGGACGGCCTCCTGGTCCTCCCCTCCGAGCTCCTCCTGTTGACGGTCAGATCGGTCCTGAGGCTGCGCAGCATCCTCTCCAGGTGACCCCTCTCCCTCTCCAGCTTGATGCCCTCCTGGGTCGTCCGGCCGGCCTGCCTGCGCAGCTGGCCCTCCACCTCCCGCACCCTCCGCATGTACTCGGAGGCCACGGCCACACTGGCCCCCGCACACTGCTCACGCAGGCTGCTCGGCGGGAACGGGGCCACAGACTTTCTTTGGGAGCCACTAGGGAACTTCAGAAGAACGTTAGATGATGACTTCTAAATGCCTGAGTGAGTGATGGAAAGCTATCAAACACAATTACACAAATACCATGCAAGTACAATTTTGAGGTACTAGTACTTGACTAGTAGTTTCCATTTTATGAAACTTTATACTTCTACTCCACTGCATCTCAGAGGCAAATAATGCTTTTTACAACTTTAAATCTATTTAACAGCTTTAACAAAGTTACTTTACAGATTAAGATTTGTATTTACAAAACACATAAGCAGCCTCTAAAATAGACTCTATGTTAATGCATCTGTAATAACAATCAAATAATGTAATGACTGTACTGCAACAGTATTCTTACTTGCCAATGCAGGACTTTAGGCTACTTGTGAGTGTACTGTGGTATATTCTTTATGTAAGATATATAAGTCTACTTCTCCATTTGAAACATTACTTTATCCCAAATGAGTCAGATCAGTGAAGTGCTTCCTGTCCTCAGTGTTCAGGTCGCCTATAGCCTGCAGGCAGCACATAGTTATATCTCTCTGCACGCCTGTGCTTTCTCACCGTCGCTCCTGCGGTTTTCGGCCTTTGCATCTTATTTTTGCAGACGCAGTCACGACTCTCTCCGCATTCCTGCGCTGTGATCTTATCTTCCGTCGTTTCCGTTGTGCCCTCCGTGCGCTTCGGGGTGAAACTGGCGGCGGCGCTGGAGCTCCGGGGAAAGCTGCAAGTCCCGGACCGACCGGCTCGAGTCTCCCGCACCAGGCGCTCCGCCCGCTGGATGGAGCGGACCGTTCCATCGCGCCAAGACTCCGGTCCGATGGTGACGAAACCGAGGGGAACCGACTGGACCTGCATTCCTTCACATGCACTGTCCTCTCTAAATATCACGAATCCTTCTAATTAATAGCATTTATCTACTGAGAAGCATCCGGAGTGAGAACTTTGTGAGAGCTGTTGAGGTATGAATTAACTCCATAGCAACGGTTCCTGAAGTAACAAGAAACTCAAAGCTATTAGGTGATTGGCTAGAGGAGAAGACGGGGGGTGATGTCACTCAACACCGGCTCTTATTGTCAAATCCCCATTCACTGTCCCCATAGACAAAAGTCTCGTGCTTCAGAGTTGAAGCACGTGTACAGGTTGAATCTATCAAAACTCTTGGAACGTGCAACTAACTAGAAAATATGTTTTTTTGATGAAAAGTCAAAGTTAAAAGCCTGTGAAATGAAACGCTTTATAAAAGATAAGTTAACTACGACTCCCAGGGTGCATTTCGGCAACATCCAATCACAGAGCTTAGTATTCTGTTCTAACGCTAGCGGCAGGTAAAATAACGGGTAATCACTTTACTTTATTTGTAGATACATTTAGGAACTTTAGCGTCGTGTTTGGTTAATTTATTTAAAGTTTAGAATTCACGACGAGGATGCTCTGAAAAATTCATTTTCATAGCAACGGCGGGAGAGGCTCCTGGGTATTGTAGGCTATTTGGACCCGTCAATTACGCCAAAATGACGCACAACCCATGCGCACGACACATGATTTGAACACCTATATGGTCCTTAAATTATCCGGGATAGTTCTGTTTTTACAATTATTTGACACTATACATTTCACTGGAATTATAACTTCTATGATAACATGTGACAAAAACAATTGATATATTAATCATTTAAAGAAAAAAGTGAAATGCAGAATGGGGAACAAGACTTCCGGAACCAGAGCAACCACCAAGCATGTATGATAGTTAATGAAATAACAGCGTCTTTAGACATAAGTACTTTGGGTCAGAGTGTTTAATTCTCTTGAGCTAAACAAAAAAACAAACAGGAAATGTCTCCAGTAATGAAGTCCCATACTAACTAACATTACTAAACATGTACACGTTTAAGATGTAAAAAAAGTGACATAAAAGCCAAAAAGGAAAGAGGTTAAAAATATAATTTTGGTCCAAAATATTTCCCTCCAGAAGTGCTATGATAGCACTGTAAACAAAAAAATGACAGTTCTGTACCATAAAGTGAAAAGACAAACACTATAAAGAAACTGCAAATAAGTTACATTTAGATTTAAAGCTATTTCATACCCGCGCCTGTTCTAAAGGACACAATTAATGCTACTCAGGATCCACCAACATTCATACCATTCAGAAATGTTTGTATCAACAATCATACTGCATGAAATGAGATCCAATCACTGCCCGATCATTAGACCCACTACATTCGAAACATAACTAAATACAGTAATCTGGTGATTTTAAATCAAGTATTAAACATCCGGTTATAAGAACTTGACATCCCTCCACACTGAAAATCAGGTTGTCTGAGTCTCTTAAGTCTGAAATTACTGATTCACTCCAGAGAATCAAGTAGTTATTGTGGAGAATTGCCAAAACAAGACGGGTCTGCAAATGCAAACCTCAAAAATGTAGAGAGATAAATATAAATAGACTTAATGTTCACCACGAAAAATATGCTGCAGAGGCAAAACGGTGGTGTAGAAAGTGCAAAAGAGATCTTCCTTCTCCGTGCAGTTAGTTTGCGTCCCGTGCGTACAGCCGTCCTCCATCACAGTGTGTGTTTGACGGCCGTCAGAGGTTCACGTTTGTTCTGCAGGTTCTGCTGCAGCTCTCTGAACAGATTGTCACGCTCCTCAGCATCCAACAGGATTTGCTGAAGAAAAATAAAAGGACGTCAAGTCACCATCGCAAGTATTCATGATTAATTTTCAGACATGACATACTTTTTTTAGCAGGATATATTTATTGTTGTATTTTGCCGTTTCGTGGTATTGGTTAGGGATCCGAAAAAATATACAGTATTCCCAATTTATCCTTTACTGCAAGTGCTGCACTTTATGCTTTTGTTGACCCACTTTTATTTTGTTCTTTTTCAGTTAGAAGTAGATGAGTTTTTAAAATTACCTTCCAACGCGTTACTATTGTTGAGAAATTAAGATCCGTGATTAACATTATTTTTCTTGATGAGACTGCGAGTCTATTAAAAGCCGGAGGATCTGACATCAAAACCTGCCACTGATGTTTAGGATTCTTTAAGGTTTTTCAATTAAGAAAAAAAAAAATGTTGAAACTACCTCCAAAAACAAAGTGCTGTGTTTTTTGCAAAAAACATCATATTTTGTAGCATGCTGTCATGTATGGACTTAAAATAAAATATTTCTGTGGGGAGAGAGAAATTTAGGACTACAACTAATTTCATAATTGATTTATCTGCCAAATATTTTTTCGGTGAAATTTTCCAAGTCTTGTTTTGTCCGGCCAACAGTCCAAAACCCAAAGACAGAAAATCCTCACATTTGAGATTATTTAGCATTTCTGCTTAAAAGTAAGTGAAACGATGGACTATCAAAAACACTGGTGTTCAACTAACATGGACGATGTGTTCCACGCACTGAATATTGAGACAACAAGCATCAGATTCCTGTCCTTTACCTCTATGAGTTTGTCTCTCTTCTCCAGGCTGTCCCTCAGTTTCCTCTCCTCTCTCTCTCGGTCCTCTCTGTCGTTCTGCTGGGTTCTATCGGCCTCCTTCTTCTCCTTCTGCGTCGCCCTCAGCTCCCGCCGAGTGTCGCCGAGTTGATCCGTCAGAGAGGACACGGTCTGACTGTGACTCCCCTGCTGAGTCTGGGGAAGAGGAAAAGGGAATAGTTCAAAAGGCTGAGACGCTGTTGTCTGTGTGTGCTAGTTAGCTAAGCTTTGCATAAAGACTGCAAACGGGGGGAAACCGCTAGCCCGGCTCTGTCCAAAACCTGCCTTCCAGCGCATCTACAGCTATCTAAATTAATCATTAATTCATAAAAAAAAAAAAAAAATGACTGAAACAATTAATCAAAATAGTTGCTTATAGTTAGTACTTAGTGGATTATTTTTTCTGTCGATCGATTACCAACTAATCGTTTCAGCTGTACTCGACACCATGCACTCAAGGTCTTAAATCAAAATTTGAAAAACTATTAAATATTGTTTTCTGTAACATCAAAGTCTAAATCGATAAGTGTTCCGTGTCAAGAAGTTGCAGGTGGAAAAAAACTTATTTTTTCCAGTTTTCTCTTCATTGTAAACAACGTTCAAATCCCCTCCTGTGCTAACATCTCACCTGCACCATGTCCTGGTACTCCTGCAGGGCTGTGGTGAGTTTGGTGACCTCCATGCACAAGGTGGCGCCATTTCCCTCCGTGTCTCCTACAAAACCCTGACCAATCAGAGAGCGCAGGAAAATGACATGTTGTGAGTAACAGTTTCCCTCATTTAATAATACAGAGAGAAGGAAAGCTCTGCAACTTTATATCAAAAGGTGGAAGACATTAAATGAACACTTTATATCCCTTTGAAAAGTGAGGGAGACAGACCTCTCCTCCCAGTCTAGCCAGAAATTACACCCTCGTATATTACCTGCACATCTTTCTGACAGCTCGCCAGCTCCTGGATCAGAGCCTCCTTCTCCTGCAGGACAGTGGCGAGGGCACAGTCCCTCTGTCTCCACACCGCCCTCTCTTTCTCCACCTCCTTCAGCAGTCGCTCCTTCTCCTCCAGAGCTACTCGCAGCTCCTGCAGCAAAGGCAAAACACAGTTCTATCTAAATAAAACTTCCAAGTGCATGTAGGGTGAACTGTGCATGGGACAAAGTACAAATGTACACTGTGTCTGAAGGTAGTTAGAATTTGTTTTGAACTGCAATGCATGCACTTCTATCCCCGGTTTCTAGTGTGTGTGTGTGTGTGTGTGTTCGTACGTTGATGATATCCTGGTTGCACTGCAGCACGGTGTTGAGCGTGTCGAGGTCTCCCTCTCGGTCTCTTCCAGCCTTCCGCAGTGCCTCGATCTCTTTCTCCATGCTCTTCTCCTTCGCAATCGCGTCGGCCCTCACAGTCTGCAGGGCGGCCTACAGATCACAAAACGTCGTCATGAGAGACGTCCAGTTTAGATTGAAATACGTCTGTAGAGCTGAAACAATGTCGATTAAATGATAGACAGAAAATGTGTCGCCAAATGTTTTGATTATCAAATAATCACTCGAGTACATTTTCAAGCACAAATACCAAACATAAAACATTGATTGACCTTTTCATAGACCCAACGACAAATCCATAAATCGTAAAAAAAAAAGAACTCAGGAAGACCACTTTGTGTTAAAGGAGGTGTAGCATTTATCCTGTGACAAACTCACTTATGCTGCCCGCACATTTACTGTTCACTGCTCATCAGACCAGGGCTTCTGTAGGGTCCATTAAGTTCAATTTAAGACCAAACTAAATGTTAATTTATACCAAATTGAAGATCATACCGGCCAAAATATGAACGAGCTACTGGAAACCGGTAACGATATGGCCTAGAATATATCGCTGCTTTCAGTACCTCTCAGAAAAACATAATTTATTATAAATAATTAAATCAATGCAACGTGAACCCCTGATAAGCAGAGGAAATTAATGATTGATTAAAAGTTTTTTTGATTCTCAATTCTTTTTTTTTTTTTTAAATCTGTCTAGAAACTATAGTCAGGTGCCTGTGTGAAGACTGAAACTGTTTTTTCTTGCTGTAAACATCCAAATTCATAATTTGCTTCAAACAAGAGGTTGATCTTTGTGTGATTTAATGACAGAATGGAGTTAACTCAAAACACTGTAATGTCAGCCATAATCTCGCCACAGAGCTGGAGGAAATTGCTGAAATACTACTGCTGGACTGGTAAAAACTTCCTACAGGCCTGAGGTAAAAATACCAATCACAGGACCTGCTCTGCTCATACAGAAACCTCCAGGGACGGCAGCATGGAGTCTGATGACTATCAGCAGAAGTCTGTCTGCTCATGCAGATTTCTGCTACGCTTCAGTGAGAGGTTGTGTCATCATAAGCATGTCAATAGTCACGGTGGAGGACAGAGTTGACTCTAACCTTGTTGTCAGATTGAGTTTCCTTCAGATTCTCAGTCAGCTTGTTGGCCAGCTCTGTGCCTGCTGCCTCCTCCACACACAGCCTTCTGATCAGACCCATGCACTCCTGGAAGAGAGGAAACATCTGTCTGAACACACTCGTCTAACAGCACTGTAGCAAGGGGGAAAAAACATTTCAACTGCAGTTTTTTTAACTTCAGTTGACAGATTTAAGGCTCATCTAAGTGCAGATTTTTGTAAGAGTCAAGCACAAATCAATACACGGGGGCGTGGCGTGATAACCCAGGCAAAGAGAGTTCACGCACCATCGAGGCCAGAGCCAAGCTGATACGTGTGCAAATGAAGAACCACTGCAAACATCCTAAATCTACAGCTCCATCAAACCGATGGCCTCCTTCATTACTCGTCTACTCAAACTGAAACTCTTGTTTAAACCACAAGACTCAGAGTAAGGAAAAGTAAAACTCTGACTGTTGGCGACACATTTGTTCCAACATTACGATCATTTTTAGGGCTGTGGTTTTCTTTTGCATAGCATACATTTGCTATCTAAATCATAGGGTGGGGGGTGGGGGGGGGGGGGGGGGGCAGCTGGCTCTATGCAAAGCTAACAAACTCATATTGTGTTTTTGTTATGTTTGAACAGAGCCAGGCTAACAGTTTCCCCCCCGTTTCCAGTCTTTATGCTAAGCTAACAAGCTACTGGCTGTAGTTTCCCATGAAACACACAAATATGGGTGTGGTTGGTATTGATCGTCTCATCAACCTGCTTGTTATGGAAAAATATATTTGTATTTATTTTAAAATAAAAGAAGCTATTAGTGTGACAACATAAAGCCACAGGTAAAAGTGCAACAGGGACTCTGTTCTACAGTCACTTATTGATAATCTTTAATATTCTGTAATCCAGTCAAGCACCCTTGACGGTCCTGTTTGCTTTAACCACTATGACGTTGATCCAGAGTGACTTACAATGAGAGCAACATTCCAATGAGCTCCCTGCTGTAAATCATCAACCTGCCAAGTAGCTAAAAATAAAAGCAGCCATGATCAAAGCTTAAAAAAAACAAACCATCCTTCAGCATCAACAGTACAATGTAGTGAACCGGCAAAGCAGCTTCGACGCTGCCACTTTAAGGGCGTACAGTGCCTTTGCAGACAAACAACATTCCTGTGAGCTTTGACGAGGATCTCACTGCCGTGTGCATGACCGAGTCCCGTCTCCCCTCACCACCTCACCCACCTGGATCACGCGCTCCCGGCTGTGCAGGGAGTGACCGAGGCTCTGCAGCAGGGAGCTGCCACCCTCCTCCTGGAGCAACTGGAGGACAGAAGGAAACAAATGACGATGGTTTCTTTTAAAACGTCAAACTGTGTCACTGAAACAATCCGGGAGTAGAGCCGAGTATATTATACGGCAGAAGCTAAGGCCTGGGTTTAGGTGCTGCAGCTACGGGTTATTTAAAACATTAGAAAAAAAATCATCCGATGTCAGCCCAAACAATCACATTTACTATAATTCTTCATCACTTAAAAAATTCGGGTTTCATTTTCTTCAGTATATCAACTTAACATCTGCAGCTCTACTGGCCTTCATGTGAAAGGTTTCGATATTATGAATTGATTCAATTTAAAATTGAAAGCAAGCAAATCTTTGGACAATGGAAACATGAGGACATTTTAACTGTATTTGACATTTTAAAGTTTTGAGGAATACCTCTGCTGCTTGTCGGTCAGGACCTGTAGCTCTCCGTCGGGAAAAATATTTTTTAATCTCTCTCTGCCATTTTTCTGCCTACTGTATTCTTGGCATAAAGGCAACATTTATACTTCCCCACATGGATATATATATAAATATTTTTTTAAATATAGATCGGACCTTGAGACGGGGCCGACAGCGGTTGGAAGCGGCCACAACCCTTTCATTGTGGGTTTGCTGATCAGTGTGTTGTTCGTCCCGTGCTGTCACATTCAGTTCAGTACAGAACTATGCACAATACATGAGGTTAGTAGTTCAGCAGGCTTTCATTTAAGACAGATTTATCAGGTTATGGTTTTTAATGATAGTCACGAACTGTGAATCACAGCTGAGCCGATGGATCCATGAAAAGACTGGTTCTAAGATGTGCTGACCACTTTAAATGTAAATACTTCACATTAATTCTTCCTAATTGCGGCTTTGTGCTCACATGAGACGCAGGGATCGGGTCATGTGGACTCTACAAAGCAACTGAGGCGCTTTTTAATGATATTCTCTGTCATGAGACTACTGAGCCCGGGGCAAACTCCACTGGTCGGGGAGGATTCCAGAGAGAGGCTGTGTGTGTGTGTGTGTGTGTCTCTTTATCTGCACCTGTAAATGAGGAAACGCAGACACACCCTTCAATGGACACAAAAGTACACCCACCCTCCATTCCTTTATGACGCTGCATTTGTGCTACGTCAACATGCACAGTGTGCTTCATGGAGCCGGTTGGACATGTGACTGTGTGATGTTGCACTGTGCAAAGAAAACCTGTTTTTCTTTTGTAAGAGGAAAAAAAAAAAGGTTGGGAGGGAATTGTCTCTCATTACAGCTGGTTAAAAATAACGCGCGTGTGTGTGTGTGTGTGTATATAAACGTCTGGTACATCACAACTTCACTGACAACATATAATGGTCTCCAAGTGGAGTGTGTGAGAGGACAAACTGAATACTTACAGGGACCCAGTCGTCTGATCCATTGATTTCGGTTTGTTGGCCCCTCCCACGTTTCAGCTCGGCCTCCAGGGTCCTGATTTGGGCCACAGCCTGGTCCAGCTGGCCTCGCAGGTGCCTGACAGCGTGGTGAACCCTGCCAGTAGTGCTCTGAAATGATTTGGTTGTGGTACTATTTAGTGAAAACACAGGTGAAATGTGTCGCTCTGATCTTGTCCTACTGCTGGACTGACCTCGGTTCCTCCCGGATTACCTGTCGCAGCAAACTGTGTCAATATTTACAGCGCGCACACACACAGAGCATCTGGTCAGAGTCCTTCCATTTGTATATAGTACATGTTAGTAGTCGAGGGCAAGCTCAGACAGGAAGGAGAAACACTCACCTCTCGATGAAGAGGCGTGAACTCGTCCCTCAGCTCCGACAGCACATCCCCGTCCTCTTCGTTCATTTCCTCCCCTCCGTTCTCCACACTCCCGAAGCGCAGCACCCTGTTCACCGAGGGTGACGCCGTCCCTCCAACTGTACCCGAGTACTTCCTGTCCAGAACTGGGATCTTACTCCCCAATGGCGAACCGACCGGCTTTCCTTCAATGCCTCTCAGCTCCGCCAGCAAAAAGTTGGTCGACCGAACACCCGGCGGGTCGAACGGGTCGTTGCCATCAAGGGAGTCCATAGACTGAAAGGACCCGGTGCGGGAGGACTCCTGTAAGGACAGGGTGGACCCCCCTAGTGAAGAAGGCATGGAGCTGCAGGATGTCACCCTCTGCCAGTGGAGGGGCATGCTCTGGGACTTGTCCCGCGACAACGCCAACGGGGAGAAGGGTTGGAGAGGCAAACGGCGAGGGACCCCACAAACGGACTCGTAAGCCGAGTCGGACACCCGCAGAGAATCACAGCCTTCACATCCTTTGCCCTTCCTGCATCTTTTCCCCGTTCTTATAAAATACGGGCACGTGTCCCACTTCTCGGACCAGCACTCGTACTCCGAGAGGGCCATATTCTCCTTGAGCATCTCCCTGTAGCCCTCCTTCTCCGCCTCTCCGTCCTCCTCGCTGGTGCTGCCCCTGCTCGGGGCGTCCCGCGGGTGTCTCTGGTAGTAGTTTTGGCGCACCCACTGTCGGATCTTGTCCCTCTCCTGCGTCAGCTTCTGAAGCCTCTCGGACGAGAGCACCCTCACCCTGGCTATCACCGAGTCGAACTTGAACACCCGCTCGAGGACGCACACGCATTTGCCACAGACGAACTCCGCCTGCCCGCTGCCTCGGGTTACAGACTGCCCCAGTATGTGAGTCAAGACCGAGAGCAGGTCCATCCCTTTGGACGGGGAGCTCAGGGAAACCTGGGAGAGCGACACCGAGGAACCCAGAGACAACGTGCTGCCTGTGAAGAGTAAAAGGAAGTTCAGACTTTTCTTTACTTCATTTCAAACTTCCTCTTTGCTTGCTCCAGACTCACCCCAGGGGCTGCTCTGCGAGGACCGGGACAGGCTTCCTCCTCTCAGAGACCCTGTCGGGGTCAGAGCCTGATCAGTATTCTTATTTTGGGTCCCAAACAGCCACCGCCTTTGGTTTCCCTGGAGAGCGCCGCCACACATTCGGCACAGGTCTTGTTTACCTCTGGAGGACATCGTGGACAGAGAGGGCTGATACTTTTCACCTTGTTGTTGGAAAATCTGTGAATTAAAAGCAGAAAACAAAAAGAAACAGATGCATTTACAGACACGGTTTCCAGCCTGCGCGGTGAGATGACATGTGAGCGCCTCACAGAGCCGCTAACTTGGCTGTAAACTAAACAGTATTTCACATAAGATTGTTATGTTTAATACTACATAGTTTTTACCTCTTTAGGTCTCCAAAATTATTCAAATTAAACCAATGAAAATCCCTCTTAAATCAAACTAATCACAAATCTTTGATATAAAACTTATAATAACGACCCGAGGAGAAGTTTTCAAACAGTAAGATATTTTAAGATGTCACGTTGGCTTTTGCATGGGAACATGTGATGGGCATTCGATACACCAGACGATTAATCCAGAAAATAAACTGCTAGATTTATTGATATTGAAACAAAAAACAATCTCTCCTCAGAGATTTATTATGTCTGTATACGTCTATTTACCCTTCTTAAATGATTGTCTCGTTTCCAAATACTATCAGCAATTCACAAGCAAAAAAAAGGAACTCCAACAGTCATAAAAGTGGCCCAGCAGATTGATCTGGTGGGTTGAAATTAACCACTGGATTTACACATATTCATTAAAAAGGAGAGAAGCTAGAGAAAGTAGCTTCCTAATTTAAATCAGGATAACAGCTGGCAGTGACTTTTTGTCCTTAAAAAGTTGAATAGACATATTTCTCCAGCTCTGGTCACATGTAAAACAGGTCAGATAAAGTGTGATTGAAGCATCTTATCCCAGTGTGACATGGTGAGCGTCTCCTTGTCGCTTTGATTAATGGTTTACTTTCATCTCTTCCCTGAGTGGATGTGGTGGCCGGTTTACAGCTGCTGGGTGTTTACAGTAGCTTCCCACAGGGCTGGACACGTCGACCATGAGCCACGCTGACAGTGAATTCAGTCAGACTGTCGATGAATGAGACTCTCTCTGTAACGTTCAGACTCTCCATGAACCTTTCCCCACTCATAACGCATATGAGACATCCTTCAACCATTTAAGACTAAATAACACCATGAATTAAAACACATACACGTTATGAACTGCGAGCTTTGACTGCTCGAACACAACAATTAAAAGCTTTTTTTTTCTCTTTTTCCGGGAACGGCAAAACAGCAGGCAACGTTTCCAAAAAAAGGGACAACCCTTCACCGTCCAGTGGAAAACAGTTGAACTACACAGTGCATCTGGTGCTATTTTAAGCGACCGAAGTGCAGCGTGTCAAAGTGGAGCAGCAGGAACATAACAACCTTCACCGCCACCGGTTCAGAGCAGTCTTCACTTCACAAACACACAATATATAAGCTTTCACGTAACGTTTTTTTTTTGAAGTTCCGAGTCCTCAGAGCTTCCTGCAGTTGACGTTTAAAGTCAGACACGCGAGGGAGAAATCGTCCCTGTTGTCTCATACATAACAAGTGAAGCGCTTAAAGTCGCACATGAAACAAAGACTGAAGGCTGAGGTAAAGTTTCTTACTTCAAAATCTCCACCGGGAGCTGAGCCGGAGCCGCGTTGCACCACACCGGAGGAGCACAGGAAGAGAGGAGGGTGTCACCTTGCTGGCGTCATGGCTCATACCTGTTTAGAGCAGCGCGAGCACGCGGCGAGCGCGAGGAGGCGGGTTGACACAGTAGGGGGGGGGGGAGACCGGGGACCTGTATCACCAATCAACCCAGTGTTTATTATCAATCTGGCTGTGAGCGCGTTCACGTAAAGGGGCGGTGCTTGCAGCTTATTGACCAATCACAAACATGGAACATTTTAAAACCCAAAAGGTAAACTGTAAGACTATAAGACGATAACTACATGAGACAAATACGAACAAGTTTAAACACATAATTCAGGCTGAAAGTAACAGTTTAACTAACTACCAAATGCAGGAAAGACACCTGGCAAAAAATAATTGCAGACTGTGTGAATGTGTAAATAAATAGATTTATAATACCACTGCTTCAATAGAGGACAATAGATCTGACTATAATTACATGGACAAGGACTAACACATATCAATTACGGTAAAAGGGGAATGACGCCAAAAACAGAAATCCTACCATTTGCATAAATATAAAATAGAATAAAATAGAATGTATTCATTGGATAAAGTTCCTTTTTTTCTATTACCTCACAATCCATAACTCGAGCGCTATGAATTAGGACATTCAATTTGTTTAATTGATTGATCACACCCCCTATATGCTGCTTTCATCTGTTCATGTGTAAAGGGCAAACGAGTCAACATGTACAGTCTATAGTCAGAGTGAGCATTATCACTTTAACTTTCAACAATGAAACCGGATCATTATAGATCAATCTGAAAGTGTTCAAATAAATCTGGAACAGGGACAGACAATAACAAAAACTACATATCATTTAAAATGTCCAGTTTTTATTTAGTTTCTGTTTGAACTCAATCCTGCGGTCAGTTTTGAGGCTGCACTTCATGGTTGCAGTATGTATATTTAAATGTGCTAATTTGTGTTATTGTACTTAAATGGAGGTGCAGCAGCTTTACAATAGACTGCAGTCCAATACAACAACAACAACAACGCATACTACAGTGTCAAAAGAGTTGAAACAGCACCTCTGACAATGTCATCATCAATTAAATATGTAAAGTTTGATAAGGGAATTATACATTACAATGAAAGTGGGTTTGTATGCCTGTGGATTTTTTGCTGGTTATAAAGTGTGATTTGTTACACGTCACATTATTGTAGTTAAAATCATATCTCAGACGCGAGAACCGCAAAAAGTTAATCACAAATTTCTGACAATGCCTTCGGGAAATTTTTCATTTTTTGAAAGGAAAAGGTAAAAATAATAAGTTGTATGGTGAGGGCTAAAGTTTCATAAAATAAAGAAAATAGACAAACAATAATTTAGCGATTGGTGTTCCGATAAAAGACTTTGATGCAGATATAAAACCCAAGATTTCCGATATTCTTAAGGGATCAATTAATACCAAGTGACATCAGAAACATCACTCAACAACTCGCCATCCTGCCTAAAAGTTTCAATCTAAAGTGGAGGACAGTTCAGTTTTCCTTCACACTCCAGAGTACCATAGACTTCCACCAGAGGGAAGTGATTGATCAGTCAATGCTCATGTGTGGACACAATGTGTGGCTCATTGGGTCACTTCAGACTGTCCCTTGCAATATTAAGGACCATCTGAGGATGATGGGAATGGACTAAAAATGCAAGACCACAGAGTCTGAACACAAAACGAGATCTGTGGATAAACATTTATGCCAACTTTTCTTTAGCTAATTTGTTTTAGTTACATCTGAAAACCTGACAAATTCTCATTGGACAAATGGACCCTGTAATTCTGCCTTTCAGTCATAATTTGGCATATTTATTGGAGAAAGTAATATGTGAAATATATCTGCACTCACAACATTTAAACATTGGTTAAATTAACTCATTAGAATGCATCATAAGGAAAGAATCCACTATAATCTATCAAGGAAACCCACAATATTATGATATGGAAATCTTAACCTTGTCTAATATATCTGTCGAACCTTCATAAAGGGAAGAAGCTTGTGAAATATGTTGCTCTTTGTGATATGATTTTGGTTTGTATGGTTGCTGTCTTGTTTAAAAGTAAAATAAATCAAATGTGTCTATTTCAGTTGAATGATACTTTGCATTGACATCTCTCACACTCGTTTGTTTTCATGTCAGCCACTTCTCTATGCAGCTCGTGAACACGGTGTAGTTCGAGTGCCATTGAACGTGCTTGACTCCGGAGTGAACGCACACCGCCACGTCGCCACGGTCCTCCAGCGCCTTCAGCCCAAACGTGTCGCGCTTGTAAAACTTTCATCGGGAGAGAAGAAGAAAAGGAAGGGTTACGAAAAGAGAGAGAGAGAGAGAGAGCGAGAGAGAGAGAGATGTCGGCCGTTCAACAGAGGACCTAAAGTATGAAACTGGGTTTCCAGTCGATACAGAAGTGATACAACGGTATACTAGTTTGCAACTTACCTCCTGTTTCCTCATTTCAATGATTTTTTCATTGCTGTCATAGAATCCAAACTGGCTGTTTAGAAAAGAGGAAACAGTTCAGGTGAAGTGGTGTCAAAGCCTTTTGCTGCAGTTTCTTAGTAACCACTTCATTGTCCGGCACTAAACCAAGGGTGTCATGTCCTCCGTAGATGAGTAGGACGTGTCCTTCTCACATGCACATTTTTCCAGTTTTTGTTATGGTAGTATAAGACACAGGCACATTCAAATGACAGAGAATCAACAGTGTGTGCTAGAATTATAAAACGTTGATGAAACCTGGACTGCCACGGTGTGATGACGCCATCATCTGGTCCTCCAATCAGCACAAGCTTCTTGATGCGCAGGAAGTTTTCCCTCCATGCTGAGGAAGGGAAATGGAGACATGCAAGGCTCCACATTTTATACTGTACGTCCACAAGTACGCTGCACACAACGGCCACAACACCAATTCATTCCCTTACCTTTCATGTCGATGTGAGGTCTCTCGCCGTTAAGAATCGGCAGAAAGTTGTTGTTTCGCAGGTAGCAGGACCGATGGTGAGGGTCTGTGGAGAAAACATAAATATGTATGAATATATATAAATTTGTTGTGGTATCTTTTCGAGGTGGAATGAAATGCCACAGGCAGTTAAAATGGATTATTTTCTGCTTTTCAAATCATCATTCTCACCATTCCAGTAGTCGCAGATCGACAGATTATGTCCCATTGTGTTGTAGCAAATACGAAACACTGTCTTCTTCAAGCATGGAAATATCCACAGGTAGTCTGTATCTGTGGAGTGAAGGCAGAATTTATCAATGTAGTATCTATTATAAATCAATACTGGTTAAAGTTCTGCTGAATTAACTGACACTCCTGAAATGTCACAGTTCCCCGGGGGATTACCGGCTACACGGACATGCTTAAAATGTGAACTAGAGCTCGCTGACCTCCATACTGCCCGGCCTGTGGTGATGACAGCGAAACGAAGGTGTGCACGTTGTGGTGTGGAGTCATGGAGAGAAGTGCTCGACAAATTAGACCACCTTAGAAAGGAAAGGCCACAACGTCAAGAGAGTTCTGACGAATCAGGACTTAATGTACAATCTGCTGCGGTGATCCTTTCATTGAATCCCTCGGTAGACATGCATCTTGTATGTTGAGAAGATATGACTGTGGTTACAAAGTGGGTGCCTCCCACTGCATGTGTTGCTACCTGTATAGAAATCCCAGCAATAGCATGGCTGGTAAAACATATCAGCACTCTTGGGTGAAAATCTCCTTAAAGCCAAAAGTTGAAAGAAACATTTTTTCTTGACCAGCAGTCTTTTTTTCCAAAGATCAGATTTTGTATGATTTTAAGTGAATAGGGCCCATTGGAGGAGATGTCTTATGAATGATATATATATATATATCTGGTATATTCAATATTCTTCTTTACTGTCAATCCCGTGCAATATCCAATACGTTTAAGTATTATCTTACATTTTACATTTTTACTCCGTCTGTATATACTGGTATATATTTTGTATTCTTCTTTACTATCATATTTGTATTACTGTTTCCTGTTTAGTTTATTTATACTACTTGATTTTTTATCTTCATTTTATTACTTGTGAGCAATGCTGCTGTAATACTGTAAGGTGTGGAGGTGGTGGGAGACAGGAGGATGATGGCGAAGCTCTCATCCCTGATGAGCCACGCCTCCCACCCCATGCAGGACACTCTGGCAGCTCTGCACAGCTCCTTCAGTCACCGGCTGATCCATCCCCGGTGTCTGAGGGAGAGGTACCGCAAGTCCTTCCTCCCCGCTGCTGTCAGGCTGCACAACAAGCTGCTCTCGGGAGACCACTAACACCACTAACACTTTGAACACTTTGAACACTTTGAACACTTTGAACACGAACATTTGGACTGAACATGAACACTCTGAACACTTTAATTCATTCACCTGGTGCAATACCTAATCCGTGCAATCCTGTGCAATATCAAATACGTTTAAGTATTTACCTTACACTTACATTTTACTCCATCTGTATTTACTGGTATATTTAATAGTCTTCTTTACTGTAAATCCTGTGCAATATCCAATACGTTTAAGTATTATCTTACATTTTACTCTGCCTCCGCCTGTTTATACTGGTATATTTAATAGTCTTCTTACTGTCAATCCCGTGCAATATCCAATACGTTTAAGTATTATCTTACATTTTACATTTTACTCTGCCTCCGCCTGTATATATACTGGTATATTTAATAATAGTCTTCTTACTGTCAATCCCGTGCAATATCCAATACGTTTAAGTATTATCTTACATTTCACATTTTTACTCCGTCTGTACATACTGGTATATTTTGTATTCTTCTTTACTGTCATTTTTACTACTGTTTACTGTTTAGTCTATTTATACTACTTGATTTTTTATCTTCATTTATTACTTGTGAGCGATGCTGCTGTAATCCTGTAATTTCCCCACTGAGGGACTAATAAAGGATTATCTTATCTTATCTTATCTTATAATTTCCCCACTGAGGGACTAATAAAGGATTATCTTATCTTATCTTATATTATATATACTGTAAATACACTAATGAAAATTTTGAAAAATGAAAACAAGTACACAGCTGTATATCAGACCTGAGGTTAGAAGTTAAATGTGTTCTGACTCTATTTAGAGTACATAGAAACATATGATGTCAGAACATACTGCAAACTTTGAAACTTTGAACTTGGGAGGTTAAAATGGTATTACCTTGGTATGCTTCAAACGTGGAAGTGAAAGTTGAAGGCCTGTGGTATATCTAACTTTAACGTGTGTGTGTGTGTGTGTGTTTGTATAATGAGCAGGAGAGACCCAGTGAAAGGCAAATAAGACCGTCAAGGTCATGAAATCAACAGCCGTCCCCTCTGCAACGTATTTATGTTGGACTGTATATTCCTACGTATACTCATGGTGGTTATTTTGTTAAACTGACACTCTGTCCCCATTCTCCTGTTGTCCTTGCACTCAGCATGGACACATTGTCAATCATCTAAGTTTGACTGACATTATTTCACAGTGAGAGTTTGTCTATGACAGACTGAGTGTCGCCTCTCTAACACTCAGTCCGATACAACAGTACAGCAACAACTTCTAGCATCATGAAGGTTTTAATGTTCTGTTTGGGGTGCTGTTGACCTGTACTGCATTATACAGAGAGGTTTTTTATTATTTTGTCCACTCCATTTATATAAATGAGGGTAAGTTAAGCCATCAACAGCGATTGGGGGTTGAAAAGTATCCTTTTAGACTGACAGCCATTCACAGCTAGGTAATATAGAGACTCCCTAAACAGAGGACTCAGATACAATCCTACATTATCAGACTCATGATGTCAGATATGTTGTCTCATTTTATTCCACATATTCGTCGTCCTTCTCAAAGCCTGATGCCTACATTACCCACAAGGCAACTTGGCTGCCGATAGTCAGCGATTCACAGGTGTGTTGTGGTAGCAGCTTCTAATGTAGCCTCTAGCCTGCAGTGAGGGCTCTTCTGTCTAACTCCACACACTCAGATTTTTGTTTTCATTTTCAAACTCGTAGTCTTCAGCACAATCTGACCCGCTGACTCGAGTGGCATCACTTGAGGTAATTGATCAGACTTTGCACAGCTCCCTCTGGACTTTACTTTCTGTCACAAAAATCATTGTATTTTCTATCATTGTCTACGTGAGTGGGAGAGAGGACCTTGTGAGAAGCACAGCAGATGGACGCCATCAGGAGCTTTTTGCATGATGGAGTCAAAGGCTTTTCTGAAGTCTTGGACCTGATTCCATAATGGCCTCAGACTGGCCAGGTTGTCATACAAGTCGATCACCGACACCTCGGTCCCTGGATGCACCTGGGAATGACATTTAAAAGAGGAACTGAGAGACAGGAACACAGTAAACAGTGATTAAATCAACTCTCGGCAAACTATCAGCCTGATTACTGATAATGTTATCAGCCAACTCAGCTCCTCCAAAATAAAACGGATCCGGAGGAATAGAAAATGACAGGGGAACAGAAACCAGTACCTTGAAACTGCTTGCTGTTTTTCACTTCACTTGAAATCTGACTGCTTTTAGAATATTCTCACCTGTTGCAGATCTAAATTCCAAAATAAATTAAATTATTGAAAACTTTGGGATTAAGTAGGAAGTTGACCGTTCGGACAGTCCAAGTGATCAATATTTATCCTCACTGATGAGTATGACATGAAAAAACAACAAGATACTTTAATCAATGGTTAATAATACATTTACTCGAGGACTTCAAGTACAGTTTTGAGGTACTTGTACTCAACTTGAGTTTTACTCCACTTTTTACTCCACTTTGTCACTGGCAAATATTGTACTATTTCTCCTCTACATTTATTTGATTAGGTCACCTGTACTTTGTAGATTCCGGTTATTAATACACAATATAATCAACTTGTGCAATATGATATATTATTATAAATGACTATAACCTACCCAGCCCCACCCTTAGGCTACCAGCTGCAACATTAACACATTTAGTAAATCCCAAAGTTAAACACTGTTTGCATATTTGCACGCTGGCTTTTGAGACGTCCTACCTTGGTTATGTAAAGAGACATCGTCTTAAACTGTTTTGGTCCATCGAAAATGCCATGCACGATGATGACAGGCCGGTACCCGTCGATGCGAACCCCTGACAGCAGCAGCAGCAGCAGCAGCAGCACCGGTGATCCTCGGAACATGTGCGGAGTGTTCATGTCTCTGCACCGGGCAGACTGGAGGACCGAGAGAAGGACCGGAGACAGGATTTCGCCTCGGGGATGATGAGGTCTTAATTAAACAGTCCTGATGAGTAGCCTACTGATGAGTACTTATCGATTTCTTTCAACTTTTGTTTGCACACTTGGAGAGTATGCGCGCGCTTCCGTCCTCATCACTGGTGTGTCGTGTTTTCTTAAATGGTGTTTAAGATCACATCCGCTTTCGATATTCAGTTAGTGCTAATGACTCACCCAGCTAAATGTAAATGAGTCATTTAACATTTTATTATACTACTATACTAATAATAATACAGATAATAATAATAATAGCAAAGTAAATTGTTTTTACAATAGTACATATGATTATGTTGTAGTTAAGTTGTTGTTGTAAGTTAATTAGTATTATTTATGATTATTGATATTATTATTTTTAATTAGGCCCTAGTTTACCAATATCTGCAGCACCATTTTTGTCTACATTTACTGAATTGTAAGAGCCATTTTGTTATTGTTTTGTTTTGTACAACCTCCCACCTCTTGGGAGCAGAGCCGCATTAGACCACAGGTGAATGCAAGGTCACTTGAGACGTGTTGCTGAGGAAGCAGGAGCAAAGAGTTTTTGACTTTAATGAATGTAGATGTTGTGACTTATTTTGTAGAGGAAATGGATTATGACAGAGAAAGTGATTGTCCTCTGTTTGTGTGAGAAATAAAATGCCTATTGGAAACTGGACTTTATGGCATGTGTCTAAACAAACAATCAGCAACCGTAGTGACTTTTTTAATAAGCAACGGGGTCACTACAATACTCGAGTACAATGTTGAGGTACTTGTAGCCTACTTTACTTTAGTGTTTACATTTTCTTCTACTCCTCTACTCTGAGGCAACTATTGCTTTTGTTATTGCGATTGTTTTTTTTTCTCATTTTCCAATACATGGCAAAACAAATGAAGACAGCTATTTGGTCCTCCATTCGTGTCAAATATGTTTCATCGCTGGTTAACAAAAAAAACGGTGCTGTGCCAGATAAGAGCATATAATAAATGTATACTGGGCAGTGGGCACATATTGAAAACGATAAAGCCTCATTTGTATTTTAAATATACAATTTCAATGAACTAATTCAAAATGCAAAAACTAATTGTGACATATTTTCGTTATTTAGCTTGTTCACTAGTGTCAACCCTTAAAATGATCAAATACCGCTCTGTTGTTGTTTTTCAACCGGCCGCATGGGGGCAGTAAGCGCGGGAGCTTCTACGTTGACGCAGCATTTTTACATGACGTGTTTCCGCTTCCGACATCAGCGTGCGTTGAGCTAAGTTAGCAAAACATGTGTTGATAATTGTATTTATGTTGTGTTTTATTTGGGGAAATAAATCTACAAATATATGTTTATACATGGCGATGGAGGGATGTATCAATTAAGTGTCCTGACCGGAAGCTCGTGAGCTACAAGTAAAGCTAACGGTTCTTTTGTAGCTGGAGTTAGCGGAGTTGGCTAGCTAACATCCTGCGACTTCTACCACAACAACAACGTAAGTTACTTAAGCATTGACATAAATAGCCCTAAAGTACTTACAAGTAACGTTACTCATAAAGCCAAATGGTCCATTTCAGAATAATTATATTATTGATTCCAATTATTGATGCTTTCGTGTGTTCAGCACTTAATGTTGCCGCTGCTACCAGTCATTTTTAATTTAACGCTATTTACTGGGTTGCTTGTGAAAATCAATGACGTTTTATCTATATTTATTTGTTGATTATATGATATATTATTAACCTGTACCTACAAACACTTAAGTTATTAAATACATGTAGTGGAGTAAAGGTATTCTGCCATAACGTCTACTTTTATGATGCCTATAATAACTTTTCTGATGGTGTTGGTTCAATTATATTTATTAGCATTTAGTCAGTGATGTGTTGTACTGGACTGCATTGTAATGGGAGGTGTTTCTAATATCCCACCAACCTCCTGTATGTAAATTGGAAGGTCATAATGTAGTCCATTACCACCGACTGGTACTATACACTGTTTGCACAGGGTTGTTGTGGTACATGTAGTGCAAGAGTGCAACTGTTAGTGTACTCAGTCTATTATATATTTATATACGGGCAAGTAATGCAATGTACGGGCATTAGTTGTTTATTTCAGACTGGGAACAGGTTATGGTTGCAGGCTTTGGTGTAGCCGGCAGCTTCTTACACCTTCACCTGGATTGTGGATAACCATGTTTTTGTGTTGTGCTCCCTCATCAGGCACCATGGCAAATCTAGAGCAGTGGGTGAATGACCGTCTCCATGACATCCTCGGGTTGAGTGACAGATATGTGTCTCAATTCATGATCGGCACTGCGCGGAAAGCCTCGAGTTCTCAAGACTTTGTGGATCGTCTCGAGCAGACGGGCACAATTGACATCGAACCGAGTGTTGTTGCATTCGCGCAAGAGCTCTTCGACAAGGTATGTTCTATCGTCATTTCTTTATTTCTTTATGAATATGAATTTTAAAATCATTAAACAGTACGGTAGTTGCTTGCATTAACAGTACGGCACGTTATGGTGTGAATTATACCTCGAACAATCTTTTACCGCTGCACGTGTTACAGATTCCTCGCAAGCAGGTTGTTGAGAAACCTGCCCGGGCGATGGAACGGGAAGCCATCGAAATGGATAAGAGGAATCGGACTTACACGTTACTGGAGGACAGCGACAGTGATGTAGAAGCTGTGAAGGAAACGGAGAAAGGGAAGAAGAAAAAGGACAAAGACAGAGGAAACAGGAGGAAGCACATCAGAAAGAAGAAAGAGAGTGCGTCGTCAAGTGAGG
This sequence comes from Lycodopsis pacificus, assembly GCA_028022725.1. NCBI lineage: Eukaryota > Metazoa > Chordata > Actinopteri > Perciformes > Zoarcidae > Lycodopsis > Lycodopsis pacificus. Next base: position 23,852,736 of record CM051695.1, read on the forward strand.
ACGAAGCACCTATAAGGTAATCCAGATATTTTATGCTGGTTTTATTTTGCTTGTTTATTTTGCCTTTTAAGATAATATAAAATTAAATCGAATCTAAATATTGTACAGAAGCTGCCGTTTGATGCATTTTCTTTTCCAATATCAGGGGCAATTCAGGCCAAGGGGATGCCAATTCTCCCAAGAAAGAAGAGGAAGAGGAAGAGTGGGAGAAGGAGGAGAGAGAGCGACAGCAGGACATCGAAGAGAGAGATGCGTTTGCTGAGCGAGTGAAGCTGAAAGACAAAGACAAGACTCGTAACATAACAGAGAGGACGGACAAAAAGGTGGGAGAAGAGGAAATTGCAATAGAGCTCATGCATCTTTTTCAAAGATGACCCACAATGCCATGCAGGTAAACAGCTTTGTTGTGTTATTTTTCTCTCCAGGCTTATGAGGAAGCTCAGAAGAGGCTGAAGATGGCTGAAGACGACCAGAAGAACATGGTAGACCAGTTTCTACTTCTTAATTGCTGCACTCCTGGGAGTTAGAATATGATGTTACCAGAGTTCAAACTGTGTACTCAAGTTTCTGATCCTTTGTTTTCCTCTTTCCTTCTGTAGTTGCCGGAGTTGAGGAAGCGCTCTCGCTGGGATTATCTAAAGAAGAGAGAGTCAGAGAAGATGGAGGACCTGGAGGCAGAGATCAATGACGACGAGTACCTTTTCCATACAGAGGAGCTGACAGAGAGGGAGCAAAAGGAGTTAGACTACAAACGCACCCTGCGGGACCTGGCTAAAGATTACAAAAAGGCCGGTGCCAAGGAACATGAGGAGAGGAAGAACAGATACTACATGCCAGAAGAGAAGAGAAACAAGGTAGGAACGAGGGATGTCACATACTGACACAACGTGCAGAAACAGTCACCCACTCAAGTGTGCATTGGTTCCATTGTTCACCTCTTTCCCTCCCTCACCCCGCTGACCAGGAGGTGCCCCAGAGGGACCTGGAGCTGGAGGAAAGTCCCATGGAGCTGGGAGGAGAGCAAGGCCGCTGGGAGGAGGAGAGGCTGAAGACGGCCTCCCTCAGCTTCGGCGCCAAGAGGGAGCGAGAGCAAGGGATGAGGCAGGAGCAGGATAGGTACCAGCTGATCCTGGAGGAGGAGGAGATGATCGAATTTGTCAGCACTGCCATGACCATGAAGGGAACTAGGACGGAGCAGGTGGGGTTCATTTGGTACCGTCTGAGTCGTTTGAGTTGCATTGTGGGTAATGTGGGCGCCAGGTTTTGCCCAGGAGTGCGTGGTGTTACAGTATTGTGCCGGACCAAAGGCAGCACCGTTATCATGTAAACACTGCAGGAGTTGCTACACTCTCATTCTAGTTCTCTCAGTATGGTCCATACGGGAGCTGTTGCTGAGTCAAGGGCGACACCTAGTGGTACAATTCGGTATGTCGGCGCAAAGTGAACCCGTTCTTCTGACCCTGCTGTGTTCAGGATCAGGAGGCCCTGGCTCTGTCCCAGGCAGAGCTAAAGAAACAGTCCATGCAGGAGGTCCGTCGCAGCCTGCCCATCTTCCCCTACAGAGAGGACCTGCTAGCTGCCATCAGCGAGCACCAGATTCTCATCATTGAGGGGGAGACGGGCTCCGGAAAGACCACTCAGATCCCTCAGTACCTTCTGGAAGACGTGAGTGCAGAATCTAACAATAACAACATCAATATATACTGGCATTATAGATGACCAGCATACATAACTACAGTCCACTGAAATACTACAAGTCAGCATTACTGCATACTAATGAGGAAAGTACAGATTAAAAAGTCAGTTATGATTCCACCCATCAACCTATTGTTCCTCTCTCAGGGCTACACAAACGGAGGCATGAAGATCGGATGTACACAGCCTCGCAGAGTGGCAGCCATGTCAGTGGCGTCCAGAGTGGCACAGGAAATGAGCGTCAAGCTCGGGAATGAGGTGAGCTAGGAACATATTCACGCCGGTCCCATTTCTCTGTCACACACTTCAATAATAGTTTAATATTTATTCTAGATTGGTCAAACGGATGCAATGTTAGATCTGTACATCAATGAAATACTGTATTGCACCATAAATCACATATTTGTGAACTGCTGTCTAATAGTTTCTCGCATGCTTTATTTATGTCAGAGTATTGTTGACTGTTTCCTGAATCAATGTTTTCACATTTCCTTCACTGCTTCATGCAGGTGGGTTACAGTATTCGTTTTGAGGACTGCACGTCGGAGAGAACAGTGCTCAAGTACATGACGGACGGCATGCTGCTCCGAGAGTTTCTCACCGAGCCCGACCTGGCCAGCTACAGGTAATGAATCATTCATCACTGTTCAGAAAATATTACTCATCACACGTTGCAAATTCAACTTTCAGTTTGGGACAAGTGTTTCTGAATCATCGGGCACTGTATTTACTTTATTATCTCTAACCTTCTACTGCCTGATTTCCTCACATCTTTTTCTGCCCATAAACTTCCCACAGTTCTTCTCCGTCGTTCCTCACATTTCTAGTGATTATGTCCGTGCATGTTTTATTGAACACCCGTCGGTTTCACTGTACGGGTCGTGCTCAATCCTGCCCTCTCCTCACAATCTCTCTCTCTCTCTCTCTTCCCCAAAGTGTGGTCCTCATAGATGAAGCCCACGAGCGAACGCTGCACACAGACATCCTGTTTGGTCTGATTAAGGACATCGCCAGGTTCAGGTCAGACCTGAAGGTGCTGGTGGCCAGCGCCACTCTGGACACCGAGCGCTTCTCCCGCTTCTTTGACGACGCGCCCGTCTTCAGGATCCCCGGCAGGAGGTTCCCCGTCGATATCTTCTACACTAAAGTAGGAACTAGCATATTCTTTCAATGCTTAATATAGTAGTTATTTCATTTATTTTTAAATATTTGGTGATTAATTGCTGTTGGATGGAAAAGAAATGGGGATATAAAAACGGAATGAAAAACAGCCGTCTTTATTTTCCTGGCTAAACAATTTCTTTTGTTTTCTCACTCATTTATACACATTTCTACATTTGAAGAGAAATAAAGACCAAATGTTTCTCAGTCAGTTGGTCAAATGAGTCCAGGCAACGACTGCTCCCAAAAACCAAACTGTCCTGTTGATGCACGCATCTGTATGTTGTGTTCTCAAGGCTCCAGAGGCAGACTACCTGGAAGCCTGCGTGGTGTCGGTGCTCCAGATCCACGTCACCCAGCCTATCGGAGACGTGCTGGTCTTCCTCACTGGACAGGTATAGTTTATATATCGAGCATGGGCTTCTTCAAGAGTCTGGGCAAGAGATTCAAAGTTTTGGACCCGGTAATAATGGGAGATTGGTGGTCTCCTCCTCCTTATGTTGGGTGCATTCTCTGCATAGGTTTTGTTGATTTTGAACCAAATAATTTCCCTCACAATTGCTTAGCTTAAAGAAAACCTTTTTTCCCCGTTTTTTCTGTTCTTACCTCGGGGACCAACATCTGTAGAATATTGTGAGGGTGCAGGCCATGTTGATTTAGCTTTTTACACATGTATGTTAGCAGATAAAATGAGGTAAAGTCTCCTCTAATAATGCTCATAATCGGTTATTACTTCATGAGTTCTTTGTGACGCCAGAGACCATAAACACATTGGTGTCGGTAAAGAATGAAAGATCTACAAGTGTGAAAGCGAGTGTGGGAGGAAGGGATGTTATTTTTCTTTGTGTGTCGGTCGACTCTTAAACCTCTTGTGCTTCTTGTAGGAGGAGATCGAAACGTGCTGCGAGCTGCTCCAGGAGCGATGCAGGCGGCTCGGCTCTAAGATAGCAGAGCTGCTGGTCCTTCCCATCTACGCCAACCTGCCGTCGGACATGCAGGCGAAGATCTTCAACCCCACTCCGCTGGGAGCCCGTAAGGTGAGACGATGTCTCCTTCCTGTGCAGAATACGTGGGGGACTGTTCTTGTTTCCTCATACAATGATTCCTCTGGATGTGATGGGTCACTGCAGGATTAATATTTCACCGTGGCAGATAAAATGCTCAGTAGACTTTGACAACAAGTTTGACCCAAATGAAGACAATAGCTCTCTGCTATCTGTTTTCTGTATCGGTTGTGTCATAAATCAGATTAAATGTCAATGCTGTTATTCACCACTAGAGGCCGCTGTAGTACAAAGACTTGATTTGGTATGGAGACAGATTAAAGCCTCGTCTTGATGTTTTCATCACGTCTTTGTTGCCGTTGTTACACAGCTCGATTTAATCTTCCTTCTGGTTTGTTTGAGTGCCGCTTACTCACCTTATCTCGCGGCACTGTGTGTTCTCTCCCTGTCGATCAAAGGTGGTGGTGGCTACCAACATAGCAGAAACCTCGCTGACCATAGATGGCATCATCTACGTCATTGACCCAGGCTTCTGCAAACAGAAGAGCTACAACGCCCGCACCGGCATGGAGTCACTCATCGTTACGCCCTGCTCACGGGTAACTGCTCTCTGTTGTTGTTAGAGCGGGGAGGTGTAGTGTAGTGAACGCACATGTTTTCATTCACTCAGGCTACAAGTTGTGATATTGTGTACGAGGACTTAAGTCCAAGTGTTGCGTTTCCTGTCTGCATTGTCCGCCTCTGTATTGGTTTCTAAACGCTTTGCCACCTCCTTCTGTTTTTTTTTTCTGTTTCGCTCTCAGGCTTCGGCCAACCAGAGGGCAGGCCGTGCAGGCAGAGTGGCTGCTGGGAAATGTTTCAGGCTTTACACAGCCTGGGCCTTTAAACACGAGATGGAGGAGTCGACGGTGCCTGAGATTCAGAGGACCAACTTGGGGAATGTAGTCCTGCTGCTGAAGAGTTTAGGTGAGGAGCGGAGGGGCTCATATAATGACTAATAAGACGATGGCGTGGTGTTATTTAGAGGCTGTGGGTGTCTAATAAGCTTATACTTTTTGCTTGCAGGCATCAATGACCTCATTCACTTTGACTTCATGGACCCGCCTCCTCATGAGACTCTGGTGTTAGCGCTGGAGCAGCTCTACGCCCTGGGAGCGCTCAACCACCTGGGAGAGCTCACCAAGGTACAAACCCAGGGCCTACACTCATTGGCAGCTATAGCTGACATCTTTATAATAACTGGGAAGCAAATGGAAATGTGAAAACAATGGGAAAGGGGTGGAATTGTGAATTGGGTCGCAAAAATCCTTCTGGTTCCCACAATTATTGTCCTAATAACCAGTTACAACAAGCAGCGTGTTAATTGTTCCCTCCCCACTCCATCCTGTTGATCCAGTCAAATCAACAGGATCATAAGCAAACAGAACAACACATTTTACATTCTGAACTTCACAGAAAACGTACTACATTCTTTGCTTTGGCACGCGTAATCCATGTCCATCGTCACAATGTTCGCCTGAGTGTTTGCGTGGCGTTCTGTACACACCCGAAGCTGCTGCTGCTGTTTCCTGGCAGCATTGAAGAGTCGCTTCCTTGTCGAAAAGTGCTGATGCATGAGATGACTCACTCACTACTTCAAGCTTTTATTTCCACTCTCGTCTTGTTTTATCAGTGATTATCGAGGATGCGGGGATGTTTTTCAGGGAGTGTGTCTGACATTGCATCATTGGTGACTACCGTAGTGCCGGTTACTGTTTATTTGATGAATGACTGGAGTCAAATGTCTTCAACTGTTTGCTCTTGTTTGTCGTGGTTCAGCTTGGTCGCAGGATGGCTGAGCTCCCAGTGGACCCCATGCTGAGCAAGATGGTCCTGGCCTCTGAGCAGTAAGTCTCCAGTCTGATGAAGTATCAGATGCATTCAATCAATTACAGACATTGGTTTTCCTACATGTACCAAACTCCTCCAGGCTCTGTGCTCACACTTTTTCAATACGGTTTGTGTTGACCGGTTATAGATGAGGATGTATATAAACGATAACAGACAAGTCAAAATAATATTTAAATGATATAAAGAGCAGAATCTGACTTATATTTGTTGTAAATATGGGTTTGAGGATCAATTCTTCACGCAGGAGAATATTCATAATGTATCTCTAAGGCAGGAATTGATTCATAAGGTTATCATGACATGAGATCTGGAGTAAACCAAAGCTGCGTACTTATTGTGAAATAGAAAATAAGCTCAGATTTGGCCTGGTATACTTCCTCTTCATTTTGACACAGTTCAGTGCTTTTGAAGACGGAAGTTGAAGTCGTCCAGTGTGTGTGAGCTGCATGCATTAATGACATTAGTGTGATTTAGTTTTTTACTGCCCTTTGTACTGTTAACTTTGTGACATGTTTGTTGAATGATAAGAAGGAAACTAGTGAGTTGCTGAATAAGGATGCTGACTCTTGGCCTCAGAGAAATTTGCAACTTATTGAGTGGATGCCGTTTAGGGAGATTGTATAAGTAAGGGGTGGATCATTACTGTTTCTCTGCCTTCTCTTTATTCCTCACTGTATGTTTATATTTTCCTTCCCTTTCCAGGTACAAGTGTTCAGAGGAAGTGTTGACGATAGCTGCCATGCTGTCGGTAAACAACTCTATTTTCTACCGGCCCAAAGACAAAGTGGTTCACGCCGACAACGCCAGAATGAACTTTGTGGTGCCGGGAGGAGACCACCTGGTGCTGCTCAACGTCTACACACAGGTACCAGCTGCTAACAGCAGTTAGAGCTAAATAACACTTACCAATCTAATGCCATCCAATCAACCTGCAATAAATCCGGTCTCTATAAAGCTTATAATGCATAACTGTCAGTGAGGTTTTCTTTCAGCTCTGCATAAATCTTAGTGTTGGTATTTATTGAGCACTAGGAATTGCCTTAGTGCTCATGATTTGTGTCTAAAAGCAACTGTTGCACTTTCGAGTTATCAAACCTTTTTGGCTTTCATGACAATCCATCCAATAGTTATCGCGAGGGGAAAAGTCCAGATCACCAAAGTCATTAGGATTCATCCTCAGGGTAACATGAATGTGTGTACAAAATCTCAATCCATCCAATAGTTGTTGAGATATATTTCAGTCTGGACCAAAGTGGTTGACCTGCCATCCTGAGCATGGCTGAAACAGAGATTAGAGAAAAGACAGGAAAGATATGCACGACTTTTTATGTAGCAGGACTATGTTTTTCTGCTTTGTCTCCAGTTATACATCTCGCGATCCCTCAGATTTATCCTGCAACCCCTTGTGGGAACCACTGTCTTAGTCCAGAGCGCAGGTGTTGTGCTAACAGCCGCTTCATGGTGTCTTTCTCCCGCAGTGGTTGGAGAGCGGCTACTCCACGCAGTGGTGCTACGAGAACTTCATCCAGTTCCGCTCCATGAGAAGAGCCCGGGACGTCAGGGACCAGCTGGAGGGTCTGATGGATCGCATTGAGGTGGAGGTGGTGAGCTCCCAGGGAGACAGCTTGCCCATTCGCAAGGTCAGTGAGACGGAGAAAGGCCCTCTTGAGTTTTACCACAGCTCCCTGACAAAAACAGGGAACCTTGATGCTGTGGTTTTAATGAAGAGGATACTCTACTTTATGAGTCTTTGTGAACATGGCTGCTCGTTGGTTTGATCACGTCAGATTGAATGTTATGCAGGCAGAGGAGAGTTGGGCTGTAACTGTCAAAGGGAGGAAGTTGTAACTACGACAATGGTGAAAAGCAGATATAAAAGCACTGAAGAGTTCAACCTGTGGCACGCAAGAGCGACTTAAAAACATGGTGAAGATGGTGCCTCGAACACCGCTTGTCAATATTTGCTCCATTTTTTGTTGTTGACTCCACCTCAGGCTTTAACACATGGCTCAATGAGTGACTAGAGTTTGAAACCTGACCCGGTGAGGGACCCGACTAATAATGCACGACCGCAAGCTGTTTACGGTAGCTTTAACCGTCGGCATGATCATATTTTGGAATATCCTGTTATACCTACAAGTTGACTTCAATCCTGCATGTCTCCATAAGGAGGTGAAAGGTCACCCTCCGATACAGTGAGTTTTTGCTCAAGAACACTAAGCGGGTGGATGCTTCCTGGCACAAGAGTTTGATCAAGATACTGAGATTTTAAAAAAACAAATGATCTCGTTCTTCAAATTAAAAGTACAACGAACAGTCAGCGAACAGAGGCTGTGTGATCAGCCTTCTCATATCAGGGTCCGTGTGTTGTGAACGCACCCCTAAACCACTTGAGATAAGAAAGGGCGTTTCTTTTAATCATCGGGTTACACCTTCTTTCGAATGTCCTGCAGCCAAATAGGCAAAAGCAATCCTGTAACTTATTTTGTTGTATTAAAATAAAGGTTAATAAATAATGAAACAAATATAGAGCTAATATCTAAGGGGGAAAAGGGTATTGCTGCTTATATTTCTTTCTTTTATGAGACTTTTAAACATTTATTAGTCTTTGAGTTTTATCCATAAAGTGGCTTTCGTGGCATCGTGTGTGTTCCTTGTTGTAAGCCAGGCGTCACTGACGTCTCCATGCTTTACATGCAAACGCAACGAAAGTGAATGAGTCGTTTGAAAATGTTTTCTGTATTTTAGGGCGAAATGACAAATGTAGATTTGCTTTTCCCACCTGCACCACAGATGTCAGTCAGCCGGTTTTCATTTTCACGCTGTCCCTTTAAGCATTCGTTTCTTGAACGCACCCAACATCACCTGGCCTAGATTCAATCAGGTGTGAACAGTTTGTGTGCATCTGTGAAAACACGGTTGGAGAAGCAGGTCTGACAGCTGGACTTGGGTCAGCGGCTCTGTGCTGTGTTCATTTCTTCGGGAAAGTCCTGATGAAGTAAAAGTAATAATCGTCAAAGCTCTTACTGCTGAACTGAAAACAAAAACGATCTAACTTAAGTTAGTTGTTGAAGTTTCTAGAATGTGTTTCTAGCATCCAGAATGAAGAAGGGAATTCCAATCATTTTCCGACACGTTTGAGTGATTCAGCATTTACTTGCCACACCCGCTAAGTGAAAGCACTGACTGAAGTCAGATAAAAATACTATTGTTGCTGTCCAATGAAACCATCTAGCTTTTTTGGGTGGAGAAAATCATCCTACTTCTTAAGCAATGTATTAAAAACCCCAATGGCTTGAAACAAATGCTTTTTCAAGTTATACCTCAAAACTCAGCCCCTGACTTCACGATCTATGTTCCTCTCTTGTCCCTCTCCCAGGCGGTGACGGCGGGATATTTCTACCACACGGCGCGTCTGAGCAAAGGCGGCTACAAGACGGTGAAGCACCAGCAGACGGTCTACGTGCACCCCAACAGCTGTCTGTTCGAGGAGCAGCCGCGCTGGATCATCTACCACGAGCTGGTCTTCACCACCAAGGAGTTCATGAGACAGGTCTGACGTCGTACTGTTTGCTTTTAAATACTCTCCAAAAATGTCCCGCAAATATTCGCAGAGTATGGAGATGATAGGTAGCGGTCTGCTTTTCATAAGCTTGTTTGGCTGATGTGGAAGACAAACATGAAGCACAGGAAGAGCTGTTGTTTAAAATGTAAATAACATAGTGACACAGACCACGTCCACAGAATAGTGCGTTGTGGGTATGACACAGCACATTAAAGAGGAAGTGTTCCGGGACAATATTTAACTGCCTCTTTGTATCCCCACACATCGATGAATCTCTCTCTGTCCCTCTCCCTCTGCACACAGGTGATTGAGATAGACAGCGGCTGGCTGCTTGAAGTGGCTCCTCACTACTACAAGAGCAAAGAGCTGGAGGACAGCAGCAGCAAGAAGATGCCCCGCAAGCAGGGGAAGGCTAAAGAGGAGCTGGGCTAAAGAGAGGGCCGAGGCTCGGGGGGGGGGGGGGGGGCACACTCCTCGCCCCTCTCAGGGCAGGGTGAAAGTAAATACAATGACTTTGATTTTTATAAAAAATAAAGAAGAAAAGTGTGGAATTGTGGTTGCAGCTACATTTGTCTTCAGTTGTAGCTTGAGATGGCATTTTTGGACCACATTTTGGCCATGTGGAGCGGAGGGACGGGTCCAGTGGGGAGTGGGTCCCAAAGTCACTCACTGGGTTAATCAGAAACCGGCTGTGTCAGCTGGGCCACAACAATGAAACATGAATGCACTGGGATCTGAGTCTGCAGCAGCGCCGACTCTCTGGGTGGGTCCCACAGCTCATTGAAGAACGAGACGGTAGCTTTGTTTTCCAGGTGCTTTTCAACGACCACCGAGCTCTTTGTTGAGTCCAATTGTGTGTTTTGTGAAACCAACACACTGCTGAAGTGTGCAAATTACCGGGGAAGCTGAAAAGACTCATTTCTAAATAACGAGTTTCACTCTTGTGTGAGGCTCCGTAATGTGTTTATTTTCATTTTTTTTTCTACCGCAATAAAGTTTTTACAACCACTTTGTTTTGTGACCTGGTTTGCAGCTCAGCTATTAGTCTTATCATTTACTACCTTTCAACTCAGGTTTCTTTCTTGTTATAATTGCACCAGGAAGTTCACTATGTTGTTCAACTTGTTATACTTAGACGCAGCATTTGAAGAGGCTCATGTCGTCCTCTTGTCATGCAACAAAAGGACTGTGTTTTTTTGAGAAGTTTTACAAAATTAATATCAAAGCATCCAAAGATACAGATGTGACCTCTTTCACTCATTTTTAACTATTTAAAAGAAACAAAAAAACTTTGGAATACCACCGGTTTGCTAATTTTCAACTTGTTAGCCAATGCAAAAACATGAGCTGTTTGACAAAGCAAACAAAACGTCTTATGCTGTTCATATTAAAATCAGTTCTGGCCCTAACATGCATTCAATTAAGTCTGGTGTTGGTGGGACTGGGACTGGGACTGTGCTGTGATGACAGTCTAACTTACGCTGCTGGTCTTGTTTGGGAGGTAAACCCACAAAGTGAAGAGAGCGGTGCAGCTATGACAGGCATGAGGCGCTCATACCTGCAGTGTTGATGGCACTGGTGAATGCAGCGACAGTGGAATTTCCCCAACAGTCACTGCTGCTGTTCTTGATTCATATCGCACAAAGTCTCACAGAGTAAAACTCTTATGTGCTCATGTGACGCTCCACGCCACTAATATCTGACATTAAACAGCTATACGAGTTTGATTCTCAAATGTAATCAACCAATAAGAGCATGCAGCTGTAGTCACACAGAGCTGCCTCTAATGATGTGTGTTCAGATACCTGGTTTTCTACAAATACAACGGGCACAAAAAAAGAAACCTGGCTCACCTGAGCAGGTCCAACTGGTCTGACCAGAGAAGAGAAAAGGGGAGGAGGAGGAGGGTTCAGAGGAGGCAGTGCTGTGTTACAATTAGAAAACAAGATATGAGAGGAAACAGACGAGAACTGCAGAGCGACCTAAAGACTTCCAGCGTGAAGCTTTAAGCTGCTTTTCTTTCCGTAATGAAGTTTGGTGCATGTTTCTACTGCACTGGTACACAAAAGGATTATTCTACTTCCGATATTCATCTACCTCAGCAGGTCAGTGTGTGTGTGTACAAGTCTAATAATTTACTTTCCTGTTCTTTGTAAAAAAAAAAAAAAGTTTTTCTCTTTGCCGGCAAACTTAATTTAAAGCCCCTAAATCCTTACTGAACAGAAACTTACAGCTAAACTTGAACTTGTTGCAAATGTCAAAATGCATTTTCCACAATTTGAAGGAAATCGGCTGCTAGAATGTTGACCGTGTGCCTCCTGCCGGTTAAAAACTTTTGAGTTAATGACTGACTTTGTGAGTTAGATGGGTATGATGGATGGTTTGCTCCGGCATTTCAAAACAATGAAACTGTGTGACCTACTAGTGGCATCTTTGGAGTAGTTTTAATTCACAAGTTTCAACCCACTAAGACCACAGGATATATTTACTCACGTGAAGAACTTCCAGTTCGGCAGATCTCGTGTTTGCTGATGATTCTGTGCAGGAAAGCCTATTAAACAAATACAGCCACACATCAGCAAGGCAAACGCACCACATGCATGTTGAATAGATAAAATAAAATCAACAGACAGCATTTCAATACAATAGAGATGTTGGATAGCAAGAGATAAGGCATTTATTGCTTCATCATCGTGAAACAGCAACGCAGGCTGTGCAGGTGCATTCCTGCAGTCTGTTTCCTGCTCTGCTGGTTTCTGTGAGCCAGTAAACGTATCAAAGCTTTTGTCTTCCTCAGCTCCTGTTGGGGAACCGTGAATCTGATTGCAGTCTACCTCTAACATCATCCCACCAACATGAGCGATGACAGGGAGGGACGCAGGCCTGACGACCACGGCGCCAGACAGGCCCCCAACGTCAAACCCAAGCTCGGCCAGAAAGAGAGGAACAGCAAGGAGGACATGTCGAAGAAGGAGAAGCCTGCCAAAGTGAGGAGATCGAGGAGCACCAACTCGGAGAGGGCGGAAAGGGGCAGAGGGAGAGAACGAGACCGGCACCAGGGAGAGAGGAGGCAGCGGGGGAGGAGCGAGGAGGCCCGGAGACGGGACAGGAAAGAGGGAGAGAGCGCCAGGAGGAAGGTGAAGCCCCCTGAGGATGACGTGGAGGAAACCGAGTGCGCTGTGTGTTTCTGCACCTACGATAACATCTTCAGGACCCCAAAGCTGCTGGCGTGCGGTCACACCTTCTGCCTGGAGTGCCTCGCTCGCATCAACGTGATCTCTCCCGAGCTCAAGACGCTGTGCTGCCCGGTGTGTCGCGAGATGACCGTGCTCCCCCACGGCCGGGACCTGCCCCGCCTGGGCAACAACCAGGACATCATAGGCAAGCTCCCACCAGACATGCAGAGGGCGATGTCCATCCGATTCAAGCGCAGCCAGGGCAAACTGCTCCTGAAGAACCCCCCTCCCACTAGCCTGACCAAGTCTGTCATCCTGCCTAAAAAGAGCCAGGCGACAGCAGGGGGTGACGTCCACTTGAGTGCACTGCAGCAGGGAGTAGCCCCAACCACTGTGGTGGACGTAGGCCGGCCTCCGAACAGGGTCGGAGGTCGCCTGCGCAGGCTGTTCCGCTCGGACCAGTGCTACCACGCCGTGGTGGCGACGATCATCACCATCACTGTGGCGCTCATGCTGGTGGGGATTCTGACCTTTGTGATCGTGCCGAATTTGTACAGGCCTGGTCATGTGGGGAACCAAACGTCACAACGTCCCCCAGACTCCGGGGGCTAGGAACCGGAAAGGGGGAGGACAGGGGAGGACAGGCTGTAGAGATATCACACAAAAGTTGTTGTGATTTTCAGTGATCCTTTTGCCCCCTTGTGTGCTCTTGGTGAAGGAAAGGCTCAGCACAGGGTCCGGTTCACATGTGAAGAAATGAAGGAAGTTGCAGCAACATTCTTTAGACAGAGGACACACAGGCTCGATGTTGCACATATGGGCAATAAACTACAGCAAACCTGTATGGTTGTTTGTTGTTGTTTTTTTGCTCTTTCCTGAACATGTTTGTCGTTGCTGTGAAAGCCGGAAATACTGTATACATGTAAAGGAACTGTCCACAATGATTAATCAGCTGCAAATGATGAAATGCACTAAACTCTGTGATGTGAAGGACTTGTGCGTCTTTTGAGTGCATCAGGCTGATTTCCATAATCAGTTCAGGGTTTCTATAGACCAACTCCTTGTACATAGCCAAAGATGATTTATGTGTTTGTATATACGTATTTTCTCTTTTCACTCATAACAATGGGTTTTTTTATTTCCCATTGTATCATTAAATAAAACATTTTTCTAGAATTTGAAAGGTCATTGCTCCGTATTTCCAAAACACAAAGAAATTGAACAAAAGAATTGTGTAAAGTATAGTGGGGACTTCCTGTCCATTCTCCTGACACTTGTCCTATATTTAGTGAAAACAGATTTGTTTTTTGCAAAATGCCTTTCAGGGAACCTGCATGTGTTCTTTAGACACCTGATAGCCACTGGTGGTGTAAATAAACTGGTGAACGGGGGGGGGGCTTGAATTCTGCATTTTTACCCAGCCGCTCCTCTCTGTTGTTTGCCTGACAAACCTGTCTGACAGCATACGTTCATAGCATTTTGCTGAGCTGCTAAAGGGCGGCGGTTTGCAGTTTTGACAGTGAGCCAATTAGGCTAATATGCAATCTAACTCTTTGGTGTGGGATACCATGTGGGAGGGTAAATCATGAAAGACCACGACAAACTGCAGGAATAACATAAGAGAAAATAAGTTCAGTCATATGTTAAGACTTTCATGCAGCCTTTTATCTTATGTGCCACATCTGAGTGTTCAGTCGCCACCTTTAAATTTAAAGCCATGTTAAAAATAACAGGATACATGTTGGATAGTGATGCAGAATTTAGTATTTAAAACCAATAAAAACTAATTACGATTTTATGCCACTCCATTTATCTGATGGTTACTTTGCAGATTAAGACTTTACATAAAAAGCTGAGGATGATGATCAGCCAAGAAGTGTTCAGATCATCTATCAGTAATGTACATTAATGTAAAATATACTCCATGACAATTAGAAATCCTGCATTTGTAATAGTGTCAAAAGTACTCATTCTGCAGAGAAAACGGCCGGTGTGACTGAGCTATTACCATCCTTTTATTATTAACATGGAAGCATCAATGAATAAGCAGCGTGTTTTGTTGTAGCTTGTCAAGCTGCAGCTTGTTTTAACCGTATGTACAAAACAAGGTTGTGAAATGATTTGTGTTCTAAAAAGAAGGGGAAAAATGAAAATGATGCTCGATAAAGTTGTGTTGTATGTGTATTATATTTTCTTATTTTTGTTGCCTAAATGAAACCAACTTATGTGGAACTGCTAAGTAGCTGAACAGACATGAAACATGACATGCCACCGTTGCTATTTTTGAATTGTGGGTTACAAGCCACAAAAGGTACCAAATGTAAAATGTGAAAAGTTATCAGTAAATGTGAAGGGGAAAAAGTACCGGTTTTCTTCTGAAATATAGTGGAGTAGAGGTACAATGTATATGGAGAAATTGAAATACAAGTATCTCATAACGCAGTAAAGCCTACTTGAGTTCATGTAATTACAACCGCCGTTGTGATCAGTCTAGAAAATAGGTTGTATTGCACCTTTTGCTGATACTTCTCCACATGCAGGACTTTTACTGAGTGCTTTCCCCACCATTGCTTAAAGACACACCCACCTGAGCCCCCTTCCCGGACTATCGAGGCAAATATGGTCGGGTGCACTAGAGCAGAAAGGACCCCCCCCCCCCCCCCCCCCTCTAATCCACTCCTTACGCAAATGTACCTTTTGGCCTATACGTTATGTGACAGCTTGGATAGAGGTGGAACTTTAGGACACTTAAAGCAGACAGTCCTGAAACAGAAGTCTGTTGTGGATATTATCGACCGCCATGGCTTCCACTCCCTCCGCCTCTGCCCTGACGGCTGTTCTACGGTGTCGGGGGAATATCTTGACCAGGAATCCGCCGACCAAGCGGCCCTCCACCTCGGCGTACAGCCTCGCGCTGACCGGCGGCTCGCCAGCTGAGCGCACCCGGTCAAACCAGGCGTTAGCGTGGGAGGCTTTTCTGCAAGGAGACCGTGTTCTGGTGGGAAGAAGGCTGACTGTGGCGTATAAGTCGCCGAGGGTGGATGGCAAAGCGCCGGGAGAAAAAGATTCCAGGGAAACTAATAAATTATGTCACCCAAAACGTTCGCAATCCGCATTGGACCCGCACTCAGCTGTGCGCGGTGTCCTGAACGCGCTGGCACGTCAGCTGACACGCAGACCGTCATCTTGCCTGCCTCGAATAGAGAAATGCTCTCAAATTAAACAAAAGATCAAATACGAGACATATGCTACGTGTAAAATAGTATTTGGTGAGAACACCGGTGAATTCACAGTTTTGAAAGTGTCCATAACGTCCCCATGTTTGCTGCAAAGTGCAGGACAAATACCGTCTATCGTGTTCACTGGCTGGTCAACGGCGAAGAGCACCTGCTTGTCTTTAGCTGCTCTGGTGTCAGAATGTATGTGTTTGAAGCTGGCGGTGTTGTGGAGGTCCAGCAGCAGCAGCAGCAGCCCTCGTGACGCTCAGCATCAGACCAGCAGAGACAAAGCCCTGCAGGTGAGCGTGATGAGACTTAATGTGGTACCTTTAAAATGAGAACTGTGTTACTGTAGACCACATGACATGATTTTTTTTTTTACACGTCATCTTTCAGGCAAATGGACAAACCCACAATCCCACTGACCTCACTTGCTCCAAGGAAAACTCAGACTCTGGACAAATGATCCCGGAGGACAGACCTGACTGAGGGTCCAAGGCCGCAGCACCAAACATACACACTGTGATCCATCCTTATTTACTGACTTTTACCGGGCTTTCACAATGCACATGGCACATTTGGACTTCAACCCAGTGAACTGAGAAAACAACAGGTTGTTTTAGAGCATTTCTCTGTCTTTGAGGGAAAGTAAGCAATACTGGAACAATAAATACCTGAAACATATGCATTGTACATTTTACTTAAAGTAGTATATAGGTCTCCTGGTGGACAATTCAAATAATGGCAGTGGCCTACATTTATTGTTAAGCCTGTACGATTTGCACAAAAACGTATTTTACAAACATGGAATGGAGTGAGAGTAAAACATCTTACAAGACATTAAAATCCAGTCCAGTAAAACATGTATAAATGTGGAGGAATTACTGAAAGATGAACTCGTTTTCTTTCCACTTATATAACTTATAAGCAGGGTATAAGTATTCAGATATTTTATAAGTAGCAGTACAACAATGAAAAAACGTGTTGCATTCAAAATCTTCTAAGTACTCCTGTCATGATATTTTTTTATTCTATTATATATTATTTTATTAGCAGCGGTGGAATGCAAGTACATTTAACATTCAAGTACTGTGCTAAACAGTACAGTTTTATACTTAAGTATTTAAATTGTATGCTCCTTTATATTTTTACATATTGTACTTTCTACTCCACAAGCCTACATTTATTTGACAGATTTTAATAAATAAGATCAGTATATGAAATATGATGCATTGTTATAATTGCTATTTGTACAAAAGAAGATCAGGATTCTTCACATCAGTACTTTTACTTCGGGTCCGAATACTTCTTCCACTTCTGAGGACTGGATTTGTATTACTGAATAAACGTGTAATAAAACTTTTAATGTTGTAGTTGATTGAAGTTTAGCTAATTTTAACTAATTAAAATAGAGTTTAGTACTTGAAGTTACTTTTCACCAGACATAAATTTATATATATATATATATATATATATATATATATATATATATATATATATATAGCATAAAACTGAATATAACAGTTAAAAAACACTCTACAGAAAGTTTTTTTCAAAATTATATATATATATATATATATATGTATCAATATATATATATATATATATATATATATCATTTTTCTAAACTATCTGTAAGGTGTTTTTTAACTGTTATATTCTGTTTTTTTGCTTGTCATCAGGTAGAAGACAATAAATATTTCTAAAAATTGCCCTTCTCCCCCTTGAGACCGATGCATATTACACGCGCGTCTCATTACCATATTGCGACGCTGCAGTGGGTGAAAGCAGATAATACATGTTTACAAAGACGTCAGACGCTGCTGTTTACTAATTAGCTCTGCAGAGAGCCGCTCCGACGTCAAGGCGTAATTTCTCACTCAAGGTGACAGTTAGGGCGGGACTTCCTGTAACTGCTCGCTACCCAGGAAGTCGTCGTGTTACTTTTCCTCCTCCTCCTCCTCTTCCAGCCGTGTGAGAAACTAGAGAAACCAACGGGGTGCAAAGTTGGGTTCGTAGCCGAGAAACTAGCAGGGGGACCGTTTCACACCGGCTCCGAACCGTCCTCTCGGCTCCGGTCGTTCACCTTGTCACCGAAGAACTGTGCAGAAGAAGAAGACGCGCTCAAATAGGTGAGGGCTAATTTCAGCACGCGCCTCCTCAAGCTACAGTACTTACAGTCGGTCGGGTCTAACCTGTCTGCCGATCACCTGAGCGGACAGCGAGCTAAACAAACAATCTGTTTGCGGTTGTTTTTCAGTCTTCATAGCAAACGGTTTTTTGCGTGTTTAGCGAGGCAGCCACAGGTGATAAGAGAAAATCGATCAGAGACAGTTTAGTGATTCATCACTCCGGGTCACATGAAGCAACTTCTGACGAAATAGACATTTACATAAACTGATTTCCTGCTTTCAAACTCTTTTTTTTTTTTTTTATTGATTTTTTATTTTTTAAACAATGTTGCCACTTTGTTGTCACTTTTATTGCAACCTTTTAGTTTTTTTTCTAAAAGTACATTGTGTTCTTATTTATTTCAGAAGGAAGAGGATATTGAAAGTTGGGGATCTGTCAGAATCGCAACTTTACTCCAAAGATGACTCCTGTCCTTCGTCATATTGTGTCCATCTTCGCCCTCATCGACACTGTTTTGTGTAATTTTAACTTCGGTGACTTCACAGTGAGCCAACAAAGTGTGGCTCCAGATCTCTGATTATGTGCTTGTGATGATACACGAGCTGCCCTCGCCATTTCCCATTCCTGTTGTCTGTAACAAGGACGCTATCGTTCTACTCGGACCCCGTCCTCCTACTCCACCCTCTGAGTTTCTGGGCCATGCTCCGCAAGAAAGGCTCTCTCATTATTTGTGGCACGTTCCTGTTTATAACCTGGAACGCCATACTGTTTCTGCTCTGGGGCAGACCCCCACCCGGCCAGCTGGGCGAGCCTGGCCGAGGGCAGAGAGAAGTGCCCGAAAGGCCCACTAATGATGTGGTGGGAGATGTGCTCCGAATGGCCGACACGTTCGAGGCAGAGCTTGAACTGCAGAAAAACATCCTGCTGCAGATCAAGAACCAGCGGTCGCTGTGGGAGCCGTCAAACAGAAACGGTCCAAAGGTTGTCGTCCCGGGTCAGCCTGTCATTCCCATCCTGGTAATCGCCTGTAACAGGGTCACGGTGAGGCGCTGCTTGGACAAACTCCTGGAGCTCCGTCCTTCTGCGGAGCGTTTCCCAATCATAGTGAGCCAGGACTGTGGGCACGCCGACACTGCCGAGGTGATCCGTTCCTATGGAAATCAAGTGATTCACCTGAAGCAGCCGGACTTGTCGGAAGTCTCGGTGCGACCAGAACACAAGAAGTTTCAGGGTTACTACAAAATCTCCAGGCATTACCGCTGGGCTCTCAACCAGGTGTTCAAGACCCTCTCTCATTCCTCTGCTGTGATTGTGGAGGATGACCTCGAGGTAAACATCAAATTGCTCCAGTTAATCATTTTCATATTGAATGTTACATCAGATTCAGAAGCCCAAGGTTGTATTTAACCCATATCAATATAAAAACAATGCATATGCTCCATATTTGACAGCTTTTAAGTTAAGTTAATTTAACTTGTTAACAGGGATCACTGTAAACTGAAATTGAATTGTTCATCTCCTACTCTAGGTGGCGCCAGACTTCTTTGAGTACTTCCAAGCCTTGCTGCCACTCCTGAAATCGGACCCCAGCCTGTGGTGCGTGTCGGCCTGGAATGACAATGGCCGGGACGGGTACGTGGATCCGGGCAAGGCTGACCTGCTCTACAGGACAGACTTCTTTCCTGGTCTGGGGTGGATGCTCCTCCGGGAGCTGTGGGAGGAGCTGGAGCCCAAGTGGCCCGCTTCATTCTGGGACGACTGGATGCGTCAGCCGGAGCAGCGCCGCAACCGCGCCTGTATACGGCCAGAGATCTCACGAACTTTGACATTTGGCCGGAAAGGAGTGAGCCTGGGTCAGTTTTATGACAGGTATCTGCGATACATTAAACTAAACACCGAATTTGTGCCTTTCACCAAGTTAGACCTGAGTTACTTGAAGGAGGAGACGTACAGGGAACATTTTGAGAAGGATGTTTACAGTGCTGCTGTGGTTACATATGAAGATGTTAAGCAGGGCCAGCTGAAAGGAACTGGGCCCTTCCGCCTTCAATACTCAAGAAAGGACAGTTTCAAAGTACTGGCCAAAAACCTGGGGGTCATGGAGGACTTGAAGTCTGGAGTCCCGAGGACAGGATACAGAGGGGTTGTCAGTTTCATCTCAAGAGGACGCAGAATCTACTTGGCCCCTCCTCCAGGATGGACCAAGTATGATCCCACCTGGAGCTGATAATCCAGAAGAAAGTTCATGAGCATCTCTGAATGTCAGTGGGGGAAAAGCATTCCTGACCAAAGACTGACTGATATGTGCTTTAGAATATTTTCTATAATAATGCAGAATGGATTGTCTTTCTGGTGTTGGGGCTATTGCCAATGCTACTCAGGTCTTTTTCATTGTCCTACAGCCTAAACCGTCTGTTAGACAAGACTGCTGCAATTACACCGGAGATCTATTTTTATATTCTGCTAATTGTGCACATGACATTCATTTATGCGTTCAATGCAATTACCTAGTTTGCCACTTTTGTGTTAATTATTTGTAAATTTCTGATGTTTATGTCTGGTGCAGATATGAAAATATAATCTGTGGTATGGTTGCTTATGGTGGTGGTGACAGGTCATAACTGAAGTATAATCCATCATTTGATTCTCATTGTTTTGTCTGAAAATCGGTTCTTCCTGCTAAATTAATTTAGTTGAATGATTTTCCAATGTATTACAACTTGCAGGTTTTTTACCTGTGTTTGTATATTTTTGGAATTAAAAAAATACACAATTCAACTAATGTACACAATGCCAGCAATGTAAACAGGAGACTTATTATTGTCATAAATATAACTACATTTACATAAAGTGCAAATTCAAAATATACACATGCCCAAAGTTTACAAAAGTTTACAAAGATACCAAATATGGGACACTGAAGTTTGGGGGAAATGCTTGATGCTCAAGTCATTCAGGGTATTTTCATGTGACTAAATGATGAATCCTTAAATGATGGAGCCATTGGTTTGGATATTCTAGTGTATCAATGATATAACAATGAAGAGTATAGTTTAGTAATAATGAAAGACTTGTATGAAGCTAGTGATGCCACACAGCAGTTTATGAATTAGATGTACACGCATGCAGTATAACGGTTGGGGTTATGTCTGTCTACGGTAGCCGCCGTGGCCCAAACCTGTAGGCGCTTTCCGTTTCCAAACTGATGCGCCTCTGTTTACTTCATTTGCAATGATGATGTGAGACCGAAACTGCTAGCTAGCTAGCCTAGCTAAAGTAATGAGGAACCGGTAAGAGATGGAGGAAAAAACACATGTGATGGGGGGGACATACTGTCGGGCCTTTTACTGTTAATAATAGCTATTTATTCTCACCTGTTTGCTGTAGTTAAAGTAACCGTTTAATGGCGGCGTTAGCCTGTTAGCGTGCACGGCTGCAGGCTAGGCTAGCTGTGCAGTGGGCTCGTGTTTCGATGTGATTTGAGATGGCACACTGCAAACGCGACAACACTCGGCTACTCTGGAAGTATTTCCTCCTTTATCCCTGTTGAATAACACAACCAAGCTTTTAGCAGGACCCGGGCTTTTATTTAGGTTTAATTAGCCATCACGTCTGCTGGCAGAAGCAACATTTACAGCTAACGCCGCTTGCTAGCGAAACTGTGTGTGGCACTGGAATGGAGCCAGGCGACTTGCGTGAGAGCCCCGCCGGCTCCGGGGAGTCGGATGCGGGGGACTGGAGAGAGGTTACTCCCGGTGGGGACGAGGAGGTCAAAACTGCCGAAACTAATGGGACAACACCAGAGACGGCGCTCAGGGACACCTGCGAGGAAGGTGATAAACAACTACACAGCCCCTACGAGGAGGAACTGGACCCCAGAATCCAGGTATGACAACTACCGGTACTGTTACTGGTCTTCTAACCTCCATTAAGTTAGATGGACACATTAATCAGCCAGGGTGTAGTTATGTTAACGGGTCTAGATTGGTACTGCAATCATTTTGGGTTGATCTTAATTGAGAGGTTGCCAACGTTATGTGTATAATATATGTATAATCCGTGCTAATAGTCAGATCAAAAGTGATTATCATTCACCGACATGCCGACATACCTGTGACGTACATTTCACACCAGCTCCAGTTCGTGCTGCCTGTGCGTCACCGTTGCACTCAAACAACTCCAGCGTTATTGCATTGAACTGTAATGATGATGCATGATATATTTGAAGCAAATTTCACTCAGTCTCTGTGTGTTAGAAGATGATACAATGTATGTTTGTCTAGTTGTTGATAAGGGCCTAAAGCAGTTTCCCCCCCCCCCCACAGGAAGAGTTGGAGCATCTCAATGAAGCCAGTGCAGAAATCAACAGACTGGAGCTGCAGTTGGATGTAAGTTTAAGAAAAAAAACACCGTTTAGTCTTCCTACACATAACTGAAGAATATGGAAAACAGATTGCATAAAATCACTTTGATTTTGACAAAACAAAACTCCTGAGAAATGTAAAACGAACACTAACACCCTAGGAATTGCTTGCTCTCTCCGTTGTTGAATATTTTATTAGCTTTCCCAGACTGTGCTCATCAATATGATCATTTTTGTTTTCAATTTCTCTAAGCATTAGGTCTGGAAAAAGTCACAACTCTTAAAAGGGAAAAATGTTCTGGTACCAATGGTTCGACACTCGAGTGACTCGTTTGCTCACTTGCAGCCACTCGCCTCCCATTACGTTACAGTTAAATCTAATCTTTCACACATTTACCATCCAGGATGCCAGAACAGGCTACCGGAAGATCCTCACAGAGTCTGCCAGGAAGCTCAACGCTCAGAGCTCTCAGCTCGGTGGCTGCATTGAGAAAGCAAGACCCTACTATGAAGCTCGTCGCCTTGCGAAAGAGGTACACAACAAATTATGTGTGCTCTGTCTAGATGTGTCCCATGTTTTTAAAATGCTGACCTCAGTATAAACAAGGCCTTCTGAAGTGTCCTTAGACTGAGCACTTAGTCCCTGTCAGATCCAGGAGTGTAGTCAAAATGGGATCTGATCGTTCAGACAGCATTTGAAGGTGGTCAGGGGCGCATTTGTCCACATACGCAGTGTAGTGTTACTGCATTCCTGACCGCACTGAAGGAGTGTTCCTAGTTGTTTATAGATTTGTACACACTGTTCTTTACCTACGTCAGACACTGTAGATAAGATTTTGAGGGTCACATCTTCTTTATGTTGCAGCAATTTCAGTTTTCAACTCCTACAAGTTAATCTGAGCAGCAAAGCGAGCTCTGATCACAGCCATTCAGTCATTCATTATGTATGTGAGATTTATTCTCATGCAAGGTGTGAGTTGCGGTCTATCTTAATTAGATGTAGCCCTGCACACAATCTGGATACCGGATACTTTTTGTTTTGTTCCTACAGGAGCTCTTTGTGCGTGACGGTCTTTATGGGAAATTGTAAACAGTTAAATATATACATTTATATAAAAGGCAATTGATTATTTTCATTTACCTACCTGTTCCTACATTTATTGGCCTTATGGACTTACTTTTATTAAACTTTTGAATCAAAAACTTTGATTTACAAATACATTTTTGCAGAGTTCTGCTTGTTATTCGTCTTACAGAGCAGGGTGTGGCATCCTTGTCTTATTCCACTTCTGCAGGCTGTAAACGTTTAGTCTGCTCTCTATAGGCACAACAGGAGACCCAGAAGGCAGCTTTGAGCTATGAGAGAGCGGTCTCTATGCACACAGCTGCCAGGGAGATGGTCTATGTGGCAGAGCAGGGTCTGATGGCTGATGGCAAGAACACCCTGGATCCCACCTGGCAGGAGATGCTCAACCATGCTACCTCCAAGGTAACAAAGAGGAGGAGGGACACTTGCTATACACACACAGACACATGTGTACAGTAGGTGCAGGATGGTTCTGGTGTCTCAGAAGATAAACACTTCCTGGAAAGTACAGAGAACAAAAAAATCATCGAAAACACAGTAGATAGTAAGGGTGTAACGATACATTGATCTGGATCTTTATATCGAATCCATGATCAACTATCCAAAGTCATCAGTGCAAAGTGGAAACATTGATACTCATTATCGTCGTTGAGATACGCCTTTATTTTGAAATTCTCATGGCACACCTGTGTCACCATTTCAGTCCAAACGTATCCGTTTCCCACAGAGCCCACTAATAACTGTCTAATCATATTTGAGATGTTTTTCGTGAGTTGATATGAATTGTGGTGACTCTTGATTTACACCCCTAGTAGATAGTGACATAGGAATACTACAAGAGGTTTAATCAGTGTAAGTCCATGCCTTGTTCTTTATTGAGCATTTTTAAATGAGAAGGAGAAGGAGAGGGAGCGGGCGGAGTCTTGTTTAAAGAATAATCCACCGAGTTATCGTTGTACTCTATAGCACTGTCAGAAAGTTAAATAACATTCAAACTTCCGTGGTGTTAATAATTGAATAAAGAGAGAGATCGATGTCTTGTACTCATGAACACACAGGCTTCGGATTGGTGTGTGTGTGTGTGTGTGTGTGGTGTTAACATCCTGCTCCTGCGTGTCCCTCGCAGGTGAACGAAGCCGAGGAGGAGCGACTTCGCAGTGAGAGGGAGCACATGCGCGTCACACACGCCTGTCAGGAGGCCGAGGCTCGGGTTCAGATGCTGCAAAAGTCCCTCAAAAGAGTCATTGTGAAATCCAAACCCTACTTCGAGCTCAAGGCCCAGTTCAACCACATTCTGGAGGTAATGCCGACTCAGGCTTTTGTGAAACCGTCAGCACTTACAAGATGCTCTGTGCATTGTACTTTGTTCTGTCACTCCCAGTTTCCCATCCTCTCAAGACAAATGCAGTCGTTTAGTTGTGTTGTAAATGTGCTGCAGGTCACTGGTAGGTAATCCACCTGTTTGGCATAAAATCAATGTTGAAATTGATGATGAAAGCTGCTCTGCCCTCTGTGTGACTCCAGGAGAACAAGGCCATAGTGCTGCAGCTGGAACAGCACGTAGCCAAAGTGAAGACCCGCTACTCCATCGCCTTACGAAACCTGGAGAAAATCAGTGAGCAGATTCACGCTCAGAGGGGGAGGGGCCCGGCAGAGGGAGGGCGCGCCACTCTCTGCAGTGGGCGGAGCCCCCCCGTTGGAGCCGAGTCCGACGTCAGAGTTCAGAAAGAAGGCGGAGCCTGCGGCGGTGGTGCGACGGGGCCGGGTCGGGTGGACACGGCCATCGACCTGGAGAAATACAAGGAGAAGGAGAAGGAGAGGGAGCGGGCGGGGTCGGATTCCCTTTCGGTCTTCAGCCTGCAGACTATCGCTTCTGACTTGGAGAAATATGACTCCATTGAGCACCTCGGGAACCTCAGCGATGTCGGGAGCGTAACTGGGGATGAGGGCGAGAAAGAGAAAGGCGGAGTGATGGATAGAAGAGACAAGCTGGCTGAAGCAACCGCCAAAGAGCGGCAGCAGCAGTTCTACAAGCAGCATCACCGAAGCTTCAGTTTGTGAGGCTGTCATAGATATAAACACGCTATAAACACTGCAAAAGCAACGTGAGTTATCAAAATAAACTACCAATTAGGGTAAGCGTCCCAAACTCATAGGTACCAACCAAAGTATAAGACAGTGAATTAGCTGTGAAACTGTATTGCTGCAGTTGTAGGTGTACGATATGAGTTGATGGTGTAAATAAGCACACGTATGTTGACTGACAATACATTATTCTAACGCTGACACTGATCGATAGTTAATATTCCTGCCTGGTTACAACACTACTTGAAGCTAAAAGAGCTTTCAACACTCCAGGACAAGTATACTGTATATTGAGGGATTCTGGGTGGAATTTGTTCCTTGAGCATGAAGGAACAGCGAAGAATGATCAAAAGACGCCGTTGATCTAATGTGGTGAGACTAGTGAAAACAAAACCCTCCATTGTTTCCCCTCCCAGTCGTGTCGAGTCTTATCAGCGATTGCTTCAAGGTAGAGGGGGTTGCAGGGTCTCTCCATAGACACTCGTATCCACCCTCATCATGGTAGTGTGCAGGGAAAAATGACAAAAGCGATTCTCTGTCAGTGCAGGGTGAAAGCATGTTTGAAATCACATTTCATATATTTATTTCCAG
Source organism: Lycodopsis pacificus (assembly GCA_028022725.1). Lineage (NCBI taxonomy): Eukaryota > Metazoa > Chordata > Actinopteri > Perciformes > Zoarcidae > Lycodopsis > Lycodopsis pacificus. Next base: position 23,878,704 of record CM051695.1, read on the forward strand.
TAACATGCTGCAAGCAGTGTTTTGGTACTTTTAGCACGAAATAATGCGTTTTTTGAAAGTTCCTGAAGTGAATGGAGTCTGAAGATGATGAGTCCTTCCACTCAGACAGCATGCGCTCCTTGCTCGCTATCTAAACAGACACTCATGACATGTATTCAGGGCTCTATGCTGAAAGTAAAACTGAAACCATTAAAGCTAAGACGGTGAAGCTGCGGCCATGTTTTCTTTTTAATGTCGTATGGCGGAAAAACCTTTCCACAACTTTGTGTTATTCGGATATTGTTTACATGTGTACGAGTGGATTTCTTCGGCAGCAAATGCATTTCCTCTTTTGTTTGCCTTTTTAAAAACAATTTGCCGGTGTTGTGATTTGAAGTGTGCCTTGATACAGAACAAGTAACACATTTAGCACGAGTGACACTTTGCTGTAATCTCATCTGTAGTTGTGTTTAGAACCATTTCATTAATTTGTGTGTCTGCGCCCTTTTTATGATTTTTGGAACACTAATAATCGAAGTCACCCAGGCGCCGAATCCGATGAGACTTGAAGAGTTCTGATTTCTGTGTTTTCTTTGTATGGTATTGTACTTTGATTTTCTAAGTGTGAGACGCGAAACGACAAAGTCAAGAAATGACTTGTAAATGTATGTAATTATTACAAAGCTGGAAAATATTGACATGTACAGCTACATGTGTTAATGGACGTGAATGTTGGTTGTACAGATGTTTTCTGGATGCTCCGTTTGTCATGTGTATTTAAATCATTGTTGCAGTTAATCTGAGAAAACCTCACCTTCACTTCTGTCTTAACAATTAGTCTTCACCCTATTAATGGCATTTGTGATTTAGTCAGAATGTCACTTTCCAATTTATGCATTGTCATATCTATAATCAATAAACCAAATCATACTTCTTGGGCTTGCGAGGTTCTCATATTGTCCTATTTAACTGATCTCTTGTAGGGCTTATTGTAGAATTACATGCGGAGCGGCAGGTTAGGATGTGAGTTCCTGCAGGAAGAGGGATGGTGAGACAGAGGGAGAGGTTACGTCTTCCCCAGCCTTCCTTCAATTATTCAGCAGAAATATAAATATGAAGCAGGATCTCAGAATAGATGGCAGAAGAGGAGCAGAGGATGGTGGGAAAGACAAATGTGGGGGGAACGGAAGAGGCGACGCAGCTTTGACTTCATAGATGACCAGTGTCGTAGAAATGACTGCTGCTTCGTCGACTTAACTCCAAAAGAGCTTTGGAGCAAAAAAAAAGGCTTAACAATGTAGTGAGTGTTAATACCACAGCGCCATATCTGCACCTCCATCCATGTCTAGTCCTCCTGCCGTGATATGATTATTAACGGTGGGATGAATCCACAAGCTTATCATAAACCCAAAGCCCCCTCGTAAGATTCATTCTGATATTTCACTGTCGTGGGCCCAGACCTTAGCGCGTTTCATCTTGGGAAGAGAGGGACTGTTACGCACGGTGCGTCTCCATCATGACGTCGTGTATTAGCTCAAGATTGTAGGGGGAGAGAGAAAAAAAAAGGAGGGAGGGGAGTGTGGTGAATCGGTGTTTCGTCGTTTTATGGGGATGCGTTTGTATATAGTGCATGTATTTTGTTTTGTATGGATTTTTGTCGTTTCTTACTTTTTGCCATGCGTAACTGCAATACATGAAGAGAAATAAACCCGGGATGAGATACGGTATTGTTTTTGTAACGTTCTGTTTACGAACGGAGCAGCTTGCACATTTATAGCCATACTAATATAGCCATAATTATCGTTGTAGAGATGCATCTTTTTACCAAATAATCCGACATTGGGCTTTCCCTGGCGGATCCACCCCGGAGGACGCACTGCTACCTTGACTGAGCGCATCGAAACTAATAGTAAGTACACATGCTACGGCTTCGCTTCAGGCGGCTAGATAGATGCTACTATTACTGTAGGTCGCAATATGAGACGACGTGTATTCAGAAAATGCCCCATTTGCCATGCAGGATGATCTAGACAGATGTCATATTCGGTCTTCAATTTGTATGCAAAGGTAATTGTTTATTCGACGGTTCACAGGCCAGATTTGTTTTGAGTACCTTCTCGCAAGAATCCTGCCTGCGTTAACGTTTTGGTGCTCTAAGAGGAGAGGATGCCAGGGGGAGATTTTTGCACCTTTTTAAAATTTTTGTAACAAACGTAGCTACAGCCGGTTTAAAGACACGATCATGTATTCAAGACGCTACTTTTGAGATCCACTCCGATGAGGACTGCACGGGCTTGTTAGTATGGTCGGCCTTCCTCTGCAGGCCATCACGGATTCCCTTGTCAACAGCCGACAAGTAACTACCGGCTGCATACGGTTGGTGGCACCCTTACTGTGACCCTCACGTCTCAATAGTTCATGCTCAGCCACGCACAAAACACAGCATCACGAGTATGTGCGTGTGTACTCCGTGTGGATCTGCTCAGAGCTTATAAAAAAAAAAGGAAAACTGCTTCTCTACATGAATCTGTCTTTGGGTGCTGACATGGACCGGATCGTCCCGGTTCCACTGCAGCTTCCGGCATTATAAACACACACGGAAGTAGGCAGTGCCTGTGCAACATTAGAGCTGGATGTGGATGATGGGCTGTAGGTGTTTTTTTTGTTGCAACGCGGTGTTTCGCGGGGCTGCAGTGCTTTTGGAGCAGTGAAGGCGCTGTCCGTGGTGCTGAAGTCTTAATTGCATTTAAAGCTTGAGGCTAGTCGACTGCCTCCCCCCCCCCCCCCCCCACCCCCTCCCCGTCTGCTCAGTGCCGCTGCAGCCACACGTCGCCGTTGGAGTTAGCTGGCTTTATGCTGGATAGGCTGCTTCATCCGTGCTACACTCACTCGCATAGTTTGCTTTTATCCGGCTCAGTGTGTGATCGCTGATATTAATGACTCCATGCTGGGCTATCCTTCCACCCCCCCCACCCCCCTTTTTCTCTTTACTGCCTCCCCTCCATCCCTCACAGGACAAAAGCCCACACTGTAAACTGCCAACACACACACACACACACACACACCACACACACACACACACACGCACGGGTAATACACACTCTCTGGTGGTGTCTACCTCCTGCATGCGTCTTGTAAGTGAACTCTAAAAATACACTGGATAATGCTAATGAAGTCTCCAGCAGAGTTTGTCTGTCTTCCACAAGCAAGCCTCACTGCCATCTGTCTCCCTCACTGTGATGCTTTGCTTTGTTATGCCCCCCTACCCACACACACACACACACACACACACACACACACACACACACACACACACACACCCTCCACCCTCTTGCTCCCTTGTTGAGTGTGAGAGTGCATGGATGTGTTTATATGTTTGCTCATAAAGCAACATTTATTATTCAAAGGTGCAAAATGAGCAGCTATAGTGTGTTTATCATTGATACAGCGGTGCTGTGTGTGTTCCCCTGCCTGCCAGCGCTCCAGGCGCTGTGGCTCACGGGACTCGAGGGTCTTTTGACTTTTTGCTAGTTAGCGTATCACACTCATTCTGTACTCATGAAATCTGCACGTCAGGCAGCAAGTGTGGTGGCCAAGTGGCCTGCCATTTAGCCATCTTTGTAAAGCAAACAGAGTCATTGAGTTTGGTTTTCATTGGGAGGATGTTTCCACTTTGTTATTTGTTGATTTTACAGATGCTGGTTGTTGATTTGATTGTAAAATCAGAGGAACTCCTCTGATTTTACACATTAAAGTCTGTTTACAGATCTTGGGGAGCACTACTGCATATGTACAAAACACTGCATAATGCCTTTTGAGCTGTGTGAAGAAGATGAATTACCTCAAGTGATGTCAACAGTCAAGTTGCACTGTGGGTAATGTAGGCCCAATGTTTTGACAAGGAAGAGGAATGCTTGGAATTAAAAAAATTGGTGGTTCTGCTGCATCAACCCTTTTTTTTTTTTTTTAAACTGTCCAGTCGGACAGTGTTGGCATATAGGAGTGCCTGGGTGTGGTGGGTCGTGCCTTTAAATTATGTCAACACACATATCAGCACCTTTTCAGTCTGCGAGATGTTCCAGATACTTTTCTGAAGAAAACTCAGAAATCCATTGAGTTTGCCTTGGCGTGAAATGTTTCTGTGGGCAGCCGCCTTGCAGAAATCCGTACCATCAAAACCTGAGACGAAGCTTCGTATACTGGGCTTTTGAAAGGAAGCCAAGCTGGCCATCAACTGCCTGTCCGCACTGTAAATACAAACTGAGGCAGGGAGAGAAAAGTGGACTCATCTTGCAGCTCGTCCTCTCTGTGCACAGTCAGGCAGGTTGAAAAGGGAGCGTTTGTGCCAAAGAGTTGATGCGTCCCTTTTTCAGAAGGACAGTCAGCAGTGGACCGACTGAGTGTTGCATTAATATAAGAGTGTTTTTCTCAGTAACCCATTTCTCTTTGTCTCCCGATTCCTCTTCTGTCTTTCTTCGAAAAAGCCTCAATTTCCTCGACACACTTTTAAAAAAACCTCTCTCTTCCTTCTCTTTCAGATCCAGAGATGGCTCGACTATTGTTCCTGATTATTCTCTATGCTCTTCCATCTCTCGTTGTGCCCATACATAATTCATCAACTGGAGGTAATTTGTGTGTGTTTGTGCCTGAATATGTGTGTGAATCTGCATGTGTGGACAGAAGTAACTCCGCAGAGATTGTTAAGTGACCTGAATGAAGCGCTGTCATTTTTCCAGGGAGGAAGGCATCAGTTAAATTGACAGCATGTCGTGTTGCTGTAATGTTTCTACGTTATCTGGAGAAAGAGCTCTCCCTCTCTGCTCTTCTTGTCCTTGATTGTTCTTCCTCTTTCTTTTGTTTTTTTCAGGCTGCGCTATCATCCGGCCTCCCAGGGATGGGGGGATCCGCTACAGAGGCCTGACGCAAGAACAGGTACAGAGAATTACTGCTCTGAATGTAAATCACACAGCCCCACCTGTCAAATCAAGCATGTTAAACCACAGCTGGCTTGGAAGATTTTCAAAAATACATAACAGAGAATTGGAAGTAATAAGCAGCTAATACTCACTGAGATGTCATTTCTTCCTAATTGAATTGAAAATAGAAGATGACAGCCTGAGGAAATAAAAATGTGCGACAATAACAACACACATTAGCTGGTGATTATTACTCCATATGATGAAGGATATTTTAGCTAGCGATATAATAACATTGACTAAGGATGCAACAATGTCCAAGAATAATATTTTAAGATGTCATGATATCAGCTGACATTATTAGAACACCATAAGTCAAAAGTAAGTTGCATTATTGAGCTTAAAAAAGGATTAATTAGATGTATTTTGGGGAAATACAGATATTTTCTTTATTTCTGAGACGAGAAGATCGATACCAATCTCAAGTCGGTGCACTAAATATGCAGATTTACACAAATTTCTGCCAAATGTAGCCTGATATATCCTTGGAAACTTTGGGATCTCCATTACAATTTAAAATGCTCGACTTCTATTGACTGACCCAGTGGCAGGTGAGTAAGATTAAAACAAATCCCCTGACTTTATGGATTTAAAATAACAAATGCATACAGCCGGTTTAATCAGATAAAATAATAAATGCCTCTAGTTCTCCCATAATATTCTGCTCATCTGAAAATGAGTTGTAAATTACAACAAACAAAGCAACGAACATATATTGTGCAAATTGCTTTTTTGCCATTTAGTCTAAAGATCCCCTCCAGACATTTTTTAAGACATATACAAAATACTCTGCTTTTAATAATAACTGCTCTCAGTGCATGTGCACTGGAGGTTTCAAGTTTCCACATCACAACTGCGTGAGTTGCATAACGGACAACGATAGGCTTCCAAATTAGTTGCGATGTGGCAAAAGTCATGCTCCTATGTCCATGTGTTAAACTGAGGGTTGAGGTGAGCGCAGATAAACTCTCCTTCTTCAGCAGATACATGTGAAAACAGACGCTGTACAAGCGTCATTCTGCACAGTGAAGCTCAAACATTCAGCTGAAGTAACAATACATTCTTGAGTGGAGAGGGACGACAAAGCTCACAAGATTGTGATGAATTCTGTTCTGCAGCAAAACTGAAAACAGAGGGAGAGGGATTGGTGCGGTTTCAAAGTGTTGAAGCTGAGCCAGTCAAACGATTGAAATCTAATTGCAGCGCTCTGGACGTATGCACACAATGACGTGCACAAGGCTTACGTTGGCCCCCCCATAACAGCCCATTTGTCCTGCTTGGCTGAGCTGCCTCTCCAGGGGGAAACAAACTTCATCCTGTTGTGGTTGCATGAATACGAGTAACCCATCATTTCTAAAGAAGGACCGAACTAAATCAGCATTACATCTAAACTTGTATTACTTTTTGATAGGCATGCGGAACACAGAGATGGGTTAGTTAGTTAAATCAACATATTTTACACCCTTCAGGGACATGCTGATGGGTGACACCAAAAACCAAAATGTTTGTGCACCTCCGTGCACACACGTGTCCAACACACACACGCAAGGTGTAATTCAAAATGTGACAGCCCATCAATTCAGACTATATTGCCATAACGTGTTCTTCCTAGTAAAACTTTATTGCCGCAGCCATATGGCGTCAGAGTCTATTCCATTGAGGCAGACTGAAGAGGGACCCTGAGTGAATGAGGAAAAACTGGTAAATGAGAGCATCAATCATGCTTTAATCACTGTCCCTTCTTCTCCCAATCTTGCTCTGTGTTCGTGTTTCCCTTACAGATCCGCAGTGTGCAGATCCTCCCCGTGGATTATGAGATAGAATACATCTGCAGAGGAAACCGAGAGATCGTGGGACCCAAGGTCAGGAAGTGCTTACCCAACGGCACATGGACGGACATGACGCTGCACAGCAGATGCTGTAAGTCCTTTCTTTGTCATGTGTTTCATCCCCCTTTAATCCCTCCACTCTTCCTCATCTCGTCTCTTTTCAAAACAATTCTTGTTTAAATGACTTCTTACGTGTTCTGACTCAGCATCAAATGAAGTTACAATAAAATAAAAGCCCATAAACACAGAGGGAAAGTGCTCACTCCTGTTTTAGAGGACTGAGGTTGGAGTCATTTCAATGGACAGTAAATTAGGTCTAATGCAATGTAAGTCCAATATTCACTTTGTTTTAGCTCGGTGTTTGGTCTCCTATATCTCCTGAGGGAGGTATCTGGCTCTTGCAGCTGCTGTCTGTCTGCTGTTTGGTGATGAGCAGATCGTTTACGGTGTTTTTTTAGAGCTTTTTTTTTAATGAAAACAGCTGCAACCAATAACAGCAAAATGAGAGTGAATCAAAACAATAAAGTTGTGTCAGCTCAGCTAAACAGAATATTTGATGAATATACTGTATATATTACAGTGCTTTAAATAGTTGCTGTTGCTGTTGTAGAGCTGGGCTTTATGGAGTAAATAAAAGCTGATGTTTAACCTCAGAGACCCGCACGTTTTGGAATTGCCAGGATCAGGTATGACTGGAAAGCTGACTTCTGGATTCAATAAGCTCAATTGTGTTCATGTATGATGATGTTAGTCCCCACAGCGGCGTTTCTTCATTTTTAACTTTACGTCACTATATAAAATGTGATAAGTAAGATGTGTGGCTTTCCTTTATATACTGACAATAACGGGGGTTTCTGAATAGTGTCTATTTCAGATGTGCTAGTCATTCAATTGCCGAAAAATGCTCTTCTCACAGGATTCTCCAGATGTCAAAAGTGTTTTAAACCAAATCACAGCATACAGTAGCTATTTACATGTGTTCCTCAAGGTCCTGGTGTCTTAATGTGGTATTTTAATCTTTTTTTTTTTTAAATCAATAATCGAGTGGCTGAATTTTACCCCCAAATTTGCTTGATAAATTGGGTCAACCCAAATACCCATAAACTGCTGCAGCAGCTTGTGAGACAGAAGAAAGCATAGGAATGGCCATCATATACTTCACAATGCTCATACTTATACACCTTCACAATTTGTTTTTATGAATGAATTTAACTAATGATTTATGATTAGAACAACTTGACACACTGTGCTGAACTGCATCTCAACTGTATCCTCAGGTTCCCAGCTTTCAGATGATGTGCACCACTTCTATGTGGCATGTACTGCTGACCTGCTATCTCCCCCTAAAGATCCACTGTCCTCCGCTAAAAAAGACAAAATGGGTTCAAGAAAAAAACAAGAAAACACGTGTGGAGTCTCCCACATGCCTTTTGGCGAACTACAAACTACAAACCCGTTCCCTTATGCACCACTTGTTAGTTGTTATGCTGGAGACTTTATGTTTTGGGTTGTCCGTCCGTATTTGATATGAAATTTTGATAGAATTGATATGCTAATTATGACAGTTTCACACAAACGTGATGACATTTGGATGTACACTAGAAGTTGACTGGTTGGTAGAGGCGGTCATTTTTTAAATTCATTTTTAAAGATTTTTTTTCATTTCAATACGTCAATTTTGGTTATTATGGATTGGTCCCTTACATGGAATGAATTAACTTCATTCATGATCTAGATAACAATATGTGTGACAAAATAATCTCAACTCAAAGGTCCACTAACCAGCTTTATTTGGAGCTTTCAACCACATCTCATGGTGTGAGATGTGGTAAGCGGACCTTTGAGGTGGGATTATTTTGTCACACATTTTGGTTGAATGGTCACAAATTAATTCAGTGAAATTGTTTCTCTTGCTGTGTCGGTGACATGCCACCAACCAGAGCTTGTAAACATACTCTGTCAATACTTTGTTTTGTTGAATTCTGATGAATAGGTTTGATATTTCCTGCTGAGTAGTTTTTTAGTGTTTACTCAGGTATGTGTGCCTGATGAAGGGCTACATTAACACATGTCAGTATGAATTTATCCGTGATACCCCAATAGAGAATAGCTTGGGCTGAAACTTGCTGGGTATTGATTTGGAGTGCTCATTATGTTTAAAGAATAATGGAGCTAGCGTTCGTGCAAACCAACAGTTTCCTATTGGACGTTGAGGCCTGAATGTAATTTCGACTCACTTCCTACAGTTCCTCTGCAAATACTGAGAATAAGGCCAGAGATCTAATCAAATCCCCGTAATATCTCCTGTTTTTGTTCTTTCAGTTCACATTCAACATCAGTGAAATAGTTTCCCCCCCCCCCCCAAGAGTACATTCTCTAAAGCAGGCTTTTTGTTTCCTCTGGCTTATGTAAGAGCACAAGCTGCATTGTGCAGATTGAAGTTTTATTATGTGCTCACATGCTGGAAGCAAGATTCAACAAACTCGGCAGCTAAACAAATTATATTCGAGAGCTGGGCCATTTTGTCACAAAAAAACAAAACGAGAGAAATGGAGGCTGCGAGCGAACATCACAAATGTGGGCTGAGACCTTTCTTACAGGTCTACACACATTTCATATTGTGTCTGTGTTGTATTCAACGCACGAGGAGGAAAATGTCCAGATGCATGCAGGAGCACCTGAAAATAGAACTTCAACACATGAACGACTTCTCAGAGGCAAAGCTGCTCAAGAGGCGGAAGTAATCTCCTCAGTCTCAGATGTTGGCAAAACATTTTTACCTCATTGCTCATTTCCATCCTGTTTTTCCACTTCTGTGCCGCTTGTTCACATGTAGGATAACGACGTTACAGTACGCATCGTTTCAACGCTGTCTTCCTGAGGAGCCAATGTCAGCAGCAGCAGCAATAACCAGCGGAGATGAAAAACCTTGAAGAACAGATCTATTGCGTTTGTCACGAGGCTGGAGTTTGTTATCAAAATGTTATCATGCTGACACACTAAAACTAAATCGGTCAACATGCCCTGTGAGCGTCAGTCAGCTTGTTAGCATTGTCACTGTGTCATTAGCATTTAACTACTTTAGTACAATTACCTGCATGTTATGTTGATTTCTTTTGGCTGGATGACACAGTTGGAGTTGTGCTTCAGGAAATGAACAGCTTTTATTTTAGCTGATTGTATTTGCTAGGCCTGGGAGAGAAGGCAGAATATTACACAAAAATGCTAGCATGGCTGCAGCCTTTTTAAGTCTACTTATCCTTTAGTAAAGCCCCCCCCCCCCCCAAAAAAAGAGAAATGATTCTCTCCGAGACTGTTTTAAAACGTTGGTCATGATAAAAGCTAACTAACGGGTTCGCTGAAGTAACTAAATTCTAAGCAACTGAAGCATTAAAGGATGTTCCAAGAGTGTTCTCTGACCTGCAGCGGATTAGCCGAACAAGCTCCCCCTGACTCTGTGCGTACACCATTGGACAGTGTAGACATATTGTGTACACTGGGGCTCTGTTAGAAATCACAGACTAACATACTATGCATACTAAGTATGACGTAAAATTTAAATATGCCATAAAATTGAGTGTGTTGTGCGTTCGGACTGCATGGTAAGTGGAGCGTGAGAACAGGAGATTAGCGATTACTAGATCAGCAAGAATGTGAACGCACTGCAGCGGCTCTTCATGCTGTCATGGCGGACTGCGAGGCAGTTAAGAGGAAAAACCTGAGAGCTGACATGTATGATGTAGTGCAGAAAACCTTTTCTGACACTAAGATATTTCATCATTTCACTTTGCCTTGAAATAATACTGGAAAATATTAAATTGTGTGGAAGAGATCATATACATTTGTGATCAACAATTTCCATTCAACATTAGCTCGGACCGGTAATGTGCATGGTGATCGATGCAGTTATGTGATGCAGAGAGTTTGTCTTGCTTACTCCAGGGAGAACAGTCTGCTGGTAATGGCATACTTAGTGTTTTAGTTAGCAGTGTGTATACTCGTTGAGTATGTATGCAGTAGGTTCGTACGTTTTCCATCTTTCAGTTGGCCCTTTGGGTTTTCATTTGACAAAATTACATTTTATCACCAATTTAATAGAAATAATGGACAAATAAAAGTGTTGAAACACATTACAGCTATTGCCTCATCTCTAGCGTCTTAGTGTCTTTCAGCTCTATGTTTTTGATCAACTTTTTCCTCCAGTTTAATTCCTCTCATCAACCCTGTTTCCAGACGCAGCGGGCAGCAGCTCTGATAAAAACCCACTGTCGACTACCTGAAGAGCAAGTCAGTGATTAACTGGTGAACAGTGTGAAGCATATCGCAGCTACAGAGACAGATATTTACCGCTGGAGTTAGTGGAGACTAAAACTGAGCTAATAATGAATATTGAACGCTGATGTCTGCTCTGCTGTTTGTCTAAGTAACATGTTACAGTAAGATGTTGATATATCAACTCTCTCATTGAGCTTTTGGACAATCAATACCATTAATTCTTCATCCAAAGCACTTTCACCTCTGATACATGCTTGTGTTACAGCGACTCCATCTCCCGGTTATTATGCATTGACCTTTCTATAACTCCCCGTGTCTCGGCCTCCCTCTCGTTTGTGGTTCTTCTGGTTCCCAGTGCTGCTGTGCCCGCGGGTGTGGACCTCCCTGGAGAACGGCCGGGTGACGGTGAAGCCCCCCGGTCAGCCAGTGGAGGGGACGGTGCTCCATTACAGCTGCCACGCCGGCTTCATCCTGGAGGGCAGAAACGTCAGCCATTGCACTAAACTGGGCAAGTGGGACGCGCCCAAACCCACCTGCCTCTGTGAGTATCTAAGCCAGTGTGACCAAATGAGATTTTACATTAAGCTTCCAATTACAGTGGATTTAAGAAAATGATGTAGTGTGGTGGGACGCCTCGTCTCGGGGGAGACTCAGTAAGGGTCTGCAGGCTAAATGACAACAGACGGTGATTATTGACGTCTACATTACCGCTGCAACCAGAGAAACAGTCAGCGAACATTTTAACCACAGGGACCAACTTTGTATCAATGCTTCTGATATAAATTCTCAATATCAATCAAGTAGAAACAAATAAATCTGAAATTGGTATGGGTGATTCTTTGCGTTGTGAGAAACCTTTTTTGTTTACCACTGAAGAAAATATTAAGAAAAAGATACAATTTTTTTAAAGATTTACTGTCACTTTTAGAGCTGAAGCGATCGATTCATAGACTGACAAGTAATCTGGAACTATTTTGATAATCAATTAATTGTGTAAGTCGATTTTCCGCCCCAAAAAAGCCAATCATTCACTGGTTCCAGATTCTCAAATGTGACGACTAGACGCTTTTCTTTGTCGTATATGAAACTAAAGTGAATGTTTTTGAGTTAATGAAATAAAACAAGCGATTTAATGTCATTACCTTGGCCTTTGCTAAATATTATAGCCATTCTGACATTTTAAAGTGAAAATCGATTCATGTATTTAAATCCCTAACTGATCCTTTATTGGCAGAATCGTTCCTTGTGTTCAAATAAACAGACCACATCCCCTTCACTACACAGAGATGGCTCACTTGTGCAACCGTGCCTCACAGGAATGGGAACACGAGGTTTTAAAGATGACGGATAATTACAAACACCTGCTCTCCCAATGGCGAAGCGCGGTTGCTAGGCAATAAATGATCCAACCAATCAGAGCGTAATCCACGAGAGGGCAGTTCATACGGTTGGCACAGGCAGGTAAAAAAAAAAAAACACAATGGTGAACAGAACACCTGATGTCCCACGCATTAAACTATGTGTACACTGCATAAACACGCAATGAACATATACGACGAGAGTGCGAGCGGATATTTGTGATATCATCGACACCCGAGAGCGTTCGTTCCTCGCTTACGACAGTTGGCAGGTCTGAAAAGATTTGTCCAAAATTAGGACAAATAAATGAGGATTTACTGAAAGATATGAGATTGCCAACTGGTCATCATCAGAGGAGTTGGCATGGCAACCAACTAAAGTTGCTATGGGAATGGTTGCATTAAAAGAGATGAGAGAGGGAACTATCAGCACAGTAGGACTGGGCAACTGAGGAGTAGGTGACTTATTGCGTAATAGTTTTAAAAAATAATCTAGAAGATGCTCTAGAATTCTCTCGTGTACTCTGATTGTTTATTTCTTCTATGTTGTTGCTTTGAGATTGTCTGTGGTACCGACACTAAATGTAGATTTTAATATACTATATTGTTTTCTGGTGTTCCTGTAAACGTAGGATTACATAATATTAACCACAGGAAAGTACTGCTCAGCATCCAGTGCTCAGCACAACTACAATGATGTGTTGCTGCCATCTAGTGGAGGGAAATAATTCGATTTTTCTTCTTTTTGCTTTACTGCACCAATTTTTTATTTTATTTTTTACAAATTATACATAAAGGTGAATAATTCAATTAAAAAACATCAGGATCTCCCATCAAATTCAATGTACAATGATCTTTTCCTTCTTGTTAAATGTTTTTAATCAACTGTTCTTTTTTGCTTCTTTTTGTGTGTTTGCCGGCCAAAGATGACAGAAACTACACAGGTATAGGAATCTTTCTTTCTTATTATCATGTCCATGAGAACCAAGTCTTACAATGCAATAGTTAATTAGTTGTGTGTATTATTGTGTGGTGTGTCCAGCCAGCATGGACTTATGTGTCACTAAAACATTAAACATTTGTACATTAACTATGCACAAAAACGTATACAAAACAAGGTTTCATGCAAAATATAAAAATCAGAAATGAAGGACATTTTACTGAAATGTCTATCCCTTAAAATATCATGTAATCATTATGAATAACACGTGAAATGTCTCACCCAGAACACATAACCGTTCTGTTTGTATAGCTAATGGTAATGTACCTGAACGTAACTGTGCTCACAGAGATCTTTGATCTTTTAGTTAAACGTCAGGCATTACAATACTGTGCTGCAGATGCAATGTGTGCTCTAGCCACAAGAGGGCAGCAGCAGCCTAAAGCACTGACATAGAATCCGACTTCACAGGGAAAAAGGAAACTTCTTCTATGAACAGCTTGTCCAATTAAAGATGATTTTTTTTCTGCCTTGAGAAACAAGATCATTGAAGTTGTACACTCAGTTAAATAAATTACTTTTCATATCTAATATTAGAGCACATACATTTGTATCTGACAGCGTTCCCATCAGCTCCCACACCTGCCAAGGAACACGAGGAACATGTTTCTACCCCTGAGTGTTCAGCAAATCCTTCTTTTATGGATCAAAAGCACAGAGAGAGAAGATTAAGACTATATAATCTGCTCAGGAGCATCTTTAGCGAGGTAGCATTTTCAACTCATCTCATCCACACTAAACCCCCTTATGTCTTTAGTTAATTTTAATTTCAAAGTTTTAATGAAAATTGCATATTAGTTTGATGCTAATCGCTCTTGAAACACACGCCCCTGCCCTCTAGAGTCAGAGAAAGGTGGGATTTTGAAAATGAAGAAGGTTAGCTGTGAGTTTGTCACCTGGATATAATCAGGTGTGGAATATTCTGCTCACTAACCCCGGTCCGACACACGGCGCTGTTAGACCCTGCAGTTTGCAACAGGTCGTTTCTGAAAATGACCTTATGCGCCCCGGCAGCTTTTCCCGGAAAAATAGCGAGTCAAAACATCAACTGTAGTGCAGACGTTTTATCTGATCAAGGCAAAGGGTGATGAATACATGTGTTACTGTTGCACGGTGGCTCACCCTCTTGCACGGTTATGTCACCACATTAGGAATTGGCAAGATATTGAATCATACACGAGCTGCAATCCTTGGATGGATCACAACGCTCACGGATGAATTAGGCATTAGACCTGTTTCATGAGACGAACACACCTGTTCCCTCACACACATGCTACTCATGCACAAGCTAAACTTCAGGTATAGTTTCAGGCAAGTCATCCTAGAAGTTGCTGATAAAAAAAAACTTTCCAAATGTCACGGACAGATTTGACAAACACATAATTAACAAAGCAGCAGAGAACACTGTTTCCTCAAATAGAAATTTCCATCTTCTGTCTCAATAGTGACCTCCTTCTGGGTCTGCTCTCTCTCTCTCTCTCTCTCTCTCTCTCTCTCTCTCCACTGCATGTGCCATCACCACCCACTTACTGCCTCCTCAGCGGGAGAAAGGTTAATACCCTGCTCCTGTCTGTGTCTGCTCTACCCTGTGTGTGTGTGTGTGTGTGTGTGTGTGTGTGTGTGTGTGTGTGTGTGTGTGTGCGCACACACATATATGCAGTAGGATTGCATTTCTAGTTTCTGTTTCCTCCAAGTGCTGTATAACAGAACCACCAAAGTCAAAAGAAACAAAGCAGCAAACAAGCTACATACTAAATAAACTCTGTGTATACTGTATGTATATGCACGTATGTACTCCGTATTATTTATATTATTCTATTTATTAATCTATCTAATCTTTTTGGGAAGATTGTTTTTAGAATGTAGAAGCACTCACATTCATTAAAGCAAAAGGATGGCATAGTTCTAAATATATATATACAGTATATATATATATATATATGCTTTTCAAATAAGAGCTAAATATATATATATATATATTTTAGCTCTTATTTGAAAAGCAGTAATGCATTAGTACGTGTGTCATTTGTGATCAAAACATTGTGTTTATGTAAACTAAACACTGTCAGTGAGATTACATTTATTTTGTCTTTTTGACAAAGAAGACACCTGGTGGTTACGAGCAAATGTTACTCAAACAGGAATAAAGAGCATTTGTTGGAGACTGTTTTCAGTGGTGGACTAATACAGGTTTGGTGCCCTGGGGAGTATTTACAGCAGCAGGACAGTGTCTGTGGGACTGACTCAAAATAAACTACAGTACCCCTGTTCATCGTAATCAAAGCACATGGAGGCTCATTGATGTGTGTTTTTTATAGTTTTGACAACAATAGAATCCAGCTGCCGTACAAAGTAAGAGCTTTGTGAAACAGAGCAATGAGATATATCAGCCGTCGGCCACACAGACAGCACCACTAGTAGTGGTAAAGCTGGATTAATTCATTGTTTGGTTTTGGTCCTTTCAAAATAAGACAAAATATGGCCGCCCTCATCCTCTAAAAGATGGGCTGTATCATTGGGATTTGAGCAGTGCTTTAATCTTGGCATGCGAGTCATCTGTTCGGTCGCACGTGACAACAAATGGATTTTTAAAGCTGATGAATTCAGTCTAAAACGCTGTGATATAGCAGAACATATTCCTTCTTCACATCTATGTTCATAAAAGTGGTTACCAAACGTTGCTATAAAGCTTATGCCCTAGTGGCAGGGTATTTTTTTTACAGTCGAACAATGCACTTGTTATTCTCAATTCCCCTCCACCCTGATACCCAGGCATGATATATTACTCTAATAACCGAGGCGCTGCAGAGTATTGGAAACTAGTGTGTGTTGAGCTGCTGCTGCTGCTGCTGCTGCTGCTGGACAACTTATGTAATGATGATGCTGTATCGAAGTTACAGCTTTTTACTGCATGATGAACTATATTTTTATAGCATGCTGGCCAACATTTATATGCTCCTATAAATTGTTCTTCCAATAATTCTGGCGCTGCAATGTGTAAATACATGCTGAGCTTTCACCTTGCCCATCTGGCACAACCAGCAAAGTCAGACAAGCGAAAAGATTGCCTTATGAAACACTCTTTGACCAAAGTCTCACCTCTACACAAAGAAACGGGCTCTGACTCGTACGGTCAGCATTGTGGGAAGAAAAAACCCTCACTGAACACAATGCCAGCGTCTTGCGAATTTAAAACAGTCTGATTGATTTTACTCAATACATTTTGTCATCACAATCATTTTCACAAAGATTCAGATTGAATAACAAGCGCTGTGCAAGTGGAGGACAGTGTAATCAGCTGTTCCAAAAAGGGAACATTCAAAAGCGGTATGTTCCCCCCCCCCCCTCTGACAACATCTGCCAGGAAGAAAAACAGGCCATTACCCTGAAGGATGTGCAAACTGCAGACACACACAAGCGTACAGTACGAGGCCCCTCATTAAAGCGGCTCAGCAACATGTTGCAGCACTCGTGTCTCCGTTGCATCCCCTCCAGGCTGTGCCACAGTTAATGTCTCCTCTGAATGTGGTATTTTGCCACCACCGGGGGTCGTTACCACTGTACTCTCCCATGCTGCCGCGTCTCGCATGTGTCGGCTGTAGGATTACGGAGCCGGGGGGGGGAAAAAGAATAGAAAGTTCACGGCTGAATAATTGATAGCGCGTTGGATGGGTCACTGGGTGGAAGTGGAAGGCAAATGCCAGCCGATGATCACTACACTCACCTCAGCCTGTGAGGCCTTGTTAGCAGCTGGATCTTAATAGCTCTCTGCTACATGGAAATATCCAGATAATGAGATTTGGGTAATGAACCAGGGTGATATAATAGTCATACTCCATCGCCATAACTAGAGTGTTTTTAATTTAGAAATAATGGTCTTCTTCTCAATTGCTGCAGTAAGTAATTTTCAAAAGGGAACTTTAACACTGATATTACATTGCAATTAGAACGCTTGCACGGGGACTACGAAAACCAGAGCGTGAAATGAAATAACAGTATTGTTTGCAAAGTAAAGCTCTCGGGTAACGAGCTGTTAACCTTTGGCATCCCTGAAAAGATTCATCAAAATCAAAGTTGGCAGACGTGTCTCCAAAAACATCACAAATCCATTTTAGAAGATGACTTTCGGATCGTTCTTTTTCTTTCTGGTGGAAAATGCTTAACTTTAATTATTTAAGATCACATTACAGCAGCTGTTCACGCAGTCGTCTTTAGTTAGATACTTAGAATGATCCGTCTTTTCTGTTTTTAACATCTGATTTTAGAACACAAAAATAGAACGTGCGGCTTTTCATTTGAAGATGAAGAAAGCAAAAAATATTTAGTTAAATAAATAAAACAAATTTAGAAAGAAGGGTGTTTTCTCCAAAATGTATTCAAATGTATTTTCCTGAAGCCTCATGTATGGGGATTCTTTCCATTATAAATATTTAAAAAATGATATCGTACCAGTCTTCTATAGATGGCATGTCTGGTTTAAGCCATTTATTTGTAATTGCCTTATAGCATACACTCAATATTTCAAACAAGTATTTTGTTTGTTGTATTTGTGGTTGTATGTTGTAATTCTTGCCATAAATGTAGTCAATTCTGTATAAATCGCGTGACTCTTCATTTTGAACTGTAAAGGCCATTGTGCCTGATTTTGTGTGTACTTGTTATATGTGTCAGACGGTGTGGGTGCATGCTCGCATGTCTTTGTGTGTCGGAGTTACAAATAGGGACTGTGCTGGATGTGAACAGAGGATTCAAACAGGTGTGCAGGGGGAGCCCACTTTCTCTCTTATCTACTAACTGCATTGCTGTTTCCAGAAATAAAATGGAATGAAGTCAGCCCTGACTGATATGCTGCCTGCCACATTTCTTGCTGATTTCTCAAAGCAGCTTCTGCAGCACTGTATGGACTTGGCCGTGGAGAGGAGGCAGAGATGAAACGGTCTATGAATTAGCAGAGGTGGTTACAGAGCCGGGTTGCTCACTGCTCATGTGTGCTGGGCCAGTAAGCATTGATTTGCAGGTCAAGCAGCAGCTAGGTATCGGTGTTAAAGCGGTGTTAACGTTGTTTCAGCAGGATTTAAGTGACTATTGATCGTGCAGGTTCAAAGAGTCGTTTTTTTTTAGCGATAGCACCAGCTCTGGGGATGCCAATGTCTCTCTGTGTGTCCACAACTTTGATCACAGGTAGAAATATATCAACAAATATTTGATAGATTGGCATACAATTCTGTACAGGCATTCATGCTCCCCAGAGGATAAATCCTCCTTACTTTGGAGATCCCCTGACTTTTCTTTGTGGCTGGATTGCCATGAAATTTGGTTCCCACATTCAAGTCCCCCTCAGGATGAGTTACAAAGATTTGTTTTAATTATTATTTAACTTCCCCTGTTAATTTAAATGTAAATGTGTCCAATGCTTTGGTTTATGACCAAATACCTGCAAAGCTAGTGACATTCTCAGCCTCAGCTGTACTCATGTTTATTGCTAATTAGCAACGTGCTACATCACTGCTGACACTGCTTTGATTATTTTACCTTATTTACCACACAGCTGCCGGGTCAATATATTAATCAATACAAGACATTGCTTTTCACCATGTCGCCCAAGTCCTACCGAGACTGCAAAAGAACCAAATCCATGCGCACTTGGCATAAACGAATCTGACTCTCTGGTGACGTCACATTTGGCCTCCTGGAGCTGATGCATTGATCATAAATTGGTTATGGACCCGCTAGCCTGCAGCGTGAGCCAATTGGCAGCTGCAGCAAGTGGTGGGAGTAAAAGGAGCCAAATGCAAAGAGGAACATGTGACCAAAAAACTCAAAAAAAAAGAGGTCGTGTGGGACTCTGGTGGAATAGATGCACTGTTTTAAGTTAAGCACAGCGTGTAACTCATTAGAAAACCATTGAGGAGATTTTGCCCAGAGCCTCATCCTAACCACTCATCTCTCTCTCTCTCTCTCCCCCCTCTCTCTTTCTCAGCATACATTTCAGACTTGTCCTGGCTCTCTCTCTCTCTCTCTCTCTCCCTCTCTCTCTCTCTCTCTCTCTCTCTCTCTCTGTCTCTGTCTCTCTCTCACACACACACACAAACACACACACACTCAGCCTGCCGGTGCTGCAGTGGATCAGACGCAGAGCTCAGGCGCGCCTGCTTTTCCGCGGCAAATCGTCTCATCTGTTGGAATACGGCTGCGTTCAAGGGGGAGAGAGACGCTGCCTGCTGTTTTCTGCTGCTTCAGCTCTCAGTTCACTCTCCGGTTGTTGTTGTTGTTGGGTTTTTTCTAGCTGCAGCTCCCAATCCACACTCATTTGACCCGGTTGACGTGTTCCGCGCGGACTCCACTCTTTAATTCGCGCGTCCTATTGTCTTTCTTTTGGAGCGTAAACCAATATTCATGATCGATTGCAAGCAGAAAGCGATGCGTTAGTTCAGTCGCGCCGAATGCGTGGACTTGCGGAGATATGGCTCGGATTGCAGGATTGAAACTTGACTGCCGAGCATCTCGAGGCGAGCAGCAGCGTCCTCACATGATCGCTCCGAGTCTGAACTGTGTTTGACTTCGTCCCCCCCCCCCAAAAAAATCCAGCATACTATGTATAATTAACCATGCATTATGCTAAATTATACGCCGACTCAAGTATTTACTCGATTCGCTATTAAAAGTAAATAGCTGCAACATCAAATCCAAACTCGGTCCAGTTTAAAGGAGCCGGACACGTGTTGAGCTCACTTACGTTTTAGTTGCAAAAAAAAAATAAAAAATAGGCTTTGACCCGCGCCTGGCTCGCGCTGCAGCACCGGGAGGGAACCTGCTCCAGTTCAGCTCACCTTGAACCATGCCGGTGGTCTGCAGAAGTCCTCCGCGGGTAACTCGCGCGGCCCGCGGCCAAGCGACGTTCCTCCTCCGGGTATCTCTCACCGCACTTCTCCTCTTCTGGCCTCGGCCATCCGCAGGCAAGAAGAAGCTGTACATCGGAGCGCTGTTCCCCATGAGCGGAGGCTGGCCCGGCGGCCAGGCGTGCATGCCCTCCGCTCAGATGGCCCTGGATCTGGTGAACAACAGGAGCGACATCCTGCCCGACTACGAGCTGGAGCTCATCCACTACGACAGCATGGTGAGTGCATGTGGATGGGGAGTCAGAGGAGGTGCGCGCTCAAGTGATGTGCGGTGTCAGTCAGTGAGGGGGTCTCATCATCCGCCTCTCAAATGATCACGAGGAGCAACTGACTCTCTTGTGTCATTTTAAGTGTGCCGAAAGTCATCTGTCACCACTGTTTGTGATGTGTTTCATTTTGATGCTTTCTCTTGCAATGGAGCTAATTATATTTATTTTCCACCTTGGTTTCTATTTTTAGAATCGTGGCAGGTATATTAAATGTCACTTTGCCAAAATCAACAGGACAGGGCTGCGAGTTTAGGAACACCTGCCGGCCTTTTCCCAAGTCACAGATCTCAAAGAGGAGCTTTCATTAAAAAGGTTACCCCGCTGATAAGTAACCCTCAAGTCTCCACTCTGCCTCACAAAGGGGGCTCCCGTGCAATGTTAGTGTTAAATGAACAAACACACCTCCTGCTTGTTGCTCATCAATCATTAATCACGGTGGTATTTTAAAATGTCAACATTATCAACGACTATAAATCCAATATCCGCCCCCTGACTGATTTCATTTCCCCTGGCTGCCCCAGATTACCACCCACTACACTGACATAGACTTTAATTAAAAAAGCACATTATTTATCTCTGTAAAAAAAACTAAAATGCTCTGGCTATTTACGCCTTGTTGCTACCTGTCCTAATTGCTATTCTGAAAGTTTTTCCTCCAAAAGAAAACCATTTTTCTCATCAGCGGGATGAGTGGAGACGCAGGAAAACAATTACTGGATATCCCCTCTGTTGGGTTATTATCAATCATGCTGCAGGACAGATGCCTGGAGAGCGGCCGGGGCACCAAACAGTTAACTGTACTGGGACTGGTTAGAAATTTGCTACGAGCTTTATTCTGATTGGTGTACAAGGCTCTGCATTGGAATCCTGTTAAACAGAATAGCAGGGGGAGAGCGAATATGTGTGTGTGTGAGAGAGAGAGAGAGGGAGAGAGAGTTGGCATGGCAACACAGTTACTCTTGAAGCAAACCACAGAAACAAATAAGATTTCAGCTCTGTGAAAATATGTGTGCAAATTCATATGCTGGATGTATGCAGTGCATGCTTATTCCCAATGTGTCACGCATACACCTTGTGCTTTGCAATCAAATGCTAAACGGATCAAACGTGTGTGCGTGCATCCTCTGATTACGAGTGTAGTGAAGCGGGCAGCTGCAGATGTAGCTGCCGTATATAAACATAAAGATAAAGCAATGGCATGAGCACATTTCATAGGGATTGGGGGAAAACATCACTCCTCCTCGTGCTTCAGGAGTCACTGGCGCCTCCGGCTCGATAAATAGATGCAGATCCGCCGAATATAACAGCTCAAAGAGGCTGGTAGAACATTGTCTGAGCAACGCTGGCTAATTCCTTGAATTTAGTCCAGGAGGGAATTTATTGCTCTCGCTCAGGGTACAGTGTGTTTGGAATGAGTGTTTCTTTTTTTTTTTACCTTCTCATTGCAAACACGTCTCACCTGGCTGGAATAGTAATGAGGATCTTACTCTCAGAGAGGTTGAAAAGCTATTATATGGAAAGGGATTAATTAGCTACGATATTTACATGCAGTTATGACGGCTCACGCCTCATTCTTGTTTGGTCAGAGAGCGAATCTCGAATAACTCTTTTGTTTGACTGGGAGATTAAGACAAGGGCGTAACTGGCCCTTTGTTTGCATCTCAAGATCAAAGCCGGGGAAGTGTAATTACGCAGCAGAGTCTCTTGACCCGAATTCATCACGATGCCGAACATTTTTGTTATCGCGTCTTTCAAGTCTTAACAGCTCGTAAACACCAGCGTTGAGAAAACGGCACGCGTTAAAGTTTGACTTGGATTGGGTAGACAGGTGCCTCAACACACATTCCCACACCGTGACCATTAGATTTGGGAGTATCAAGCGATGTCCTCAGCTTGTTCAACATCATACAATATTCATGAAGCTCAACACTTAATCCCAGCCTGTCCCTTTAATGGATGCAGATACCCCGTGGTAGCAGAACGGCTTGTTTCTCTGGCTATTCTGGCGACAGCATCAGACTATTTACAGCCTTCTGAGATCTACACACACACACACACACACACACACGGACAGACGCGTACACACACACGCACATGCAGTACGTGCAGACACACACTCTCCGCTCAGGCCGTTGCCATGGATATATCAAAGCCGAGACTGCAAACTTTGATCAATTATTAACAGTGATGGAGTGAGACAGTGGAGAAACAGAGAAATGGTGAAACAAGGTGCTTCCCTCACTCTTGTCCTTTACTTTAATTGGCAGCCGTGACACCATTTCCCCGTCCACTCTGGCTTAACCAGTATTCATCACTGGTCCCCATGCATGTCAATGCATTGGCATACAAGCCTGAAAGCGGGCGGCAGATGTAATTATGAGGAAATTAGGAGATGTAGCTGCGCATGCTTTGAGATTCAACACATAGGCTGTCCCCCAGGCCCTTATCTTATCCCCTCTTCACACTCTTTTTATATTATTCAATCTGGAGTGTAATTAGAGAGTGTATTAGGACGAGCCAGTGTCTTCTCCCGCTCTCCTCAGCCCAGGGAACATTGGGTTTCTTTCAAAGGTCCTCGTGAGCTGGGTTTGACTGATTGAAAAGGCTGCATAGGCATGTTAACGACAACACTGTTATTGGCTCGGGGAATTTCAGCACCAAGGACAGCGAGAGACGTGGTGGTGCTATGTCACGTATGTGTGCACATAGCACACATAGCATAGCATAGTACGAGTGCATTTTCTACGACTGGTACACACACTGGTATGCACTAATCTCTTTCTCTGTGTGTGTGTGTGTGTGTGTGTGTACTTGTTCATCTACCTTTGTGAGCACCAAATTGAGCTCACCTTCAGAGTGAGGACGTTATTGGACAGTCCTCACTTTTTCAAAGGCCTCAGACTTAAAGGGTTTAGGTTGGAATTAGGTTGAGGTTAGGGTAAGGGTTGAGGTTGAGGTTCGGCATTTAGTGGATGTGGTTAAGTTCAGGGTAAGGGGTTAGTGGATGCGTTGTGTCAATGAGTGTCCTCTCAAAGGTAGAAGCACAGCGATGTGTGTGTGTCTCGGTAAATGTGTTTGTGAATGGCATCGGGAGCCGTCAATCCAGGCGCTCTCATGAGCAAAGGAAGGCTAGAAATGAAAGTAAAATGGTGATGACTCCAGGGGGTTGGAGAAGACAGACCTCCAAGAATAGCAGAGATTCTTCAACCTTTATGCATACCTGCCAACACCCCTGTTTTCTCTCTCTAGGTTTTTGTCTTAAGGGATACTGCGTGCTTTTTTCACCTCTTATTGCCCCGTGTTTCCCTTTTTGTTTACCAAAAGGGTTTTTTAAATGTATTTTTTTACGCTCGTTAAAACACAAGGTTCAGGTATGGAATCTGATGCAGCTTTGTTCAAGAATAGACCTTCGTTATATTCCTGAAAATAAAGGGTGTGGCGATTGAATTAATTCCTTGAAACACCAAAGTCAATCGAAGCTTTTGCAATTTCCGGTTCCATGCATATTAAGGAAAATGTGACCCCGTAAGTTCAAAGATCTAAGGCAGACTTATTTAATATGTGACACGGGATGAAGCATGTTAAGGGCGTTTGTCCACTAGTGATTGGTTTGCCATTCATTTGAATGCTTCTCTATATTGTCAGTTTGGTCAGACATTAATCCACGAATTAATCTTTAAAATTATATATAAAGATATATTTTTCAATATAAGATAAAAAATAATATTGACGAACCATGTCGAGAGGTAACAGTTTATTGTGTAGGCGGAAATAATGACCTAACCTCTACAAGCTCAGAATCTGCATTGCTCCGGCGAAGGAGGTTGTGTTTTCGTTTCGGCATATCTTTGGCAGAAGTCTGTGCTCTCCGAGCGCCCGTCTGATTTAATTCTAATTCCTACACGTTATAAGCTGCGAGTAATTTGGAAAAATGTATGCAAACAAGCTCTTATTGAACGCTGTGTGAGGTTGGATTGTAATGACATATTTAATATATAATTAAAAGATATTCAGCAAAGAATTAGCCCTCATCAGAGTATAGTTAAACCACCGTAACACCAGTAAGCTAACAAGCTTCTTCTCAGCATGCAGCCAGCCCACAGGCCACAGTGACGGGGAACACAAACAACCTCCAGGAAAAGCTGTATTTAAAAAAAGGTCCGTGCGTCAATCTGCAGCTCCGCTCACTCGAAGATAACACAGGAATTCATTTTCATGAGGCAGAAGGCAACCGACAGGCTGCAGCTGATTTTACCAGAGAGGAGGAAGTGATCTGTGAAATCAGCTGGGGAAGAAGTGATTGATCGAGCGGAAAAACCTGCAGCCTCTCGGCCCCCGCGTCGTACAAGGTTGCCTATTCCTATATGACGTCAATATTGTGAAGCTGCTTACCCAGTCGATACGAATGCAGGTAACCCAGTGGTTTGAGGATGGTTAGCAGTGCATGGGGATAGACTCAGGGAATCTTTTTTTACAAGCATGGATTCCAAAACTCTAGTTTAGCCGAGTCCGAAGACATTCATTCCAGGTTTTTCTAGTACTTCTATCGCCGCAGGTTTTGGTGATCAAGCCAAACTGCCCTTTGTGGTGCAGCGTAAATTGAAACAAATGAACTTTGTCTTTGAGCTTTGTTCCCTTGTGATACATCCAGTGGACATCCAGTTTTCAAGGATTTAATACATTGTTGATGGTTGTTGTACAGAGATACATTTGACAGGTTTCAGTTATCCTCTATTGTGTACTCTGCTGCTCATTGGAGGATTTTCATGAAAAGTGAGGCTCTAATCTATCGATAGGTATATTACGTGCTCTTATTCATGTAAGTTTTGATAGTAACAGTCTATGAAAGTCTTTCTTAAGGCTAGTGTCCCGTGGGTGGGTGCTCAAGGGTTAAAACTTTTGTCATTACAGTGATAAAAACTTGCAAAAAGTATTCATAGAAAATCCTCAAACTTCTCTTGCGGCATAATCTCATTTCTGTCCAGCTGATCAAATTGAATACATTTTGCCAAATATACACCAAACTAACTTAAACAAATGCAGAGCAGAGGTTCATTCTTTACCTTGGAAATACATAACTGTGGCAAAATATCCAAACGTCAAGGTATACTTACAAGCTTCCTCCAAAGCTTCTTCACATCAAAATCTAGGGTTCAGTGTTGAGTAAGCGATCTTACTTCTGTAACCCTCCCCTCCTGCTTGAGGCCTGAGGCTACATTAGCCACTGCTAGCATAACACGCCTGAATCTCTGAAGGAACTATCAGCAGTCAAGTTGAATTTTTGGTAAACCAAGAAAACATGCTGTATCTTGATATATATTATATATGAAATATCTCGTGATAGAAGACTTTGGCCATATCGCCCAGCCCTACGTCCACCCAGGCTTCACCCTGTAGAGCAAATTATAGCTGTGAGGTGTTGGTGGCTGCAAACGGCATTATTTCAAAAGTTATTGAATGCAAGCGGTTCAGAAGCTTTAAGAAGTCACTGAGTGGAGCGTCAGCACATAAACAAATATTAAGTGTGGACGCAGGTTAAGCTCAGTTAAAACCCTGTTGTGCCCCTTTCTCCCGATCAGGTCACCTCACAGTATTATTCCACAGCGGGCGCTGAAGCTCCCGCTGATTCTGTGACAGATGCTGTGACCTTTTCTCCCCTCCACAGTGACGACATGCACAGTTTAAACAAACTAAAGGTCCCAAAAACAAAAGTAATTCAAGCAGAATTCCCTACATGGATTTGGACCGATAGAGAAAACCATACAGAGACTTTAATTGGGTTCAGATTGAATTATCTAAGTGCATGACAACATCCTGACTTTCTCTGCGACGACATGACACCACTATAATTCCACCCAATCTAGAGTTAATGGGAAACACGTCAATCAATAAGAAGCCCGGCTATTCCGCATATTCCCTGGTTCTTGAGTGCTGATTACCTCTTCAGAGAGAGCAGAGGGCCGCCTCGAAGAGACAATTCAGCCGCCGATACGAACCCCCCCCCCAATTAGGAGCCATATTGGTCGCCGCCATCATCGCCAATCGTTCGATTGTTTGTGACACTCATCTGGAGTGTATTTTTTTTTTTAAACTGTGCATGCGCACGCGTTTGTGTTTGCGAGCCACATCTCCTCTTCCACGGTGAATCGTTGGATGTGTCAGGCCAGTTCATCAGTGACTGATGAGCAGCGCGGCGGTGACGGCCTGTCGGTAATCTGGCTGACAGAGCAGTGATGGATCATTCCAGCTGCACTCTCGCCACCCAGACATGCTGTAAATGACTTCATTGGAGGGTCGTAATGACTTGTGATGGCTGCCGTCGTGGTCGTCGGGCTCGCTTTTGTCTGGTTTCGGCCTGTCTTTCTGTTTTTAAGTCTTGATCTGTGGACAGCGCGTTGTGTGTCGATGATACATAATGGCTGTGTGGACGTGAACTCTTCGCTTTCCTTACTCCCAGCTTGTCTTCTCCCTTCACATTTGCATCTGTGTGTTGGGTGATCCCGGCTACTTTTGAGCCATTTCTTTCCCTCTACTTCCGTGACCTTGTCTGTTCTGTTCTTTGCATTTCCCTCACTCGTCCTCTTTTTGTATTACTTTCCTTTTCTCTTCACATTTGCATTGGCCTTTTAGTTCTTCTATGTCATTTCCCTTTACTTTATCTTCTGTTTTCCTCTTCCTCTTTCTGTTTACTGTCGCCTCCATCCCCCACGCTCCATTTGTTATTTGTTCCTCACCCTCTGCTCCCATTTCATCTGTCTCCCTCACCCTTATCTGTCCCATTTCCCCCGCTCTGATTCATTCCCCTCTCTCTCTCTTTCAATCACCTCAAGTAACTTCTCATCCTTATTATTGATCTGTTCATCCGTTGAACACTTTGTCATTTTGTCCTTCCAGTGTGACCCCGGAGAAGCCACCAAGTTGCTGTATGACCTTCTGTACACCGAGCCCATCAAGATCGTCCTGATGCCCGGCTGCAGCGGCGTCTCCACGCTGGTGGCCGAAGCTGCTCGCATGTGGAACCTCATAGTGGTGGGTGTCTCTTACTGTTCATGCCCAAGTGCACACTTTCATAACATGTTTTTTCAATCCCGAGTCATTTTAACCCAGAGTATTTTTAAATTGTTGAAGGCGGGGTGCGCACGGAGAGATGTGAGACGTGAGCTGCAACTGGCGTCAACATTTGTACCTCTTCTTCTTCATCACTCAGTCAAATCCGAACACACAGACATGATACACATATTTTTAGACATGATGAGGATATATAATTTATATAGTCTCCAATATCCATTGCGAATGAACATCAATGAATTTGCTTGGAAATCATAGGAAAAAGATGGTCTTTAAATCCTTTGATTTCTCTGTGGTGATTTTATATATATAGATATATATATATCTATATATTCTTTTGTTGATGCACACTGTTCATTGGCGTTTTTTTTTTTTTTTGGCCTTAAGAATCATCACATATAAGTTTTCTTCAGTATCAAAGTAATCCAGCGATAGTTGGCATGCTTTTAATGCTGCCAGCGGAGGGCTATATCCCCTCTTACCTCTGTTGAGTGGTTTTCAGATGAAGTGGTTTTCAGCTGCCACACCCTAAACAATGCAGGTGGATGGAATTTTGTTTATGGGGTTTACATCATCGAGACATGACATTTAGAAATTCAACATCTCTCTCCAGTGTCCCCGATCCTCTCGATATCCACAGAGTGACTGTCAACAGTTTTCATATCGAGACTATTTCTTCGGTTTCACAGCGGGGTCTGTGGATTCAGCTCCACGTTATTTAGGTGGAGGCTGAAATCTTAGAGATACCTGAACACATAAAAACCAAAACTACCCTGCATGGTAGCTCTGTATAAATGCCATTTACAATTCAGACCCTTTGGTTCAAAAGGTGTTAAGTAACGGCACTGATCCTCCGCAGGGAACTCGGGCGAGATGCCAAACAAACAGCGAAGAAGACCGTACGTCCCATGTGTCTGTCTGTGATCGTCTTTTTCATTACAGATAGCACAGGGAGAGATATGAGCTGATGAGAAACCTTTGAAACTGACACTGAAAGCTCTGTTTTGTTACTCCCTCCGTTTTGTGCAGGCAAGCGATGTAAAAATGACTGCGGAAGCTATTGGAAGCTGACATTTATCTCAATGGTAATCTTTTGTACTTGTGGTAATTATACTAAGTTCCCCAAATCAATGCTGTAGTTGTTTATTGATTTTCAAATACCTCACACGCTGCCTTTAATTAACGGCACTTAACACAACACTTTACCCGGCGGTTTAACGATACTGCATTGACGGCGACACTACGTGCAGGACAGAAGATATTGTTTGACATCATATTCTGCATCATAATACATTTATAACAAGTACAAGCGCATCCCAGATCTCTGAATCAGTGCGGGATCTCATGCGGTCTTTGTTTTTCAGAAACACTTTTTATGCCTTCATCAGTTAGTTTATTTTGTTTATCTCATTCTCTGTCTCCTCTTGATCTGCCGCTCTGTCACTCACAGTGCTCCGCTTATTAGCTTTGTCCTGTAATTGAAGTTCCGTCCAGAGATTAGTCATCGAGAACAATCAGTTCAACAATCTGTTTGGCATCTGCCCCTCTTTCTCATTTCTGGTCCCCCTCTCTTTGTCCCCCTTTCTTTCCTCATCATTAAAAACTCTTTCTCACATTTTGACTCTTTGCATTCCTCTATCGTTGCTCCCTGGAGCTGGCATGCTCTATTTCAGCCCCCTTTTTTCCTTACTTCCTTCCTTCCTTCCTTCCTTCCTTCTTCCTTCCTTCCTTCCTTCCTTCCTTCCTCCTTTCCGTCACATACCGTCTTTCTCTCCCACTCTCCGTTTCCGCCTCGCTCCCTCAGCTCGAGCAGTCGATTCTCCCCGCACACAAAGGGATCTGTCTCTCTTTACTACACGCCACCACTGGCACAACCTCCTAACCGCCACACTCAATTATTTCTGTATGCTGCCTGCCTGCAGAAGCCTCCTCGCATGTCAAGCAGCCTCATCAGCTCGCCGGGGGAGGCAAAAGCAACCTCCGTTTCTGGACGCTGAAGAAGAAGAAGAGGCTCTCGATCGGCTCCTCTTGGCACAGTGTTAATTTGATACCCCATCTCCCTTTCTAAAAGCACTGTAAGCCGTAGACAGGCATTGATCTACTACTACAAGGCTACCGGAGAAGTGAGGAACTGAGAATTGTTTGTGGTTTTTGGGAAGCTTTCAATGTGGAACTTTGCCTGTCTGTTGCTGACTGCTGCTACATCGGTCTATTTCTGCCACAGCGTTCTGCTTTTTGCTCCATTTTAGTTTTGTCACTGTTTTTGTGTCTGGTGGAGGTTTGTTTGAGTGTTAGCACAGGGAAAAGGTGCAGCTCCTTCTTTGGGGATTTCTGGCTTTTGACAATTAAATGATTCAATTCTACCGCCGTGGTGCTAATGTAACCCTTGCCAAAACCAGATTGCAAAAACTATAAAAATGGGTCTATAGGTGACGTCATAGAAACAACGTCCATTTTTATACAGTGTATGGTTTTAGCTATGCTCAGGTGATGCCCTGACGTTACCTCTAGCACCTTTCCTCTAACCTTTATTTAAATAGCTTGATGTCAAATGGATGTATTGGCTTGAAATTGTGGACAGACATTCAAAACGAATGGCATTCCTGTCAGCCTCAGCTGTACTTTGTGTTTGTCGCAAATTAGCAAACGTTAGCAAACGTTAGCATTCTAAACCAAGATGGTGAACCTGGTAAATATTAACTGCCAAACATCAGCAGTGTCATCCTAAGCACGTTAGCATGTACATGCTGTTAGCATGGCTGAAGACTCTCACTAACAATACATCATTTACATGCATCGGATGAATGCAACTTTGGTGCTCGAGTGAGTATTTAGGGAGGACGGTGTGTGTGTGTGTGTGTGTGTGTGTGTGTGTGTGTGTGTGTGTGTGTGTGTGTGTGTGTGTGCGTGTGTGTGTGTGGGATTGACACAAAATAAAAACAATGGCTGTCTTCATGGTAATGAAGGAACACGTCAGACGTTAGACAGCTGTCACAATGGCTACTTTTGTTTTTGCACATTGTTGTTCTTTTCCCCGTTTTTTCAGTCATAAACATCTCGTGTCATGTCAAATTCCTGCTGTTCCACATCTGCCCTGTAGTGGCCCCCAGTAGCCGTGTTTTCAGAACCTAATTTTAATAGCATCGCATTAGAAAATAAGGAAGTAAAAAGTATTCAAGCTGGCTTCAGGTGGTTTTTGCCTTTGCCAAAAAAAGAGTTGACGTGCTAAATAGATTATGGAAACAAATTATTTTCTGACCTTAATGAAAATATGTTTTTCTGTCAATTAGCACACATAGAAGCAGTCTGCGTCTTGTGGGATTTGTGCCTGAAATTAAAATTGTATGGGTCCAAAAGAAAGAAGCAGATGATCGCAACAATAATTAGATCCTTTTTTTGTTAGTTCGGTTTGTAATCGCAGAATGTGTCATCACAATTTCACGGCGACGTATGCATGGTAAATCCTGCATGCAGTGTTTCATTTTTGCTGTTGAAATTAAAGTGTTTATCTGCACACCTGATAAGCCCGAGGGAAGCTAAAAGGAGGGAGCGGGTGTGGATGAAAATGAGAAAATGGGAGCGGGGATTGTCTCTGGTTCCCAGTCTTTCCTCTCTGTTGTTCGCTGTTTGAACCAGTCGCCATCAAAGAACACTGTGTACAGGGGAGGAACAAGAGAGTCCAGATTTGAATACATTTTGATTGAAGTCTGTTCTACTACCGATGGACCGTCAGAAGTATATTTTCCCCCTAAACTTCTCCATCATTCCTGCCTTATTTTTTACCTCTTTTTTTTATTTCCTTATGTTTCCCAGCTGTCCTACGGCTCCAGCTCGCCGGCCCTGTCCAACCGCCAGCGCTTCCCCACCTTTTTCCGCACCCACCCGTCTGCCACCCTTCACAACCCCACCAGGGTGCGGCTCTTCCAGAAGTGGAAGTGGACCCGCATCGCCACCATCCAGCAGACCACCGAAGTCTTCACCTCAGTCAGTACCTTTAATCTCACCATCTCACCTTCAATTTTACGCCTTCGTTTTATCTCCAACTCTGTCTTTAATCTTCTTCACTTGGGTTTTTTTTATCACTCGTCCTCACTTCCTTGCTCCATCACTTCTGGTAAAGTGTCGGGTTTCCTTATTGCCTGTCTGCCTCTGTAGGTTTGTTTATGACAGCTGTTGTGTTCTCAGGCCATGCAATAGTTCTTCAACCTCTCCAGGCGATTGATTGAGGATTTTTGAAGTAATTTGTTGTGTGAGTATTGGTTGTGATCAATATTGATCAGGCCATATATCTCTACCAGGCACGGAGGTCGATACCATGACACTTGAGTTGGTTCCTGTAATGGAGGTTGATGATCGCGCTCCCACGTTCTTTCCTCTACCTTCACACATTCTTCTTTTCTGCTTTCAACTCGTGTTTTGTCTAAAAATCTATTGTTTATCGAACACACTGTCTAGCCCTCTTTTGACATTTCTCATATACGCTTCAGATTTTCTCTCTGTCTCTACAGACTTTATGCTTTCCTTTTGTCTTTCTCTACAATCTCAACCCGGCACCTCTCTGTCTCGGTTCAGCTGCCTCTCTAACCTCCCCCGCTCTCCCCCCCCCCCCCCCCCCTTCTCCCTGTCTGTCTCCCTCTGTCCTTCCCTTTCATCTCGCAGACTCTAGACGATCTGGAGCAAAGGACGAAGGAGGCAGGCATCGAGATCAGCGTTCGCCAGAGTTTCCTCACCGACCCGGCTGTCGCTGTCAAGAACCTCAAGGTGCTTTGATTAAAAATTCACCTCAGCTGCTGGTCGTCTTTCTTCCCCCTCCTCCTTCCTCGTCCGACTCACAGCTGCACACGCCACCATTAGCATAGAGGCGATTTGATAGAGGAAATTAATGCGCCATGCTAATTAGCAGCTCCCGAACAGCAGTACGTGCCGTCCTGCGAAGCAGCAGGAACTTTGGCCCGCTGCGCTGCCACATCAAGCTGTGCTATAGTGAAGCTATATTGTTGATCCCAATGAAACTAAGCAATGTTTTGTCTTCATGTTTTGACGCAGCGCCAAGATGCGAGGATCATTGTGGGGCTCTTTTATGAGACCGAAGCCAGGAAGGTGTTTTGTGAGGTTAGTTCCTTTTCCCGCTCAATGGATCCCAATAGACTAAACCTGACTTGGCTATTAGCAAAAATTGAGCTCTGTAATTAGCTGGTGGAATATCTGAATGGATATCCTTGTTTGGCAGTGATACAACATGCTCAACCCATCTCTGGGAATAATTCTCCTCATGCTTATTTATCATTCTCTCCCTCCCTTCATCCACCCTCCATGTGTGCCTCCCTCCCTCCCTGCTGCAGGTGTTCAAGGAGAAGCTCTACGGGAAGAAGGTTGTGTGGTTCCTGATAGGCTGGTACGCAGACAACTGGTACAAGATCAAAGACCCAGCTATCAACTGTACAGTGGAGAACATGACGGAGGCCGTGGAGGGACACGTGACCACCGAGATCGTCATGCTGAACCCCGAGACGGTCCGCGGCGTCTCCAACATGGTGCGAACACACAAAACACTATTATCTCTCCCTCTACCGTAATAATTATATTAAATTATGTTAATCCGGGGAAAGGAATTGCAACATCAACAGCTTCAAACATCTTCTTTGTTCCTGTAATCGACAGAAAATAACGTCTTATGAAGAATCTATCACAATACAAAATACGTAAGGCTCTTAGGCCCAATGCAATTGTTTAATGAGCGTATAATGACATCAAATAGTGCTGTGTCATACAAGTACACATGGGAAATGGAGTTCCCGATTGTATTTCCCAATGTGCAAATACATGGGAAGCTGCAAATACAACATAGCACAGAAACTGTTGATCGTATTGATGAGTCAATACAGAAAGCAGTCAAGGAATCCAAATAATTACATACGAGAAGTAATAAAAGGAAGGACATCATTGCACAGACGTCTGTAAATCCGTCATGAAGTGCTGTGCTTACAACCCTCAAACGCATTAGTAAACTCCATTAACTGATTTTAATGGAAAAATACCAGATTCTCACAGAAGAAACACGTTGCTTTACACTAATTATCACCTGTATTTCATGTCTCCATGCACCCGAAAGGTGACAAAGAAATGATGATAAATTGCAAATGTGATGCTGATTATGTACCAGAGTCTACAAAGTAATATCTCTTTGCAAGACCTGCAAAAACCGATGGAACATTCGCCTGTTTTCATTATTGTGAGCATGTTGGCGTGTTGATTTTCTGCTGTGCTGAAGTCAAGCCTCTAACTCTTGGGGCCCTATTTGAATGATCTACAACACAAAGCAAAATGTTCATTTAGGTTTTGTCCGGCTACACTTTCGCGAGTTAAACGGCGCATTAGCTGAGTGCAAAGTAGTGCTCAAGGGGCAAAGGGGTTGTATTTAATCTCTTAATTAATCATAGCTTGTTTTGGGCGTAACATAAATCAAACCAACGTGTCATTTCCCATTCCCTTGCATTGCTATGTAAATGCCGGCTTCAGCAATTTGTACAATTGAGCAGTTTTCTGCTGTATAAATTATGTTGTTGAAAGGCTAAACACCAGCAAATAGTATAATAATAAAAAATAATACTGTCGCCTGATTTTTATATCTGGAGTTACTGATTAAGAGGGCACTCTGTTTAGTATTTGTCTCTGTCCATTGACGGGGGATGCTGAATTAATGTTGTCGTGATATATTGTGGAGGGAGGGAATGGCCAGGTGTGTGGTCCTTGGCCGGTGGACTCTCTGCCATCTGCCAATCAACAGTCCCATCAGCAATTCAATTTGACTGCATATGAGCACATGCGCCGACAACCTATTTAACTGGGGAGGAAAGCGCTGTTATGCGTCTGACCACACCTCATTTTAAGACCAACACGCCCGCGGGGCGCACAGATTGGTGCTTTTGCTACTTAAGCAACGTGTCGGGAGCTTGGTGTGAAAATGCGTCTGTCTGAAAAAAAGCAATGACAAGTTGCGCTGCGACACCCTAAAGATAGGGCCTCGAGTGTGTTTAATAATCAAAATAAATGTTTGTTTTTTTGCTGAATTAAAAATAAATAATAAGCCCTAAAACACAGTAAAATGTGATATTATTGCTATTTTCTATAATGTCCCTGCACTACATTTTCTAGTGATGGCTTTTCAGTCACTTTAACACTGTGATATCTTCCTTCTTGGATTTTCTGTTAATGTAGTTTCAGCTCCTGTGATCAACATTAGTCTTTCCAGCTATTCAGCTCTTCTTATCCGTATCCCGAACAAACGTCTTCCGCCGCCATCCATCTCAAATGGGTCGATTCCCACGAGATTAGTTATTGTGTGTGTTTGGAACAGTGATGTCACAGCTTGATTGAACTGTTTGTGACCTGAATCAATATTAATTTTCACGAACCTCTGATGCAGAAAATAGATGTTCAATACTGCCACACTCTTTCTGAGCGTCTTCCTTCATAATTGTGCCTCTCAGGTAGCAGTCGTTCTCCGTTTCTCTTTCGCCCGTCGCTCTCTCCTCTGTTCACCTCCTCTAATCCTCTTAAACTGTCTCTTCCTCTCGTCTCTCCCATTGTTCCACCCTCTCTGACTCTGCTGGTCTGTGGTGGATCATCCTTTCGTTCTTCTTGTTTACCCACCTTTCCCTTCTCCTTCTCATTCCCTCATCCCCACCTTTTCCACCACCATCCCCCTCCTTCCCTCTCTCACACTTCATCAGCAGCTGTTGTTTATATTCATAGAGCACCTGCCGCTACCTGCTGATTTAGCTATTGACGCGCTGCTCAACGGGTGATAAGAATTACAGCCTCAACTCTCGCTCGCAGTCAATCTATTCAAATTCAATTTCCAGGTTTGAGATTGGCATATTTCTTCTAGATCGAGCGTTCAGATGAAGCTGGTGTGCCAGTACTGCAGGGTCTGCAGGAGCACATTGTCAGCTAGTTTTCAGTAGGTGGTGGCAGATTCAAATGCCAAATGCCAAGGTGGAATTTCAATGAGATACATTTGACAAGACTGAATTGGGGGTGTGTGGGCCCTCACTGGCCTCAGAGAATCCACAGGGACACCTTGATGGTTGGGAGCAATAATCTCCCGCCACACATGTCTCCTCACTTTCAGAGGGGAGATCATGTTTATTGGTGTTTCATTACTAAAAGGCCTCAATTGAGAAAAGGAACATATTGGATTGAAGTTGAAAATCACTTCTATTCTTCTCAAAGCAACAGAGATGCTACAGGATCAGTCCGAGTTGCTCTGGGGCCACATCTCAATATCATCCATTTGTTTTTATTCTTTAACTTCCTAATTCCCAGCTGCATCCAGATGTGGGGCGAATTATACTTGTATTAAATGAGAAGGACGAAAGTAATAATCAACCGCCGATATAGAAACAGCATCTCTCCTTTGGCTAATTTCCTTAAGTTGCAGAAGGAGCATCTGTAATATTACAATAACCTGCCTCTGTATGAATCAAACATGTCAACAAATATCTTTAGCTCCCTCCTTAAGTCAGTGCAGCTTGTTTTCAGGAATTGTTCAACATTTTGGGAAAGATGCGTTTTTCGCTTTCTCGCAGAGAGTTAGACGAGAAGATACCTCTCTTACGTCTCTACATTAGATGTAAAGCTCTGCCGGGGTTCAATCGCCTCGATTCCATCCATGGGGGTTAACAATTTTGTAACATTTGTTTGTGTTCACTTTAAAGCTCTTAAAAACTTGGTTTAAAATCTTAAATCGAAAGAAAATCTCTCTTATAAAATAACCCAAACTCTTAGCGGGTAATTGTTTGTTCAGGACTTACCTCTTAAATCCTCCAGGAGATCAAACCCTTGCTTCCGTTTCCAGTAACCTCTTTGCCTTTGAGTAATAGACTTATGAATGTCTAATATTATTCATTTCTGCAGCATTGCATTTCTTCAGAAGGACTCCTCTTTGATGTCTTTTCTATCCTGCGTCTGTTAGACATCGCAGGAGTTCATCGCCGCCTTGATGTCCCGTCTGGGTGGGAAGAACCCCGAGGATACCGGCGGGTTTCAGGAGGCCCCGCTAGCCTACGATGCAGTGTGGGCTCTGGCCCTTGCCCTCAATAAGACCGTAGCACCGCTGAAGGCCAAGGGCCGACGACTGGAGGATTTCAATTACAACAACCATGACATCACCTCCGAGATCTACAGGGCCCTCAACACGAGCTCCTTTGAAGGTGTTTCGGTACGTGAAAAAAAAGAAGTACAGAAAATAAAAAGCGTTTATGCTCCCATTGATGTTTATGATATATGAATATGTGTTTAGAAATAGTCCTTGTGGACGATATAAGGATCTGAGTGTCCTCTATTTCTGCAAGGAAACTCAGAATAATTGAATTTAGTTCAGTAAAGTAACTACTAACTCTTCACACACTCTCCCTGGACACCTTGTTAGTCACGCCTCTAAAATCCACTGCAATCCAGCACAACAGCTCTGCCACATATTGTGCCTTTATGAAGCTCATAATGTTCAGTTTTTGTTAAATCTTTGAGAGAGGTGTTCATTTTACCTCATGTACTCCCCTAGGACGCCGGCATTCAGAGGATGTATGACTTTCGGTTTATTCACAATAAGGGGTTTTTCTGAGCAGTTTCCAGAACAGAAGTGCTCGCCATTCAATGGCTGAAACTTCTTGCAGAAATCTCCAAATATAAAAAAACACGATGTTCCTC
The DNA here is from genome assembly GCA_028022725.1 of Lycodopsis pacificus. Classification (NCBI taxonomy): domain Eukaryota; kingdom Metazoa; phylum Chordata; class Actinopteri; order Perciformes; family Zoarcidae; genus Lycodopsis; species Lycodopsis pacificus. The sequence goes on from CM051695.1 coordinate 23,916,068, forward strand.
AAGGTCGTATTGTGGTATTTTGGAAGAATTTTTGATAAAAAAGGAGAAATGTTGCTCTAAATCTGTGTTTTCCGAACACTCAATGCACATTACACTACACTTCAACATTCACTCATTCACATTCATACACTGATGTTGGACCGAACCGGTGATCTTCCGATTAGTGGACGACCCGCTCTTCCTCCTGAGCCACAGTCGCCCTTATGAAATACCTCCATCCTATTGTTTTTCAGCGCGTATACACTTTCACAGTTTATTGCAATTAATTCTGATTCATTACTAGAAAAACATGCTGAGCTGCAGCTCAATTAATCTTCAGGTTCCCAGCTTTCAGACGATGTGATGATCCCCTCCGTTATTATCCAGGTTATTTAAACGTCTTTATTTGGAGATAAATATCGTAGCTTAGCATACACAAATGAGATCGCTGTTAAGCTTCTCATCCAACTCTTGGTTAGAAAGCGAATAAGTGTATTTATCAAAATGTCAAAGTAGTCCTTTAATCATTTGCAGTAAAAAAAAACAACACTTCCTCCCGTCTGTGTCTCAGGGCCAAGTGGTGTTTGACGCCCAGGGATCCAGGATGGCAATGACTCTTATCGAGCAACTGCAAGGTAAAAACACTCCCACACTGGCCTCCCACAGATGTTGTACTGCAGTTAACAGTAAATGCCACTCTGTCATAAGAAGAAGAAAAACAATATCCCAGCCGACTGTGTTCCTCATGTATCGATTGCTGCTTTCAGCTCATTTCAGAGCAAAGCCTCTTTTTTGGGAGGGGATTGTTTGCAGGATTCACTGCCGATTGGTCTCCGTATCCTATAATTGCACGAGCGAATGGGCTTGATGCAGGAATGTGTTGACTCAAGGCTTCGCTCTAATTGGGCACAAGCCTCCGTTTTAAGCCGTTTCTGGAAATGGCATCCTATTTGTCACCAGTGACTTAATGAGTTTCCCCGCACAGGATAAGGTTGAGGATTATTTTCTACCTCTGTTCCCTTTGGCGTCCTAAAGGATGAGGATTTATAATCCTGCCTCTTTCCCCTCACACACTGTCTCATATTTCCTGTTGTGGTGTCGAGGTAATTTGACATCCACGATGAGACATCCTGACTTGCATCCCTGAATCACTGTGGGACCTCATCAGTATTCCTGGTCAAGACTGCCACATAAGCTCCTTTTTTTTTCTCCTTCCTTCTCCCCTTGGTGCTTCTTTGTTTGCCCTTCTTTATGCACCGTTTCATCCCTCATTCCTTTTATCTGTTCATTGTGTGCCTTTTCTGTACCATTAATATGAACGCACAGGAATGATGGAGAAATAGCTAGAAAGTGGTTTTATGAATAGAAAGCAAAACTCCCCCAAAACCACCAGGGAAGGTAATTAATTACACAAGCGTCACTAATTAACCTTTCTTTCTCTCTGACTGTTGTGCTTTTATTTTACTCGCTCACTATCTTTTTTTGCTTTTCTTTCTGTCCCAATCATCTAGGAGGCAGTTACAAGAAGATCGGTTACTATGACAGCTCGCAGAAGAACCTCTCCTGGTTTGGCAATGATGTTTGGATAGGTGAGATGGAGTTCGTGACACTAGTCTATGTTTACGTCCTGTCTGTCATGCTGTGAGTCATCGGGGTTCACATTTCTGGACCTTGACATTAGACCTCCTCGGTGTGGCTCAATTTAGACTTTTCCTCCCGTGTAAATGACATGCAATCACGCTGGATTTTCTCTAACCACTAATTGGGTTGAAGCTAGTTATTTGGAGGCTGATGCGTGACCAAAAAGAGCCGCCTGCACACTCCCTCTCCAACATGTGTTCAAATGTTGGCGGAGCAGAAGCACAGCAACCAAACTGGGCAGCAGCTACGTTTTACTGGCTAATCCAGCAGCTTTTTAAATGTCTAACACTGTGGGTTCACCCTGAGGCACGATCAAGACAACTGCGCCTCCCCAACACTGCCCCGTTATCTGTCGGGTGCGACTTCTTTTTAGCCCAGATTTGCGCACATTGGAGATAACGAGATCCTCAGAAAGTGCTCAATCTAAAGATATGTGTGTGTTCAGATCATGTCTGTAGGTTTAGATTTGACTGTGAGCTGTGACTTCGAGAAAGAGGGCAAGTTTAGAGGCAAACTGCAGAAATCGGGCGCTTTGAAAAGGATTTTAAACCTTAATTGCCTCCATGAGCTGTGTGTCACAGCCACTGCTGCAGCTCCAACTGCTGACCGAGTTGGTAAGTGGGACAAACCAAATACAAGACCTTCCTGTTGTTTTACGAACTCCGGCACACACCTGTCTTTTTCGCCTTTGCCTCACGTCTCGCCCTGCACACCTCGAGCCTCACAACCGAACTTTGTTTTTAAGTCCTTCTGCCAAATGAAGGAGCTCGAGCTCACGTCACACAAACCAGAACCCTCTCTCTGACTCCTGCTGTCCGTATTCTAGTTTTCTGTGAAAACCTATTCCTGCTGATTTTCCTCAGACACCAAGACCAATTCTGTGGTTGTTTACTGGCCCGTCCCTCCCTGGAGAGGTGACATACTTGTGCCTGGACAGAGTGTGCCACCAATCAATCCTGCACGCCTCGGTGGTCCGTAGAGAGACGCCTTTTTTTTTAGGCTTTTAAGGAAATGATCAGTTGCCAAGGCTTAATAACTGAACCCAGAAGAGGTAGCGATTCCAGGTCAGCATCAGCGGCGAGGGACAGGTGACCTGTATACATGTCGGCATCATGTCCTTCACCAGGTTGTCTGCCAGCTCTTTAGTTTGGCTCGTCTCAACATGGCTGGCTCGGTGTTAGCCCAGTTAAAACCCGCGGGGTTGAAACCGACTCCTTCTCCTACTCAGAGGTGAGTTTTATTGACTGGGTTTCACTGTTTACCAAATAAAGACACATCCATCTGACATCTACTTGATGAGAGGAAATGAGTAGTTTCCTGCTGGAGCTGACTCAGTTCGGGGAAGTTTTTTTGTTTTGACAGGGTGGGGGGGGGTGGAGGGGGATGCGCTGGAGTTTCTCCGCGCTGACAGGGTGGAGCACACACAGCTCGCTACTTAACCCCGCCGTTTGTTTCCCCGCGTGTTTACCAGGCGCCTCACTTTCCCGCTCTCTTCACGGTCACCCTAACAACCACTTCAGCTCTCATGCTCTTCTTCTAATCGCTGTGGCAACTGTTATAGAGCTGCGTCTCCATGGCAACACCCTGTCCTGATTCCTTGATCAAGGACGGAGGAGAGTTTAAAACGCATCGACTGAACGGACGGTCGACACATGTGCGCACACACACACGCGACGTTAATTATTACTGTTCCATGTTTCATTCATTCACATATACAGTCTTCCTCTTTTATGCTGAATAATAATAGTAATACAAAAAAAAAAATAGAAAGATAAGAATAAAATAACAAAACTTGAAGTCATATTCCATTAAAGCAAAGGTAGAAAAAATGTTTGAAATGTTTCTTAAGAGAGTGAGAAACAGTTGTTCAGTCACATCACAGGTGATTCATTGGATTCCGCGTAGCGTCTTCTGGGACATTCGGTCCACTTTGTCCTGCTCACTGCAACTCCACATGGACTCGTTTCTTTTGTGTAGACGTGAAGTTTAGCAGAAACAGAAATATTGAATGCACGATATTATATTACTTTTCAAAAAAAACAACAAACCTTATGGACACATGTGAAGCGTGCCACGGTACATACTTTTGAAACGGCTGACCTTTTAGTTATTAGCGTTGTCACAGCAGGGTTTGAACGAGGTTTTCGTACTTCTGGAGTTCCAGTGCCCTCTTCTACATGTTTCTGGTTCAAACCCCGGTGGTGTATGTCACACCTGGTCCTAGCTTTCAAAACACATACAGTATATACACGTGACGAGTTCAGGTCACTGCACATTTGTGCTATTCAACACATCGACATGTGTTGCGCACGCTGTCAGGACTGAAGGCTCTCGTGTATGCAGCTCATAGATAATATGCTGTAAATTGCACAGATGGACAAACACTTCTCGTTCTCGAAACGCTCTCAGAAACAACACGTTTTCTTTATGCCACATGTGGAAAGCATAAATTGAAGCGTATGCGTATACAGGGTATCTGCAGGTTAAAAAGCATTGCATTCAGTTTGATTTAAAGATGCCTTCGAAGGTATTAAAAAGTCTTTAACTTTATTCACAGAAGTCTGAAATATTTAATCTTGTATAGCAGCTAGGAAGCTCATCGTGTGCAACTGTTGATTTTAGGAAAAACATGGAGGATTTTCTTGTGGTTATCTGGGTCCAAGTCGCATTACCAACATTGATTATATCATTAGGAATGATTGTGGCATACTGCTGGGAAGTGCTAAAACAAATGATTCAAGGCCATATCGGCCCTTCTGGTTTTCCAAACATACTCCGGCCGCTACGATCATGCGACGTATAGATTGCGTCCCATGTGGCATTAAAACGTCTGCAGAAAGAGACCCGCTTATATCGTCATTCCTCAGTCGGATGACACCAGACGCCGCTCGGTTGTGTTACGTCAGTGACAAGCATCTAAACAGAGAGCATGATGGGCGTTCTGACACCCTGCGACCCTCGAGGGGGCGACACTCTGACACTTTTCTCTGACATCTGACACATCAGCTTCACGCGGCGCTGACGCTCCTGCTCTGCTTCCCCTCTGACATGCACACACACACACACACACACACACACACACACACTCTGTCACCCTCTATTTCTCTCGCACACACACACACACACACCAAACAGACATTAATCCCACTGTATGCACACATGAATGCTTCCCTGCACTCAAATGCACCCTCATGAGCATTCATGCTTACTGTATAGGCGCTGATCATGCATGCATATATATATACAGGTACAGTCCATATTGGCATACTCGGGAGTGCACACACACACACACACACCTACACACACACACAAATCTGTGAGCAGTCCCAGAAACGAGGCTCCCTGTCCATCTGCCTCTCTGAACCGTCCTCACTGAGGAATCCTTCGGGTTTAGAGCTACACAAGCATAAGTAGTTAGTATAACCACACACACTTTTATACTCTTAATCAAAACCAAAGTTGTCTACTTGCTTTTCCTACGTTACGTTTCAGTATAAAAACGAAATTCAGCTGGTTGTATGTGTTACTTCTCTGTGCTTCAGCATTATCAATATTTGACGGAGGTTCAGGAGTTCATGCACTGATGCTAAACCGTGCTCATGTGTGCACTACTGCACTGTAAGCAGTTGTGGAAGAAGTATTTGAATCATTTACTTTAGTAAAAGTAGCAATCTAGGTCAACGGATTATATGTATTTAGATTACGTAATCAGATTACAAAAGTAGCTCTAATCAACTCAGATTACATTTAAAAGGTGTGCAGTCAGATGATAGTTACATTGTCAAGGATTACTTGATTGTTTTTTTTTATATATACGTTAATTCCAACATGTTTTTGTGAGGTTCATTTGATTTGAACAATCCGAAATGAACTGTCTAATATTCTACTTTATATATAAGTAAGTTGCCAGTTTTGTTCACGGTGACCGAACTGATATTTGTTTTTGTTTATAAATGATGATTGATGGATAATGGCGTCTTTATTTACATTGAAAATGGAAGATGAGAGCAACGTCCTCCATGTGGCCTTTGATTAGAAAACAGCAGTAACAAAAACAGCATCCCACATGATGCACAATACACACAGTACACCTGTCATAATTTGATTTGGCTGCCTGTAAATGGTGAATATGTATCTGAATGCATTTCAAAGTAATTTGACCCAACCCTGTATTATTGGTATTGGTGTATTAATATATATAAGCAGTACTTCAATGTTGTCGTTGGTCGAGGTGGAGCTACTTTCACACCAACTACTTCATTTACTTTTGGTAGTTTAATCTGTTACAATGGATCACAAACCTTTAAACTTCATTTTTTTTGTATGTGAGAAGTAGCCAACAACCATAGCCCTTTAATGAATGCAGTGAAGTACAAAGTACAATATTTCTAGTATAAAGTAGTATAAAATGGAAATACTACAATACAAATACTTTAATAAAATGAAGGCCAACACTCGTGTCACTTCCCACCACATTATGAGACACAACTCTGGACACCAAAAGTCGTGTTTTTATTGAATGCATGAACACAAATAGAATCATGACTACAAGTCAGCATTGAGTTCTTGTTGATTCATATTTAGTTTTGCTTGCACTTCAATAGTCAGGAAAAATAAAAAAAACCGTATGCAGAGCTGTTGACCACAATACGTTTGTTTGGTAAAGTAAAAACAGATATTGATGATGTAACAATGGATGATGCACATCGATTGAGAGTGGGCTGTTAACATTCTGATTGGCTACTTGGAGAAAAAAAAAGGATCTTCAGGATAAACTGCAATTGCTCGGCATTGAGAGACGATGGCGATGAAATGGCATCAGAAAGCTTTCCTCTCCTCACATTTCTCCCTCTTTCTCTCTCCATCCAGGTGCTGGACCTCCGGCTGACCGGACGGTGGTGATCGAAGAGTACAGGTTCTTGTCTCAGAAGCTGTTTGCCGCCGTGTCCGTCTTCGCTGGCCTCGGCATCCTGTTCGGCATCGTCTGCCTAACCTTCAACATCTACAACGGCAACGTCCGGTGAGTTTAAAAAAACTGATTCGGTGTGTGTGTTCATTAGAGCTGCAACAATTAATTGATCGGCAGAATTTTTACCGGCAAGTGTCGTAAGAATGGCAATATTTAATGGTTTCAGCTTCTCAAATAGAAAGATTGTTGCTTTTCTTGGCTCTAAAATGATAGTAAATTGGATATTTTTGGCTTTTGGAGTGTCGTTTGCACAAAAGAAGACATTTAACAACACAATCTCGGGCTCTAGGAATTTTTTACGAGTATTCTTTTTATCATTTTCCGATTTTTTTACAGAGCATAGAAATTAAACGAAATGAAAGCCCTTGTATTCATTATTACACTCTAACGTCTTGTCGTCATGTTTTTTGCTTTTCCGCTCTTCATGTTTGTCCTGAACATCCACCCGTCCCCATTAAGAGGAATTTTTAAAAAAGATGGAAGTAATGCGGGCCTCAGAGGTTAAAGACACCGTTTTGTTCCGTGGAGGTCACCTGTTGGAGACGAGTGAATGTAAATGACATCCTGTAACAACACCCAGCTGCTCCAGCAGAGCTCAGCATTCACTGTGGTTGCACTCCATGTGTGACTGAGTGTTTGTGGGAAGTGAGACCGAGGGAAAACTAATTCACCCAGAGATCCTTCCCTCTGTTGGGGTTGGTGTAAAAGCTGAAAGGCACCGCTGCTTCTCCAGTTTAAGTGCTACAAAGTTGTTGATTTGGGTGTGACTTTTCTCAAACTAGCATCTGGTTTCATTGTCACAGTTTAAGCATAGCCCGAGACCAAATGCAAATAGACTTCCTGAAAAAAACTGCCTTTTGATCTTGGATTTCTAAGCCTAATACATGTCTGTGAACCAGTTGCAGCATATCTCTGATGTCTTTTGAACGTAGTAAGTCTGGTTATTGATGTGATCTTCTGATGCGTCCAGTGAAGCCACCGTAAAGTTTTAGCACAGAATATCTTCCTGTGATCTAAAACATCAACAGCAAACATCGTTTTATTCAAACTATTCCACATTGATTCAGGGAGACATGGAAGAGAATTAGTTTTTCTTCTGATAGTAGCCTTGATGTAAAGCAACCGCAAGCCGTGATGCATAAAACAGAAGGAAGGCGGCACACTGAGCATCTTATATCCACGGTATGTAACAGCGTGTGTGTTCCGTACTGAAGGCTGTCGGAGTGTGTGGCTGTACAGTGAATAAGCAGTGTGACCTCGGGGCAACACAAGGGCAGGTCAATGGGATGAACGAATAAAAGACACACCTACTGCTGCAGGATGAGCTGGAGCTTAGCGGCAGAGGAAAGCTGCTGTGCCGGCTGGGTGGGTGTTATGGTAGAGTGCAGATTATATTAAAAACACACACACACATCTTAAATCTGGAGTTTTTGAGAGTATTATATCACCCAGATTGTCACTAACGTAGCATTTATACAAACGCATTGTTTCAACAGGATAGAAATCAGTCGTGGTGGAATGCACATTTACTCAAGTACTATACTTAAGTACAATTTTGAGGTGCTTTCTTGAGTATTTCCATTTTATGCTACTTTATACTTCTACTCCAAGACATCTCAGAGGCAATGTAATGTACTACATCCGACATTACTTTACATATTACTTGTTTTCACGGTGAGATGTTCGTACTTTTACTTCAGTAAAGGATCTGAATACTTCTCTCGCCGTTGGAAATCACTGGACTTATTTTCATTTAAATGGGAAATAACTCATTGCTTCCTTTGCCTCTAAGCTCCTGTCTGAACCTCCACATAGAGCACAGTGTACATGATTACCACAGTCACGCTTTAGTGCAGTCACCAGATTTAAAAAACTTTCATCTGGTGTCAAAGATGCAGGCTGGGAAATGTGGATCAGGAGCTTAAAACACCCACAATGAATTGTTGCGGCCTTTCAAAAAGATACAGTATATATATATATAGTTTTTAAAGGACTGCTTCACCCAAATTACAAAAATACTTACAGGTTTTGGGATCTCTTGTCTTCCCAGAAACAGCGTTGCGTTACTGTGGGTGATCCACAGGCCGTCAGTGTCAACTGCTCAGTCCAGTCAGTGTCATTGAAACTACTTTTTTACTGTGGTCGGTCCACCACTTCAGTCAAGACTGAAATATATCAACAACTATTCAACGGATTGCCATGAAATGTTGTTCTGACATTCATAGTCCCCAGAGGATGAATCCTTCTCACTTTGGTGATCCCTGTGTTTTTATTTTTTTTATTTATGGCGCCACCAGGAGGTTGACATTTGTGTTTTTGAGTGAAAAGTCTGAACAACAGTTGGATTGATTGCCATGAAACACATTCATGCCCCTTTAGTTTTTCAACTAGCACCATCATCAAGTCATATTTTCTACTTTTCTAATAGTTATATGATGACTAAATACCTGCAAAACTAATGGCATTCCAATCAGTTGAATGCTAACACCCTAAACCTAGATGTTGATCGTTGTGAATTTATTGGCTGGTCCCAAATCCATTCTAACTCCATCCATAGATACTACTTGTCACATTGTCTTAGAGTTCGGAATGTCACTGTACAAAGCAGAATTCATTTTTTTAGGATTTTTTTCAAGAAACTTCTGGAGCTGTTTCACCACCACAGTTCTTTAAATAACAGTTTTCCCAGCTGTGAGCAGATATCCCATTTCCTTTGCGCATTGCATTGTGGGAGTATAGTTACCATAGTTGGTTTGCATTCAGTCTGATTTGAGTATACTTCAGTTTGTCTCTTTCATGGTTCCTTCTGCATTAAAGTGTGTTCCAGCTCAGTTCGTTTTGTATTCAGTTTCACAAATTTCGTTTTTGTTTGTCACCTGTGATCATTTCTGTTGTGACAAACTGTTGATTTCACATTTAATATGCATTGCACTGTCCAGCGCGTCATACTAATCAGACTAATGACTGTCAGTCACACAAGGAGATGCCCAGGAAAGATAAGCGATCCATATTTGGACCTTTTGACCGCTAGATTGTCTGAATCAGGAAATAACGATGGTAAAATTATAAATTGTAAAACAACACAATGAATCCCTATTTACCTGTAAAATTAGACAAATGTACCTTTCAGCAGAAATGATAATTAGCTGTGTTTTTCTGTCTTAGTGCTTTCGTTTTTTCTCTCCTGATGTGTGAATCTGTCACTGTTTCAGCTACATCCAGAACTCTCAGCCGTACCTGAACAACATGACAGCGGTGGGCTGCATGATGGCTCTGGCCGCAGTGTTCCCTCTGGGGATTGACGGTCACCACGTCCACAGATCTCAGTTCCCCGTCGTCTGCCAGGTAACAGGAGAAAGAGACAGACCGAGGTAGAGAGGAGCCAGAGGGCACGATGAAGGCTGGGGATTGTCTGCAAATGTTTGGATTTCATTGATTTGACGCTTGCGCCAAAACAGTCATTTTTACAATGTGTTTAAAAGTAGCTTAGAGGAGGCGTAGAAGACATTGAATTCAGATTTATTAAAACATTTTAAGCATTTGTTCTTCTTCCTTACCTTTAAAATAATTCATGTTTTACACCTCGGTTTAATGGAAACCTGTTTTAACAGTTTAACCCCTTATAGTCCAACTGAAATTACATTAACATCACTTTGCAGTCAAACATAACGTATGTTTTTATGTGTATTGTTAATACCATAAGGTAGTCTTTATTTAACGGATCAAAGTGACATTTGCGAGTACGTTTACGCGCTGTTTTTAATGCGCTGCAGCTAAACAGCTCATTAAATAACTAACACGCAAACTGACGTTGGCAGTGCACTTTTCACTGGTGAATGTTTGTTTGGCTGCTCGTTCAACAAGCTAAGTGAGGAGCTAAACGAGATGAGACGTGAGCAGGAAAGCTAATGTGGTTCGTCTCTTGTGTTGCGTCTGCCTGATAAAACCGAAACGTTGCTGCTTCATGGCGATACGGTTAAAAATGCAGTGATTTGATTGGCTGTGTGGAAAAAGTGCTCCACCTTACTGTACGTGGACGGAGAGCATGGTGGTGCCTTGGTGAAACCGGCAACATTTTAATTTCTACCTTTTGGTTTCATGTAGCAGAAACATGTGATTTCATTTCATTTGGACTTTAATATAGTTTCTCACGATTATTTTTTGTTGAAATTAGCTTAAAGGTTGGGAACGTTATCTTCTTTCACTGTGTCTTGACACATATTGTACATATTGTGTATTATCTTGTTCCAGTTTTTACTTATAAACTGTTTAAAGTTTTTATGGCTGCAAATTAACATATTCTAGATGTAATGTTTATCATTTAAACACATTTCCCCAAAGTCCAGTCTCACAAATTTGATATATTTAAGAATTTCGGGATATCAACTAGAATTTTAAATGTTTATTTAAGTTTGGCTGCACAGCATCAATTTGATGAAATGAAAAAAAAAAATGCAGATTAACTTCAAACTATATGTTTTCATGTATAAAGACACAAAGCTACTTTTCATTGTTGATATCACAGATTTAATTACGCTACATTGACATCCACTCAGATTCTTTTCTTCCGTTTTGGTATTCTGTGGCACAGACATGATTTGCCGGGTGCCAGAATAGCACAGACGATGGGATCCAGCACTAATGAGGAGTGGGAGTCCTTCCTCTGTCACCCATGTTGAGTCTTTTTGTTGGAGAGGCGAGAGGGTGATTTCCATTTCTGTCATCTCTCTCCTCTTTGTCCCTGTCCAGTTATTCTCTCTCATGCTTTGTTCTGCCTCTCTCTTGCACTCTGCCTCTGACCTCCTACTCTGAATATGTTTTTTTTATGTTTCTGCTGCAATCTCTTCATTTCCTCAAACTTATACCGTCTCTTGTTTTTGCTAGCATCTGTCCGTTCGTCCGTCCGTCCGTCTATGTCATGTTTTTTTTCTTTTCGGATGAAATATAAAATCATATGATCAATATTTTAAAACCTGTAAAGTGCAGAGCTCTTTGCAGTAAAGATGCGTGTATATCAAGGACACACAATTTAAAGTAGGAAGACTACATTAATAATATTTTTGTATATTTTACTAATGTTGTGGAAAATGCAATAACCAATGTCATCATCATTTCTTAAGGGCTAAATTAATTTACTTTAAATGAAAAAAAAAGAAGAATTAAACTTAAAAATAAATTCTAAATATACATATAGTTACATATGAATGATTATATATATAATATACAGTATATGTATAGTAATTATCCCACTTCTGAAACCAAAACTACACCCTTGAATAAAGTAAAGTATGAAGTAGTGATTAAAATTCTCTCCTCCTCTCCTCTCCCCTCTTCCAGTTCCGCCTGTGGCTCCTCGGCCTCGGCTTCAGCCTGGCGTATGGCAGCATGTTCACCAAGATCTGGTGGGTCCACACCCTCTTCACGAAGAAGGACGAAAAGAAGGAGAAGAAGAAGGTAGGGAGGAAGAGTGCGGAGGGAGGGAGGGAGGGAGGGAGGGAGGGAGGGATAAGCCTCTCAGCGGTCTCAGGAGAGAGGAGAAAGGATGGGGGCGGGAGGCCGGGCCGCGCAGCGTGTGTGGCGCCGGCTGATAAAAAAAGTCAAGTCAAAAACTTTGCAGGCTTCCTGGTAGCATAAGCTTCTAAGAGGCCAGCTCGGCATCCTTCACCTACTGCAGGGTTGTAGCGAGACAGCGGGGATAAGTGCGTTGGACACACACTGACATAGATACTGTCCTTTACACATGCACACACACACACAAAGCACATGCGCCTACACACATGCAACATTTATGCACAGAAACATGCAGATTTGGGGCACACGCATAGCCCGGCCCCTGATACCAACGTCATCAGCTATTTGCATACTGCCGTGTGTGTATGTGTGTGTGTGTGTGTGTGTGTGTGTGTGTGTGTGTGTGTGTGTGTGTGCGTGCGTGTGTGTGTGTGTGTGTGTGTGCGTGTGTGTGTGTGTGTGTGTGTGCGTGTGTGTGTGTGTGTGTGTGTGCCTCGTCTTGAAGATAGTGTATCCTGGAGCCAGCAAGATACTGCCAGTTTGAGATGTGTTGTGGGGATTTCTAAGACCAAATCAGAAGAATAAGAGATTAAGCCATTTATGGAATATTTATGAATATGGATGAGTATTAAAGTTCTATGCAGAAATCCAACCTTCGGGGGGTTTATTATTTGAGCCAAAGCACAACGAATCGGCTTGACTTTCAACTCTCTTCATGTCCACAGAAGGGCAATTTGCCAGAGAGCTCTGCATTCGTATTTAAAGAAACTTTCACAATTCGAGGGGAGAATGAGCGCCTTTCTGTGTAATGTGTTTTCGTCTTTATTTTATTTTCTCAGTTTCAGTCATTGCACGCTTGAATGGCCGTTAGTATGTCGGAGTAGCTGGGAGTAAGACGGCGTGGTAAGAGAGAGGAGGGAGCACAGTGGGAGAGCTCATTTTGGTGACTTGTTTTTCGGTTACGGCTGTATTGCTTCCATTATAGGTTAAGTTAAGAATAATAGAGTTGATATCAGCTGGCCAAGGAAGCTGTCCACACAAAGACCGGTGTCATCTCAGTGTGTTTAAATGACGATTTCAGGTGGCAGCCCAAATAAAGCTACTGCAGCTCTCCGTGTGTCGCCACACATACACACACACACACACTCACACTCCTGCTGTTCCTAAAATATACTTTGACACAGACACTTGTTCACACACCCAGAGACACACATCCAGAAAGGCAATTCGCAGCCAGTCATCCAGAAATCACAAGGACGCCTGTCGTATTATTTGTCCTGGTTGTTTGTCTTTGTTTGTGGACTGGCTGGTGATGCCCTTGGATAGTGATGACTGTTGTGCGTGTGTGTGTGTGTGTGTGTTTGCTCACACAGCAACACTTGGAGCCATGGAAACTCTACGCAACAGTTGGAGTGCTGCTGGCTATCGACTTCCTGTCACTCATGATCTGGCAGATTGTGGATCCGCTGCACGTTACGGTGGAGGTAGAGTACGAAAGACAGATGAGTTAATTTGTGTGTCATCGCCCGCTTGCAGTCGCTGTCACGAGTCAATAACGCAGTAATGAGACACCGGCAATGTTAAAAGGGAAAAAAGAAAAAAAGAGATGAAATGTTCTTTCATTTTTAATCGTCTTACACTCAAGGAGCACAATCTAAAATAAGGATGGACGTCACAAAGCACAGACGAAGAGCAGCACTATAAGGGCGACATTTACAACCTGAATAATTTAACGTATTTGTGTTCGTTTGATAGTGTAAACACTTTCAGCACTGTTAAAGGTACCCTGTGGCATTTGTTGCAAACAAAAATCAGCATTCATCAAGCAGCCAAACAAACACGTTAAGTGAATTTCCTGCCTCATTAAACATGTATCTTCTAAAGGTCTCATGAAAATGTTTACCGTAACTTCATTAAACCTGCTTTCATCAATATTTTCAGCACAGAACAAAGGGACTCACTCGCTCACAACGTTCACTTGTCCACCAGCTCTGTGATGTATTTTGGTCTCTTAGAGCTCATTGTTTTGGTTTTACAGGTCGTTTACTGTGTGCTTCAGTCTGAGCTGCTCTCATCAACCTTCACGTCGTCGCTGTTGGGCAGAAACCTCGTATCTCCATATTCCGTCTTTTCATTTTTCATCAATCCGTGCTATTGGTCACCCTTTACCTCTGTCTGTGGGCTTTACAAATATTGAACCAATGATAAGGGTTACAAAGACTAGATCTTGTAACTCCATTGGATCCTCAAACTCTCAAATCTCATGACTCAGCATCCCTCTTGCATGACGTTTCGCTCACAGCAGAGCTGAAGGAAAACAGCGGCGAGGTGATTTTGTCCGACTTCATTTGAGGCAGTGTTTCACCATCGTCTCATAATGAACTGAAAATATTTCGATTTTTCCACCCCCTCACCCAGACCTCGCCACTGGGTTAAAACTAAGCAGTTTACCTGTTTAGCAAATGTAACTCTGATGGTATCGTTGTGATAACGCTGAGAATAGCATAGCTAGCGATGTGACCTCAGCGGCTCAACGGCAGACAAAACATGTATACCGACATCCGCTGGTCAAGAACAATGTAACTCCATTTGAGCTTGATTTAGACAAAATATTAATACTTAAATAACACAACTATCTGAACATATGTAAAGACACAAAATACAATTTGAAGATGCTTCAGGTGTTCAGGTATTGTAAAAACATAGCTTTTTGTACAAGGTTTCTGCCCGACAGCAATGATATGCACGTGTCATTTCTTTTCAAAATAAGTATGAAAAAAAAGCTCCCACAGATTTACACGACCTGCCGAGCACCAAATGGTAGACAAAGTCAACAACTAGCTTGCAAAGAAAGTTGAACATTTGGCAGCTACAAACCGAGATATATTCCTTAAGAGCTGGTGGAGACCAAAACAGAGCTGAAGGGGGACGACATTCATTATCCAGCCACTAACACAACCCCAAATATATACGTACAAGCTCAATCCACATCTGACTGGTGTTAAAGGATAAATACTCCACTCAGTTCACCAGCTAGTCGCATACTTTTTCTTTCTGCTATATGGTGATGAGCAGGTAGTGTACAGTGGACTTGTACAGCTTTTTAAACTAAAACAGCCGTCTGCTGCAGCCAAAAAGGACAGGATGAGAGTGGTGAGAGTAAATCAAAACAGTACAGTTGTTGGACAGAAAACCAAAACAATTAGCCAAAAGATGCTAAAATGCTGCACGGATCTAAGCCTACAGGAACTGGCTCAATGGGATGAACCTCTGTGGGTTTATCACTAACGGCGTCTCTTTTTTTTTTTTTTTTAAATCATCATATTTCTAAATGTTATGATAGATAACACTCCAGATTGCAACAATACAGTGACATCAAAATATTGATCCAATGTGCTCGTAGTTAAAAACTCCACAGGGCAGCTTTTACACATCTGTGACTTCATAATAATAATAATAACGTTAATGTGTAGGAACAAGAGTAAACTGTTTACCTCATCAGCGGCCCTAATCTGCACAGCGCTGACTTTAACTACCGCCAAGCCTTGTATTTAAATAGCTATATTTCATATTTATTGGATATTTATCTGAGACTCATTTTAATTCAGTCAATCTATATCTGACAGACCGGGGGGGGATCAACCGTGAAGTCACTTGGGCTTGTGCTTACTGTGCATTTTTACCTCCTCCTCCAGAATGCTGCTGTCTCATCGTTTCTTATTATCTCCCCCCCCCCCCCCCCCCCCCCCCCCCGACTCTCTCTCCCTCTTCCCCTCTTCCCCCCTCTCTCTCTTTATCCTCCCATTCCTCTTCTTCTGTCTGCCGTGCGAGTAGAAGTTCACTAAGGAGACCCCTAAAGAAGATTTGGATGTCCTGATTCAGCCCTTGCTGGAGCACTGCAGCTCAGAGAAGATGAACACGTGGCTCGGTATCCGTCCTCTCTCTTTCTTTTTTTACCCTCTCATATCGCAATCTGTCTCTTTGTCACTCTTTGCCCTGCTCTGGTTTTGAATAATCTTTGTCACACACACACACATGGGCATATGCAGACACATATGCGTCCACACACACGTCACCACCATTCACTCTGAATTAAACAGGCCTCATATCACAGCTTCCTCCCTCCCCTCCCTCCCCTTGCGTTTGATTCCTCTTTTCTCCCTCTTTGCTTCTCTTTTTGTCGGCCCACGCGGCCCCTCCCTCTCCCTGTCTGTCTGTCTGCCTGTCTTAGCGTGGCAGCTCTTATGAAAGTATAATGGTGCTGAAATTCAAATAATGTGGGTCACAAACTGGGCCATTGCCCCATAGCATTTCCTTTCTCAGATGAGAAGAAATGGTGCTTTAATATCAAGCGGTATGAAGCGACAATGGCCAGTCTGAAGAAGTGTCGAGCTTACTCAGTCACAGATCCTCTTTTCTTCTCTGCTTCTCTCTCTCTTTCACTTTTATGTTCTCTTTTCCCTGTCAGTCCAACTGGCTTTCAGCACATTCAACCATTTTGCACTTTAGTTTCTACTGCATCTACATTTTATGTTGTCTTCCTCTGCACTACTCACTTGCTCCCTCAATGGCCACATCGAGCTGTTCACAATGTTACTGCACTAGAAGCAGCTTCTGCTTTCTGCTCGTTGATGTGCCGATATGTCGCTAAGACTGCATCGATCTCTACATCCTGCGAACGAGCACAGCAAATGCGTTGTTGCGTCGTAGGAAAGCCTACTGCGTGTGCTAACAGGTGTCTGTCAGTGTTTGGAGATTGGAGCAGCTAACTTGTTATTATGCTCACCCTCAATTAAGATTTGACTCTAACTGTTTTGATACAATCACAGTTACCAATATGGAGACAAACGGGACAAATGTTTTGTCAATTTAAAAGATGAAAAGCTTACACTGTACGCTGACATGTAGAATGATAACACAACCAAACTTATTTATATTTATTTATATTTTTGTTTTATTTTCAGGGATCCAGTCTTCAGCTTTCATTTTACCATCAATAATTTCGTTTTTCATAATAACAAAAGATTTGGCCTCCATGTTTTCCATACAATACTGTGTACATACATCCCTGTTGCACACATGATACTATATCATTTTCATCTTGTCCCTGTTTCCCCTCTTCCTGTAGGTGTGGTTTATGGCTACAAGGGTCTGCTGCTGCTGCTCGGAATATTTCTGGCTTACGAGACCAAGTCTGTCTCCACAGAGAAGATCAACGACCATCGGGCCGTGGGGATGGCTATTTACAACGTCGCTGTGAGTCCAAAAAAAGAAATGACACCATCACGCCTCAACTCCTGTTTCTGGGTGCTGCTGTCTGCTA
Source organism: Lycodopsis pacificus (assembly GCA_028022725.1). Lineage (NCBI taxonomy): Eukaryota > Metazoa > Chordata > Actinopteri > Perciformes > Zoarcidae > Lycodopsis > Lycodopsis pacificus. Next base: position 23,933,491 of record CM051695.1, read on the forward strand.
AGAGCAGTCTGAATAACTTTAAAGTGGCAATAAATACGATTTTTATTGCCTCGTAGCACAAAATGGCTGTAGTATATCTGTGTGTGTGTGTGTGGGGGGGGGGGGGGAGGGGGGTGGGGTAATCAATGCCAGGGCCTCTTTGATTACTTTGCCTGGTGCTCAGCTTTTTTTGCTGGCAGAAGCCACTTTCCTGCTCATTTCAGAGCAATGAGCAGTGTGTCAAGACATTCAGCTGCAAGAGCTTGAAAGCTTCTTTATTCTCAGCTGGTTGTTTATAACAGTTAATGGAGTTCATAGATAACTTAATGCCCCCCTCAATGTTTGTGTAGTTTCCTGGTTTGAGTAGATAACAGACTAAACGTGACAGAATATTACACTGAAACACTTCTTCTGCAGCTACAATTGAGTTTACATATTATACTGTTTTTTTTTTGTTTTTAGTTTAGTTAGATTATTTTTGCATTGATCTTCAAAAAGCATTAAACAGGAAGTCCACTGTGGGGCACAACAGAATATAAATGGATGCAGTTCCTCTCAGAAGAACCTCTGGGATGTGCTGAACATTACGGATTGATGATCTGGTGTAAAATACAGAAAAGTACATGTTGGCGTAATGATTGGTGGGAGCAATATGAGACACGGAAACAGGCTTATAAATATATTAAGTGTTCAAGCTTTTCCACAAGTACGCCTTGAGATTTCATTCTCTAAAAAGCAGATCCCTGGACGCAGTGCTGTCCAAATGATAACACTGCCAGCACAGGCTGCTGTCTTGTATGAATCATGCATTTTGATTGCCTATGGTGCCTGTGGTGATATACAAATAGTCATATCCCAGGTCTCCTTTATAAACATGAAAATGTGTTCTCGATGGGACTTCCTGGTGAAATAAACGCTAAATAATAAAATCATTAAAATATGAAATGGTTTATCACAAACCTTCACTGTGCTGCAATGTCATGCAACTCTGGCATGACAACATTTACATATACTATATATATATATATATATATAGTATATGTATATATATATTAGGGGTGTAACGGTTCACAAAATTCACGGTTCAGTACGTTTCGGTACAGTAGAAAACTATAAATGCCAGAGAAATGTACTTGATTTTAAAATATATTTATTCATTACAACTAACATCATGAAGTTATTCTTTGACTTTGAACAATGATGGAACTATACCTGAGTGACCCATCTTCTGGGGTGTCTTCTTAGCAACACATAAACATAAAACTGCTCCTTAATGTTATGTAGTATTGTTACTTACATCTTGTATTGTTACTTACATCTTGCAAAAGAGATTTTTAATCTCAATGGGACTACCTGGTTAAATAAAGGTTTTAAAAAAAAAATTAAAAATACATTTTTTTTTTTTTTTTCAAACGTATTCGGTTCGTCATGTGTACCGAACCGTGAGCCTCGTACCGAACGGTTCAATACGAATACGCGTACCGTTACACCCCTAATATATATATATATATATATCTATTATATATATATATGTATTTATTAGTATGGACCTGTTACCTTGTGGGGAATAGGTTTCAAATTGTACCCATTCAGCGGCTAAAGTACAGTGGTAATCGCAGCCGTCAGTCATGAACATTATTCAGCTCTTGTTAATAGCAAGTGAATCATCTTCAGCGGAGGCACCTGGGATGCACTTTACACTGGAATTGCTGCCATTATGTTCACTTTAGCCACTTTAGCCAAACACTGGCAGCCATTCCCTGGCACTTCTTGACACAGTGTAACTTTGTAATTGATGTCGAATGTCTGGGAAAAGTGGTTTCTGTCAATTGAAAACTTCAAGAGTTGTTTTTCTGCTCTGATCAAAAGGCAGGGCAACATTTATTTTAATTATTATTATTTTTAACTGCTACTTTGCCAGAATTTCCCGCACTCATCTTGATTCCCATTAACAAGTAAAACAGGGGGCATCTTAACGAGCCTCCGCATTTATTAGCTTCTACTTAAGTAATTATTAAATGCATTGATCTCGCCTCCTCTGTCAAGCAGAGGATTTATCATTGATCTATCATTCATGGTGATTTATGAGAGCATTAAATGCAGCTTGCACGCTCATTTCATCACATGGTTCCATAATGTGAGTCTAATGTTATTATTTTATGTTCCGATATGCACATTTCACTTTTATGATGATGTCAATAGTTAATGGTGTCTGTGAAGAGACCTCCTTCCTCTTTGCTGAGCTGTGAGCTCCAGGCCCTGATGAGATGACAATGTGGTGATTGTCAGCGCGCTGTTGCCACTTCAGTCATGACTTTTTAATGCTGTTTTCACATGGGAGCCCTCCGCAGAATGATAAACAGATGCCTAATGCTTTTATGGATGTGATTTTCCTCCCCTCTCATTCGCTCTCTCTCCATCTCTATTTTGTCCTCCACCTCTTCTACTCTTACTTCCCCTGCCGCCCTTCTTTCTCGCTACCATGAACCTGACTCTTGCTTTTTCCTCTTCCCTTATTCTTTTAACTCCTCTTCGCCTCCCTTTCGCCTCCCTTTCACTCGCCTCCTGCAGGTGTTGTGCCTGATCACGGCTCCAGTGACTATGATCCTGTCCTCGCAGCAGGACGCCTCCTTTGCCTTTGCCGCTCTAGCAGTCGTCTTCTCTGCCTACATCACTCTGGTGGTGCTTTTCGTACCCAAGGTGTTTTGACTCGTCACCGACACCTCTAGGAAATGTTGCACACACTGAAAAGTACACTCGTATTGCAGTAAAACCAAAAGTTCAAAGCGTGCCGGTCTTTAGGGAGAAGGTCCAGCCTGAAAATCAGAAACTTCTAAAACAGTCTGATATTTCCAATTCGATGTTTGTGTGCCGTCACATAAGAAGGCTACTTAAATGATCAAACCTTTAGTCTGTTGGTGATCTTACCACTCCGGTAATAATCTGTGATCTAAGATAGTTAATAAAACAAGCTTTAAGATGTGTAGCTGCTTTAAACATTTGGTGTTCGGATATAAAAACAAGGTCCTCTGGCACAAACAAAGTGAGACGTTTTAAGTGTCTGGCAGCAGCTACATTGATTTGTTTGGAATAAATAGAGGAAGAGCTGGGTAGTGCACATGAGCAGACAGAGGAAAGAGTGCCACCTACAGAGATTCAAACTACATGGTCAGAAATTCCAAGGAAAAAAACAAACCCTCACAATGTGCTGAGCACCAAAGCTGTTGCCAAAATAAGCTTTCAAGTGCGAGAGATTTGGCTGCAAATATAAAAAAAAAAAAAGTGTTATTATTCATTCAGCACACTGTCCTCCCCTGATCTGTGTTGTTTATTGGCTTCCTGTTCCCGCGGCGGTCCAGATGCGGCGTCTCATCACGCGCGGCGAGTGGCAGTCGGAGCAACAGGACACTCTGAAGACCGGCTCGTCCACCAACAACAACGACGAGGAGAAATCCCGGCAGCTGGAGAGAGAGAACAGGGAGCTGCAAAAGATCATCCAGGAGGTGAAGGCATGACATACGTCTGACATTATACAGACACATTCACGGCGTGTTTATTGTGAAGGCAAGGCAAGTTTATTTGTACAGCACATTTCAACAACAAGGTAATTCAAAGTGCTTCACATAAAACCATTAAAAGCATCAAAACATAAGTCAAAAGAAAAGGAGATTTAAAAACAATTAAGAACATTCATTAAAACACAGTGTAAGACAGTTTCATAGTAAAATGCAGAAATGCAGGAAATTGATTACCAGTATGGAAGACATTTAAAACATGACTCTCCGTGTTTCTGCCGCATTAATTCAATTTTTGCCACCCATGTTCCTCTGGTGTGGAACATGCATGTCCAGAGGCCAGACATTTAACGATACATATTCACTAATTAATTGCAATCAATTAGCGCTATCAATGCTAATAAATGCCTGCAAATGCTAAATATAAGGCGAGGGGATTAAGTTAAGTGTCACACCTCTATAGCAGTCTCTCTCTCCTTGTGTTGTGTCTTTAGAAAGAGGAGAGGGTGTCGGCGCTCCGCAACCAGCTGGCTGAGCGACAGGCTCTGCGCAACCGCCGCCGACCCTCCTCAGGCCAGAATCAGAACCACAACGCCCCGCCCCCCTCCTCCCAGCCGGATCCCAAGTCTCTGCTTCCCCCGCCCGGCTACCCGAACCCCACCGCGGACAATCACGCCCTCCCGCCCTCCTTCTCAAACTCCTCCAACCTCTACCCGGCTGACAGCAAGATGAGCCGCAACCACTGTCACAACAGCCAGATCCCACTGCTGTATAAATAGGCGAGGCACTGGGAGAGAGGGGGGGAGGGGTGGGTTGGGGTGGGAAGGGGAGACCGTCGCACAATACACACACACACACACACACAGGGGACACAAAACACAATGGGACACTGTGACTTTCACTTGTTTCGGCGACGAGCACAGCGGTGTAGTGACACTGTTTTACAATACGGCGTGGGAAGCACAAATAAGTGCACAGGGGTGCTTTACACTTGGCAGCTTCGGGGAGAGTCACGCAGGTAAACAACCGTCCTCACAGTTTTGATCTCACCGTGTTCAACCCAGCAACGAGGCACTACTCACTGGTCAGACTAGCAGCACTCGAGGTCTTTTCAAGGGTCAAGTGAACAGATAGATCTCTCAATCATTCCTCTCCCCCCCCCACCATTCGTTATCTCGTTCTGTTGTGGAGACACCGCGTCAAGGATCTCAAAAGGAAACGTTTGTGTTTGTGTCTTTGCTAATATCGTCTCCACCTTTTTGTCTCTCGAGTTCGTTGGCTAGGCAAGCACATACAGTAGTGATTGATATTGTTCTGTAATATCTGATCTGTTTTCGTCATGGAGTTGTTGTTAAATTATTTGTTTACTTTTTAGGAGAGTTGTGAAAAATGGAATTTACAAATGGACAAAGCAATGTACAGATATTTTCCCGAAATGTTTCCCCCCGAAGCGCGGCTGAGCTCGACTGTGTGGAAATCTTAATAATGTGCATTATTCAACAGCCATAATTTAGAAGGGGGGGGCCTAGGAGCGTTGGCATGTATGGATGTCTGTTTTCAAGACTGTGTATTCAACACTGCATCTTAAAAATCCAGTCCTCTGCTACATATTAGATCCATTTCAAAGGAGAAAGTGATCCAAGCTTGTGTATGTAAAGGGCAACATTTTGATAGTTTTGCCATTTGAAATAATGTTTTACAATGTATTTTTTTTTTTAGGTTTGTGTTGTATCTATAAGTCTAGTACAGCAGTAGCCATCAAATGAACCCCTCGTCCTGCATCTTATGTATCGCCGGCTACTGCTGCAGCCGCATTCACCGCAGCTGATTCTCACGTTTTGTAGGGGAAACGTCCAACTTGCCAGAAGAATTGTTTGTACTCTCTGCCTCCTGGAAACGAAAGCCAATTTATATTTCTACAGCAGCAGTGCGGTGAGATGTGGGGCTTCTACGATGGCTATTCCTGTAGACATTCAGAGAAAGCACAGTTTTTATACTCGTGAATCTGTTACACGTCATTCTTGTGAGCCTTTTTTGATTTTAAAAGTATGTTTTTTCTTATGAATTCCCATAACAGACAATCTGGATGGATGCTATTTTGTTTTGTATTTTGTTTCTTTTCCATTTTGCCTTTGGGTAAACTGTCAATGTATCAAAAAAAGGATATGCGTAAAGTAACGTGACATACTGTATTTATTCAACAGTTAATATGAATGTACTATTTCATTCATGAGCTATTTCCAGATTTTATAAAAGCAATGTACCTGAACAGCTTTATCAGCAGGTAAAACAATACTTTATCAAATATTTTTAAAAATATATATATATGCCAGTGTGCACTTTAAACCGAACAAACTATGGCTACTCCACTTTATGTTGCTGTTATTCTAATAAATATTATTATTTCTCATTTCAGCTCAGGGTATGGAGGAGGACATCAATGAATGAAATAGGTCATATTTATTAACTGTGCAGTATCAGATAGTGTAACATATGAATGCAGACATAATTTAGGAATTGTTCTATTATCGTGCACATATACGACAATATACATGGATTTGGGGATATTTGTATTCACTATATCTAAGATCTTAAATGTTAATATATTTCAGAGTATGTGTATGCAAATATATGGGTACCATAAATAAAATAATTGTTTTTCCATTGGTTATTTGTGTGTTGCATTGATACCTTTCACATTAGTGGAAATAGATAAACAATAGGGAGCAAAACTGGAACTGTAGTTTTTCATCAGCTGTTTTTCAGCTCGGGTAACGCTGCATCCTATAAATAAAGCCACAACTCCACGATTCATTTTTCAGCTTTTTAGCAATATTTATAAACATGAATCCCTGAAGAGTCTCCGTGTCCTGTGGGTTACACAGCAGAGCATGATTACATCATCCACTAGATGTCACCAGTTATTTATTGCTTTTCTGACTCCCAATGACCTTTTGAGCAATTAAGCCTGTCAGGTTGAGTATATCTGTCAGTGAAACTTGATATTTTTCTCCGGGTTGACCTGCGGGAGTCAAAAAGCTCATTTGCTCAGAAGAAGAGATCATTAAAGAAACGTGGGAAGCTGCGAAGGCCAGCGGGAACCTCGTTACTGAGGCAATAAGTGGATGTTTGTGGATGAAAAGAAACTAAAGTAGACAAATGGCTCCCAAGTACATCCGAGATTTGTATGTGTGTTTTTTTTACATGATGACAATGTGACAAAACCAGCTGTGCCGCAGTCACACACACACACACACACACACACACACACACACACACACACACACACACACACACACACACACACACACACACACTCCCATGTCATGTGTCTTTCCAGCTGACTGAAGATGAGGTATGTGGTAATACAGGGGGTTGGTGGTGTGGAGGAGGAAGGGGGTTGTGTGTGAGAGAGAAGGTGGTGGTGGTGGGTGGGGAGGGGAGGGGTTGTCATCGGGGAAAACCCGCTCTGGGTTGAGGCTTCTGTGGGCCTCCACCTGACACAGCACTCAGCAAGAGCGCAAAAAGTAGGAAATTCCCCTCATCTTGTCTGATCCAACAAAGGAAGTATTTGCTGGCTGTGGAGGAAATTCATAGCGACCATTGCCAAATAATAGACTAAGCCTGCTCCAGTGTGTGTGTGAGCTACAGTCCTTTCTGGCTGCTGTTTGCCAACTCGACTTTCTATTTGGTGTCTCAGCTATGAAATGAGTTTATCCATATAGTGACACAGACTTGTGACTTTTTTTTGTTCGTTTTTTTTCATTTTAATTAAATACATGTGCACATAAAACATATAAATAAAATATTTAACACCTCATCCCATCAATTTAAATATAAATAAATACAAATAAATACATACAGTTTGTGATAATAGTCATAGTCATAGAACCTAAACTCTCCAGTAAAGAGCTGTGTCTGTATCTGATACAGCAAAGAAAGTCCGGCCTACTACAATCTCAGGTCAACATAAATAATGTAGAAAAAGTGCCTAAAATACAAAAAACAAATGTTGCAAACTGTTACAGTTTATAGGATTTAAAGAAATCTGCACCGCCTGTTTGGCTACAAGCTTCATCTCCATTGAGATTTAAATCTTTCTACATCACCATGAGATGAATAATAATATTAAATAATGTAAAACAAAAAAACATACTTAATGTTAAAAAACGAAGCCAAAACATATGGCACTGTGCAGAGCTTTGTATCATGTTTGTTACTACCACAGCAAAGAGTCATTTCAAAGTGCAAACACGCCGAAGAAAGTATTGCCATCCTCGGTCTCCAGCTCTGAAAGCTGGTTGATTTCAGTCCACAGTTTGTCTCCTTCGTTCAGCTGAAACACTGCGCCCAGATAAATGGCGTTGTACCAGACCTGTCCGTCTCTGAAGCCGTCCTCCTGGGCAGTGTTTTGGCACGCCGACCTCACCGTGTTCATCAGCGAGGCTTTCCTGCCTAGGGAGTCTGAGTAGCGCCAGATCCTGTGGCTGAGAGGTGTGTGGCGTTTTCCCGCTCCCTCCTCGCTGCCATCGCTGCAGGAGACTCTGAACGACGCCTGGCTGTAGACGAAGTAGAGGCCAGTTTGTGGGATAACGATCTGGTTGTCCACCAGCCGGAAGCCGCCCTGAGCGAACGCCTGGCCTTGACCGCTTCTCCACTCGAGCTGGTTTGGCAAACTCTCGCCGTCTTCTTCGCAGCTACCTGGAAACAAAGCAAGAAGAAGCGCTGTTACAGCCTTGAAACACTTTGGTTCTTCTCTCCACAGGGTGTTTAATAATCGACAGGTATGCTGTCAGGAAAGCGGAATGAAAGATTGACCGAAGCTAATGAATAACTTGCGCAACAACTTCCTTAATAAGTGCTCCTATCTAGCAGACTTCTAAAAGGGAAGCTGCAAATATCGCACAAGTGGAAGAAAGAGTCTCTTTATGAACGCCAAGATTATGAGCGCATTGTTTGCTGAGGACTAAATGCATTATGACTCACCTTCTAAATGGATGGCTGCCTTGGCTTTGCTGCTGATTTTCCTCAGTGTGGAGTGGGGATCTGAGGAGAGGAAGACAAATGTGAGCACGTCTCAAATAATCCACAAAGACTCAAGCACATCTCACAAAAAAACGAAACCGACGCATTATTTCTTCACATGAGCACCCATGCATATAATCACCTGTTTTCTCAGCAGTGTCCTTGATTAGCGCTTCCGTGTGGCCTAATTGCGTCTGTATAGAGAGAAAAAAACACATTGATTAGAGATATTAACTCGGAAATGTTCTTTTTTGACAGAAAATACAAGGTTGTAAAAGATGAAATGAAGAAAGACAGTCCTTACCATTAATTCTGGCCTTCCACTCCAGTACCAAGCAAGCAGCAGGAAGCCCCCCAGGCAAAGGGCCACAACGAGAAAGGCCAAGGACACCTTCCATATCCGCCCTGCGGAGGACTTCTTTTCCACCAACACCACCATCCTCTCCTCAAGACCCATCTCCATGTCACCTGGTGCTGTTGTGTAGTCCACCATACTGTGTACAACACTGACCTCACGAGTCTTCACTGAGTGCAGTTTCGAAAAAAACAACAACAATTCTACCAATTAAACACTGGACTGTGTCTGTGTCTTCAGGTGCTTCCAGTGCTCTGCGTTGACACTTCTCTCTTTGTGTTGCTATTGTGTTAGGAGTGAACGTCTGCCAGAGAGCTTGTAGTATTTATGCTGTGGCTGCTGCTTCTGCAGAGGGGAAACTCCAGTGATGTCACTCTGAAAGCGGAGACAGGAGGCAGCGGCAGCACCAGCAGCAGCAGCGCTGAGCGACCTGGGCCACGGAGAGAAAAGAGCCGCGGCCGGGAGGGAAAGTAAAGTCACAGAATCTTTGGTGGAGTTTTACCAGAGCGTGGAACCCAACGGGAGTTGAGGTTTCAGGATGGGAAAGTGGTTGGTCTCTACTTTTGGGTTTTTTGAAAAAATGTCAAAAGTGTTGTAACACAACCACAGACACACACACACACACACACACACACACATACATTCATATGCAAACAAAAAGACTGCACACACACTGGGACAGACACAAAGTCACAAACACATATTGAGCTCGTCACTGACTTGAGCCACCGCAGAATGTAATCTCTGTCTGTAACTGCTGAGGGTTACACATGAATCCACAGCTGCACACACAATTAGAGGTCAGGCGAGATGTTTTGAAACGCCACAAAAATGTGTGGATTCTGTAAACAATTCACCTGTTCATCACCTATTTTAGTAACAGTTTACTTTAACCCCCCCCCCCCTCCTATTGAGCAATCAAAAGCACATTATGAACATTTTAATAGACTATTTGTATAACTCCAGAGGGTTGTTGTAAGGACAGTTTTATGTTTATTAATGTACAGCATGTGTCAACTATGACTCGTCCTATGAAGACATATCTTGTATTATTAGACCAGCCCCCACTTTTCAGTGCACACGCGATGTTTTAGTTGCTAATAAACAAACAAAAACACGTATATCTGCAATATTTTAGTGTGTTAAATACTAAATCCTTATGTTTGTAGCATGAGCAGAGGTGTAGTGGCCTGAGCCAAATACCTAAGCTGTGAACTCAATGTTAGGTATCTGCTTTACACAGATGATTTACAACGTATTACCATAAGTCATGTAAACTAAGGTTAAGATCTAATCAGAAGAGATCTGACTGCATTAGAATATCCATGACTACACAAAGTACAGATTTACAATGAAAGACACCTAAAAACAAAAGATAAACATTTAAAGAGAAGCTCAAATAGATGTATAGAGATGTATGTCACTGTTTCCTCATGACATCGTCACAGAAAAGTGTTTATTTTTCGGATCTATCTCAAAAGAGAAAACTGCTTTGAAGCAAAACTTGGCAACGCTCGTCTTTCTGTTTCAGAACTGAAAGACGACTCAACTCGACAAACTGGTTTTTACACTTCTCCTTATTGGCTAAACTGTCTCTGCCTCTGTTTCCCCATTTCACTTTCTCACCTGACGTTTTACTCTCGAGACTGAACTTTAAAGTGTTTGGGCTTTTCTCCACACATGAAACGTCCAGTTAGTTCTCTTTTTATCCACCAGTGTTTTTTTGTTTTTTTAGCAACGCACTTATCTCTTTCTCAATCCCTTTCCATTGTATTTCAATGACTGTTTTGTTTGTTTGCTCAGGCCGAAGAGTGGCTTTGAGTGAATTGTGTATCTTGGAAACCTGTCAGGACTCGAATGCTTCGACGAATAAATATTAACGCTGTATTCGTATGTGTGTGTGTGTGTGGTGTTTCCTCGTGTGTGAAATCGGCGGTGACGTCTCACCTCCGTGTCGGATTGTTTCATTCCAACATGCAAACACAAACCGCAAAATGTGATGACATCATCATCATATGCACACACTCACACTCACAGACACACACACACACAAGATACATTGCTTCTTTGCAGTTCCTCCTGCTAACTCACCCACCACCTCTTGATTATTCATAAGAAGATTCCCCAAATGTAGTTCATGGTTGTGATATCCGGTGACCTCAGACTACAGTAAGCTCATATACGAGTCCCAATTTTATCCTTTCAAAAATAAACATGATAGAGTTTACAGAGCCGTGAAGACATTCGCTCTCTATATGTCCAAGTACAATGGGAATCAAAATGAAATGCAGCACAAACTGTAATTTAGTTGGAAGAATTCAATTAGCTTTTTCATCACCCCTCACATTATAAATAAAGAATTCAACTGCAGTGTTGGAGATTATGTGGACGCGTGAATGCTCATCCGTCAGGCATTTTCTGGTCATGTGAAAAGATTTTATCTTTAACCCTTGTAGGTTATGAAATTTCTGGACGGGAGGATTTTGTATCTTGGATCTATATCAGTAGAAGTTGTGCTAAAAAGTGATCTGTATCTTGTAAAAGTCTACTGGTGCCTGCAAAAGCCTCACAGTCTTAACCAATAAATGTGCATTTTAAAGGATATATATATATATATATATATATATATATGCAAGACAAGATTCTCCATGACGAATAGGGGGAAGACCGCACCCAGGAAATGGATCATCATCATCATCATAAATCAAAAGGACATAATGGACACAAGTCAGCAGGCCAAGAAAAGTACACAGCACTTGGTTCCCATTCTTTGTTGATGCTTCTCTCTCTTGTAAAATATACTAAATTTGTTTTAAATGAAAACAAATTCACCATGACTGTCTGCCATTCATTCAGTGTCATTTCTATCACGCTGTACAATCTGTTGAACCTCTCCAACCGGACAAAAACACACACTTTCCCAGTCAGAGGTCATCTGTAATATGTAACTCACAAACTCCCACTGGATTCCTCCAAGAGACAATTAGCCCTTTTCATGGAGCCGGGGGAATATAGAACTGGTAACTAAACCTGCCCAGTTTGAGCCCTCATATCTGGGTGCCCTTTTCCTCTGTGTGCCTGTATCATTATCAGTTCTTTCCTAATCGTATGGTGACATATTCTCACATGTAACTCCCCCTGCGATATCTGGAACACTTTGAAAAAAACCCTTTTGTTCTTTGCAGATTTTGCTCTTGGATTGCATCATGAAATCCCAGGATTGTGCGGTCATCACGCAGTGGAGCTCAACCACAATTCAGACAAAGATTACATCAGGGCGGGAAGGAAAGGAAAGGATGGAGGAAAGAAGGGGGTGGGGGCAAGGAGGCAGGAAGTGGAGGAAGGAAGCTGTTGTAGGCGAACAAGATGCCAGTTTCATTTTCAGATTTGTTTGGTGACACAATCACAGGTGCCACATCAAAGAGGTATTGGTTTCCCTCTCATCGTTCCTTCTTCAGTGTTGCCATGTGTAGGCTCAGAGAGAGAGCTGTTGATGTGTAAGGGAATAAACTGGGCCAAAATGAGGTTTCACCACAGATGCAAGGTGGCTTCCGCTGCATCTAGACTGTATAGTCTGGTGGCCTACAAACCTCCGCCAGGCCACCAAGACGTCACGCTTCACCGACTATTAGGTGTTTTACCTCCTCTGCATCTGTCGGGAGCTTTTAGAAAACCAATAGATAAGATTGTTATCTGAATCTGGGATTTTACAATATCTGTTTACCAGAACCATCAAATTATCTGTTTTGAAACTCAGGGAGTTTACCTGGTCAAAAACATAAATAAATAAACTAAGTTTTGTTGGGTTCAGTGGGAGAGATGGCCTTCGAGATAAGCACAGAATAACAGAGGAAGAAGATAAGCACAGAATAACAGAGGAAGGAGAGATTAGAAAGTTGCTGTGTGTGTGATGTAATACAAAATATAGCTTAACTGTTACGTGTGTGTGTGTGTGTGAAGAAAGTAGCCCGATGACTTTATGTAGTGTTTTATTATTTATACTTATTCTATTATCATTTATTTATCATTATATCTATTTTAATCTGTTTTGTGGTATCAACATTTTATTGTTGATCTGTATGATTTTGAAGTTTTGTCAATCGCTTGAAAAGCGCTTTGAAGAGCGGTTTGTTTGAAAGGTGCTATATCCGTAAAGTTGAATGAATTGATTGATTGACTGCTTTCAGTCCTTACACGCTAATTACTTGATGAAAAACTGATCTTCTATATCAGTTATGATTCAGTGGCAAAATTGCACTCATTTAGGTTTAAATGTAGCCTAATTAAAATGCAAAAACACATTTGGAATTTGTCTCGGTGGAATTAATGCTTGTCACAGCATTTGTGATACATCAAACCAGACAAAGATCCATTGTATCTACACACACAAAGTTTTTCTGAATATTAATACATTATTGTGGGCGCTGTCACTTTCAGTTTAACTTCCACATAAAGTGGTTCAAATCATCTGACCAGTCTGGTTTGTTGATAACTCATCATCATTTGACCCTGTTGGCTTCGTTTTGTCTTTTCACCTATAGAGCCCAACTTTGGTGATCATAATATTACCAAAACAGAGGTAAAAATAAATTAAATGCTGTTTTCAGCCGCTTTAATATGGAGATGTCTTGCTCTTCTCTGTTTTATATATTAAACTTTGGGGTTTATTTTGACTGACAAAACAAGATGTTTTTGGACTTTGAGAAACTGTGATGGACATTTTTGCGCTGTTGTCTGACATTTTACAGACATTTTATCGTGAAAATGATAAATAATCATTAGTTGCAGCCCCAGTCAAGAGCCAAACAGAAATGCTTACATTTCGTCCATAAAGCGTAGATCGATTGACTTATTTTGGCCACTTGGGGTGGTGCAACGAGCTGTAAACACAGCTGTTACATATCATCCTTAATGAAGTTGATGCGGGGAACTTATTAGCAAACAGCTGCCTCTTTAACGTTAACATTACACATCCTACAGGCCCAGAGCAACATTAACTTTGCATTCATTTGGAGTCATGTTTCTGTCTGAAGCAGGTCAGTCCGACGCTCACTCTCTTTTTAGCTCCAATTTGATCTCCGCCAAATCCTGAAGTAAGTGTCTGACTGTTCAGCTGTTAAATGCTCCGCTGTGTTCACCCACTGGCCGCTATGTATAGTTTGAGTACATGATAAAGCACAGATAGTCATTATTGTAAAGCGTGGGTACGTTTATTTATAGCACCATCAGACACAAGGCAAGTCAAAGTGCTTTACGAGGGCATAGGAATACATTAAGCAGAAGATGATAAGAACACATTAAAAAATGTGTTTAAAAGACAATAAAAACAAAAAGCCAGAACAAGCATAATGTATAAAAAAACAAAAAAAAACAGCAAAGAAATACATACTGATTTAAAAATAAGTTATGTATGTCATTTTTTGGAAAGGCACAGTAAACAATATCGTTTTTAAGCACTGATTTAAATTAGCAGAACTCAAGTATTCAGGAAGTTTCTGCTCCTGTGGCGGAAACTCCTGTGGCAGAAACTCCTGTAGAAACTAAAAAGCTGCTTCGCCTTGCTTGGTTTTGATGCTGGGACCTTTGGGTAACAGGATTTTAATACACAATGTTGACAATCATGGATTTCAACCACCAGTGAAATTTGTCTTGGCTCTGTGAGTCAGTTTCAGTTTGAATTTGTACAGATGCAGTCAGTGTGACTCAGACATGCAGCCCTGTTACAGGAGAGATATTATCTTTGACCTTTGAGAAGGCACACTTTATTTTACTTTCACATCTGTTGTTGGTCTTTTTGCAGAAGTTGGAGGTGAAGTGCCTTGCTAAAGGGGATCCCAACAGTATTTTTGGAGGCAGGCAGAAAGCATTGTCTTTTAGATTTACCCAGTTCTCTGGGATTCAAATGTTACATTCCAGTCCGAGGTCCACTTCTCTAATCTTGCGGGCATAGAGTCCTGAATTTCATAAATTTCATGTTTTCCAGTCGATTCTCCCTACGCTTGTTGCCTTGTTGATCTTTGTGGCCAGATGGTTTGTTGATTTTGTTTTTGCAAATGATGATGCAGCCGCCCAAATGAGTGTAAATTCATCCCCAATTATTCCTCCTTCCTCAGACTGGAAACTCTAAAATTACAGCTTGATTCTCATTGAAAAACCCTTCATTTGTAAACACTTTCCCCCAGTAGTCTGCTATCACATGATGAACACATGGTCCAACAACACGCGCATGAGTCTAAAGCTACGATTACATTAGCCCGAAAATATACAGAAAAACCACACTGGAATACAGGATGCACATCCTGTCATGTGACTTAAAGTCTGATGATTGACGACTAGCGTCACTGATAAGACTTATGAAATGATCTTAGATGTGTTCCCCTTTCTTTTGTAGTAATGCATGCAATACACATACTTTAAAAACAGCTAATATTATCTGATGGAGCTGGATATGAGGCAGGAAGTGCGAGGGACATATGAGGAAGTGGCATTTTTACGCGTCTACACGCACACACGATCTGTGTCTTAACTTTTAGTATTACCCGTGTACACTGATGAGATGACTTGATGCAGATATTTTAATCATCATGGTAATTTGCATAGCCATTTTCAACTAAAACTTTAGTCTATTTCAGTTATTTGTGTATAACGTGACTTCATATTTGTTTTTGTTTCTTATGTGAATAAGAATGTTACCTGCTGAAACACTTTAATTTCCCTTTAGGGTTGATAGAATACTCTTTTCTATCAAAAGTACTGTTCCAAATCAAACATACTGTAGATTAAAACTAATAAAAACATGTAGAGTAGCTGTACGTAACAAGTACATTTACTCAAGTACAAGTTTGAGGTACTTTTTTTTTGCATTTTTCGCATTTAAAACATGACGAGCTCATAAAACCTGATACATTCTAATAAATTAAACTACCCACCAGCAAGAAACTGTCTGTTTTTCAGAGCATTAATAGAGCAACAAACATCTATCTGTCATGTAAAGATATAGTGGAGTAATGTCTACCTGAGCAGAGAATGAAGTCGCTCTTCACTGTGCTGATAGATCAGAGCTGATAACGCCGCCTTGCCCCCTTGCGGAAGTGTCGTGCGCACCCTCCGGTCCCCCCCCCCCGCCGGGTAAGCGCTGTTAGCTCTGTCAGCACTGTTAGCACCATTAGCTGCACGCTGCCGGCTGAGCCTCATTTATGCAACATTTGCACCTTCTAAAAAGTATATATTGTTTTGCTCTCAGAATGTTTGCGTATAAAAGTTTAATAGAAGATAATTATAATATGTTAACACTACAACTTGCAAAAGAGACGTTGTGAAAATAAATAAAAGTGAACTCTCTGGCAGTAATTGTAGAAATGTCTGGAAGAATGAAAGAAGAGACTATTAGAGGTAATGTGATTATTTGATACAAACCAGAAATGCCCTGCGAATTGAGCATTATGGCTTACAAACCCTTAAAATGAATAAAACCCCTCTCCTGAGTGCTCAGGACAGCGGAGGAAATGTTTCAATATACAGTACACACCATCACATGCCATTATGTTATGCTAATCTCCCCCACATTACCGCCAGAAATTCCTTAACTTGTTTTCTTCCCCACGTTGTTTATTGTTTGATTATGTTGTTTTGGCTGAACCAAATACATGTAGATGAGAACATTTCTGTTCCTGTGTAAAACTCAGAATGTCATCAGAGTCCACGGCTTAGAAGCTGATTTTAAATGACACGCCTGACAAACAATCCCTACAGAACTACAAAGGCACAAGAGAACAAAGGAACAAGTGTTGTGGTGAATGTGTGAGGAAGTCTAAGATACCTGTTGGAGGTGATGTCATGCTGCCCGCATTCTCTAAACCCTGCTCTTAAAGTGGCCCACATGTCCACAGGTCGTGTGAACACTGATGAACTGAAGGGCAAGCGTGGGCCTCACGCAAAGGGAATGTTTGCCACGTCACATAGTCAAGTTAATCCTATTTATAAAGTGTCGACGACAAAGTGGGTGAATCACACTTTCTCATCAAACTTTCTGAGATATTAAGTCAGCTTGCCTTTCATGCTGCATGTGAGTTCATGGGTTCTTTGTGAGGATTTATGTAAGTTTCTTACCAGGACAGTGAAGGTATCTTTGAAAGTGAGAAGAGTTTGGACAGACATTAGGTTCAGTGGAGAGAGTTAAGGCTAGAATTAGAGCTTCAGGACTGGCCTTGATAGTGGCTCTCGGGATTACAGGTGAAATATCTCAACAATGACATGATTGATTGCCATACAATTGTATACATATATGCATACATTCATTGTTCCCAGAGGATGAATCCTAAGACTGGTGATCCCCTGACTCCTCCTGTAGCACCACTATGAGGTCGATCGGTCATTTTCAGTACAATTCCGCGACAACACTTGGATGTATCGCCATCAAATTTGTTCCAGACATTCATGTTCCCCGTAGGATGAAATAACAACGTTGGCGACCCTTTTGTAACTTTTCATATTATTCCATCTCGGGTCAAAATTTGAAGTGGTTCAACTATAGTTTAAGACCCCACACCTAATATTCCCATCATCCCCAGATTGTTCTTTGAATTAAGTGCTCACCAGCAAACGTTAGCATGCTAGCACGCTAAGCTAAGATGGTGAGCAGGGTAAATGTCATACTTGCTATACATCAGTATGGCTGTGTCTGAAATCACTCCCTCGTTCACTCATTCCCTCTTCGGTATAATATAAACACTTAATACTTTACTCAATACTTAGCTGTAAATTGAGATTACAGACACTTACATTCTACTTTATTTGCTCCTTTGTTGGATTTCTTTCGGGCAATATAGAGGTTAAATTGCACTACTGGACTTAAGAAAAACTGGCTGTAGCCTCTTAGTCTTGATAAATCAGAGTCCTCCTGCATAAAGAGGTATACACATTTGACCAACTTACTTGAATTGGGGTCAAATGGGTTCTGGGCTTATGAGCCTTTTAAAAGTCTTAATGTTGGCTGTATTGATTAATCCTGTTCAAATTAGCAAATAATTCTCAATCAAGCTGCTTAAAATCCATTAATAAACAGGGGATTGCTGTGTATTTCTGGGCAGAGACATATCAGCAGCTTAATTAGTATATAGTTGAAGGACCGCAGTGCTAAGGTCAGACAGACACACCATTAACGTTATGTGTGACTGGTTTATATGCACTCAGCATTGAGTCTAAGATACATTTGAGCTCTTATTGCATTAGAGGAAGTGAGCTGCCACCAAGGAGTCTGATCAGAGGGCGTTTTCTGTTCAAATATATCTGTGGATGTGCTGTAAGGGAAACAGTGTGACTGATGTTGCACCAAATATGTGGCTTCCTGTTCTGCACCTGTTGCTCCTGCCTGCTCAATGCAACTCCTAATTAAAGTTGTAAAGCGTCACGTTCCGTGCAGTATGTGTGTACACTGTTAGCACGAGGACAATGAGCAATACTCTTGAGATTTCTCAGGCATCCATTGGTATGTCTTTGTGGTTTGGGGAATTTTTTTTTATTTATTATTGATCGATGATTAGAATGTGTTACCAGGCTGTGTAATGTGATATGTGGAAATAATGGCGAGTGGGTGACTCCCTCTTATTGAGGGGAAGGTGGCACCACCATGTGGTCAGCTGGCAGCTGAAAATACAAAGTCAGTAAATTGGTTCCAAAAAAAAACGTTTTTTATTACTTTTTAATTTGCCTTCCCTCCTGGAAATCAAACCACAGCAATATAATATTATATTTCATAAATTACACAAGACCATAGCAGTAAAAAAAAACAAACAGGCAGTCACAGTTTACATTCATTTACAATGCAGTCAGCTTAACATTGTTACAAGACCACCAAACACCACACACATTTAAGAGTCGGAACCAGGTGACTTACTTAAATACAGAGATTTTGCTAACGTTGGAATGATACAGTAATTTGTTTCGCCGAGATATTTTTGTCCAAAGGTCAATATGTGAAGATGTGGTGAAAACCTTTCTCACCCTGCCGAACGGCGCTCTAGTGTTCCATGATACCCTACAAAAACATTCATTCAATCATAGTTGATGACTGACTCCCCGTGATTTTGAGTGAATATTTGGCACAACATATTGGAAGAAAATACAGGAGATGAACAGCCTTTCTTGAAACAAATTAGTACTACTATAGTACTACTAATAATACCATACCAGTCCAACCCCTGTATAGTAACAAATGCTGGAGTCCTGCCATGCTACTGAAGCTCATAGGCACCCCAGAATGTTGACCAGCAGTGTTTTTTAAACTCACCTTTGATATCTAAGCTGACACTGTCTCCCTCTGTGAGGCTGACAATATTGGCCACCCACACTGAACCCTCTGTTGTGTCCGGGAAGGTCCCCTCAACCAGTACCTTAAGCTTTCTACCAATTTTTGGATTTATTTTCAAAATCACAGATTTGATCAGACTTTTCTCGTGGTGCTTGTTGAAGGTGACCTGGGCGTAGAGGAAGTAGTGGCTGCTCCTGGTGCAGTGGATGGAGTTGTTGCGCAGGACAAGGGAGCAGGATTGACATCCGGGGGGTGACGTTTGCCAATCGGGATTCCCCAAAGCTGTAAGAGATTTGGCAAACTTTTCTTTAATCCCTCTGCTATACAAACATTTCACCTCGCTCATGAAACTTTAGGCGGTGACATATGAGAGCTCTTTGGCTCTGATTGTAGTTCTATCATCTACCGAGGCCCTTTGAAAAATTCACACTCACATTTGCACCTCAACTTGAATAAAGACATCAGCTTAACAAAGTTGATCTTTAAATGAATGGCTAATTTTTGGCCGACTAAGCACCCTTTGACAAACTGTATGATGTCTGTTGCTCTGGGCTGTAATTATACCTTCATTTGGTGCAGCCCACATTACAGCTCAGCGTCGGGTTTGTTGAGGTTTCAGGAACCCACTTCACAGAGGAAAAAAGCAGTGTGGTGGGAGGAACACGATGCATGAGACTGGAAACACAACAGAGCTGTGTTTCTATCTCAGTCTGCAGATGCATTGTGTATGAATGTATCTAGTTTACATCTATTAGATGTACTAGTTGTTCAACTGGAGAGTGATGAATACGCCGCACACTTTCATTTTCAAGTGGAAATGTAGACAAGGTTGTAGCACAGCTTTTTAACATGTGCAAACAATTGGTTCACTGAAGACATGTGACGTCACCTGAACCCCATTTTAAAGCAATGAGAAACGTGTTTGTTCATGTAGGATCCCATTGCTCGTAGCAAGAAGCTGAATAAGAAAATGTTTTCAGGAACCCTATTTAGACCCAAAACCCATCTGTTCCTGTGTCTAAAATGGGACTGTGGGACTGCAGTTGAAATTCAACCAAGTTGGCTAAACTGGCACATTTACAGAAATGTCTAGAAATGTTCATTATCCCTGTAACTTTAAACTGTATAAATAAATCTGAATATCTCACTTAAAATGATAAGTTCAAGAATTCAAATTGGGAGTTATTTTGTTGTTATTTACTCCCTGAAACAGCCATTTCCTCTCAACCTGCTGTGTCATCATCTGCTTCACTTAAATACTTCCTACGTTTCTCAGAATGACTTTCAGCAGCTCCCATAGAGCATGTCTGAACTTCTTGCACCCGGCATCTGTAGGCGTCAAATGTGGCAGGAGTTGTTTTTCTCATGCAGTAGAGGCACAATGACAGCAAGAGAGATCAGTAAAAAGTGAGAGTCAGGGCTTGTACTCGAAACACATCTTGCATTTTGGTCAGTTGAGACTTCTTTGGGCAAGAAAGTGGCATCTCTGTCTCTTTTTTTTATGATGTAGTTTTCTGTGTGAGGGTACAATGACAGCTCGAGACAGAAGTTCTTGCTGTTTGAAGTTGTAGGCACTGACAACAGAACCTGACACAGACTGTTGATTTTAGAAAGCTGAAAATGTTTCTGCGGGTATTGGAAATATCTCATCTTGACATCTCAATGTTTACACTTGACCAGTTCTTCAGGGTAAAAAACAACAACGCTGAGAGATGCAAGATGGAGCGCTGACATTTGAACATACACCGTAACCAAAGAGATTTTTAGATTTGCTCTCAAGCTCATAAAAAATACAACCGAGGAGTAAAGAAGTAACTTTGACACATGCCATCTACAGCTATCTAAAAACGCATTCCACACAAGAAGAAGCGATGATAATGAATATGAATATTAACCAGAAGAGGAAGTGTACTTACTCCTGGTTAGCTGGATGTATGAGCGAGAGGATCCTGAAAAACCACATAGTTTTAGAGTTATTTGAGAATGTTCACAGTATATTTTACATTCTCTCATTGATATCTTTCAGTTTGTTGTAATTTCTTCCTAAATGAACAGTGTGTAGCATTTCAGGGATCTATCGTCAGAAATCAAATATAATATATTATTAAGTATGTTTTCTTAAGTATAATCACCTAAAAATAAGAATCATTTCGATTGGTTGCAACCTCACCGATGCCACCTGAGATATTGGTAATGAAATCATAATAACTCACCTATTGACTCCGAGGGAGCCACAATACTGTTGACTGTAAAAGAAAAGACTTGAGTTGAAATCCAGTTTGATTCTTAATTTTGCAATAATATGAGGTTACTTTAAAAGGTATTGTTTGAAGTGAACAGTGACATTTGACATCTACTCAACGTACATGTTGGATCTGTTGGAATGACGTTAACTGGCTTCTGTGTTGAGACTGCTTCCTGGAAAAGATGCAAAACAACCATCATCTTCTGCATCATCGCCATCATCACCTTCATCATCCGTGTTAGCTTGCTGTCTCACTGAAACATTTCGTGTCAGGGAAAACCATGCGTCTCCAAAATATCATCTTTTCCATCAACTTGGTGGGAAATGTGCCTTTTTTTTGTTATCTTTAAATTTTTCTGACAAAAATGAAAAATGACGGACGCCAGTGTTCTACTTTGTGGCAAATACAACTTAGTGTCAAAGAGGTGTTTATTCAAAGTCTTTAGTACTCTTTGTGGTTGTAGTTTATGATGATGTTTGTAATGAATTGCTTTATGTTACACAGGTGTTCTGTTATTGTATCCACCCCTTAAGTGGGCATGTACTACATTGAGTATGTCAAACATAGCTCAGATCCTGTCGCTTCCATTTAGAGGCAGCTACTGGGATTCTGGCATTAACTTTGAGAAACAAATCTTATGGAAACAGAGACAGAGATCAGACAGGAAGTGCTTTGTAACGGCATAAAACACGCTTCTTTTTTGATAAAATAACAATAATATTAATCACACATTACTCATGGTTTTCAAGTGGAATTGTACAACTGAGACATGACGTCCCATGTGATGGCATTCATTTACAAAAATACATTCTTCTCATGTATCAGCTACATGAGAAAATCTATGCAGTCTAACAGAGCAGTCTAAACTGCTCTGACTTCATCAGTATTGAGTCATTCAGTAAACTGTTGGGTAACTGCTGACGCCTAAAACAGTCACCTGAGCAGTGAATATCAACGTGAGCAGTGAATATCAATCTAAACTAATTTTCTCTTCTCCTGTGACAGATGTACTGACCTCAGTGGATCTTGGTTTGACTGAAATCAGAAGTGCAGCCATAACCACCATGGCCACAGTGAGCATACCACACCACACCTGCAGCAGCAGGTACTTGTGAGAGGACCTCGATTCACCCTCCATTCTGTCAAATACACACAAACACACATCGTTTTCTTTTGTCATCTTTGAGGAGATTGTAGTGATCTTAATTCCTTAATTGCCCTATTTTTCTTTACATCTTGGCTCTTATTTTGTAGTTTTGATTAACAGTGAAGACGTTTTACTCACCAACTGGTGCAGCTAACATTAGGCAGTGGTGGAAAGTAACAACACATTTACTCAAGTACTGTTTTTGAGTACATATATTTTGAAGTACTTCATGTTTCACATGAAAAACGTACAAATCTTTGTAGGAGATTAAAGAAGAGAACTTCGCTTTTCTTCTTCTCCCTTTAATTGTCTGATGACCCTTTAGGTTTATCCCACTGGACTAAACAAGCTAAATGTATAAAGTTGTTAAAATTAGCTCCACCATGACCAGCTACAACAGTAAACTGATCAGTATTAACAATCGAATAATGTCAAAGGGCATTTTACTCTGGAGCAAGTGCTTTTATTTTGACACTTTGAGTATATTTTGCTGACGAAACTTTGAAGTGCGATATTGTATTGCTTGAGAATAGTAAAGGTCTGATTATATCTTACATCATTGCTTTTATGCAAAGGCAACAACCACAAGTGGCCAAACAGTTAGAAAGTGGACAGTGAAAGTGATGGAACCCTGTCTCACTGCTAGTGTAGCTCTTAATGAATCACAGTGAAGCTGTAGCAATCTTTAACAATAAAGGTCGAAACTCATAAAATACGACACAGGTTGTAAAAAAGAAGATGCACTGTACTTCAACCACGAAGTTTTAAATCAGCTTTTTCTGTAAGACTTTGACCTGACAAGCATAACTAGACTACACACAGCAACAATGCCACATGTGTCAGATTAACTGCACCCATTGCATTATGGGTAAATGTGTCCTCAGCTCATAGCCACCGTGCTGCTGCTTCTCTTGGATTTAACCTCTGGAGAAGTATTTCTCTTTATTGTTTTTCTTGGTCCTGCACAGAGTAGCCTGTCAGTGTATAGTTCGTTGTTTTTTTAATTTGTATTTGTATTGACAGCGACTGCAACTCATCAGAGGCTGCTGAAATATCAGTGACCCAGAATTGTGTATCAAGTGGGCGTCAAACTCCAAACCTTTCAACAAGAATGTTACAATGGTCTGCGGGTGATTTCCATGTTGCATACTTGACATACTACAAGCACGTTGCTCCGCTTTACATTCCACTCCACTGATGTATGATCATTTCAGGTACAGCATGTTTGACAGTGAAAAGACCAGTTGCGAGTTAATCTCTCATTGTTAACATTGCGTTATGTTAACTGACAAATGTACTAAAATTATTATTTGTGCCTCTTTCTGATGAATACTAAGGGAAAATCGACACTGGAAAAACATATATATTCTGTAGTGGAAACATGAAACTATTGAACCAATCAATGCTCATTTGAAAGGAGTATTTTACATCATAGTGGACAGCAGCATCTTTCATGTGGTTACTGAAAACATCAAGTGTGTGATACATCACATCCTCAGTTGTACTGAGTGTCCTATAAAGGTTAACCACTATTAGGTTCATTACTCAATGAAGTCAATGAATACAAACAATATTCCAACAAGGCTTGTTAAATTAGTTTTTCTGTTAATATGAATGCTGCATTTGACATCTGACCACTGTGGGAATGGAAAGCATTTGATGCTCAAAATTTCAAATTGTACCAAAACATGTAATTATTTCCCTTGTTATTATGACCCTGAGGAAAACACTAAGACTTTGGCTGAACTGGCTCGATATATTTGGAAAAAAAGCCTAAAAACCTCCTTGAACACATGTCTTCTCCTGTACACACATATGTATAGTTTTTAACAACAGCAATGATCTTACCTGCAGAGCACTGAAAACCATAAGCATCAAGACATAAAGACTATTGTACATGAAAACAATATTTTGACACACATTTAAGAGAGGAACTAAATTCACTCACTAAATCTTGACTCACCCAGAGTGTGTTGCAATGTCAGTCTCCAAATTCATCTGCTGCTCCTGTTTGAGAGACATGCCTGGTTGAGAGGGTTTTCCCTTTTCAATGGGCAATGCAGTGAACATGACATCTCTGAAGAGAGAGTTTGGTGAGACAGAGGAGGAGGAGAGAGAGAGACAATGATATGTAGGGGTGGGTTTAACAACTGGTGTGCAACTTTTATTGGGTTAATAAAACCAAAGTTGAGATTCAGATCGTACAACTTTGATGTGGAAACAAATGGACGGCTTCAAATCCCCTTATATGAGAATTTAAAAAAGTAAATGTAAGTAAAATGTCTGAGGTATGTGGAATAAGATGTGAAGCTATCCAGTGCTTTAGTGACACATAAAGAAATAAGTCTGTGGTCTCGGCCCCCCGACACATTAATGTTGGTTGTGGGTGTTCTGTGTTTACCCATGTTCATAGGTCACTGACAAGAGTTTCACACCCAAACACCTATGACGGGGACTTTTTCTTCTCAACATGCATTTGATCTAAATTGAGCCGACGTGATGAGGAAATACACTTGAGTGCTGCACGCCATGACATCCCCTTTGACACGCTGCTGTATGCTGCTTCAGTCTGCTTCTTTTTTCACAATGAAAGACTCAATAACAATATCAGCTAAACACATGTGTAGTAGATTTAAAGTGTAAAGGACAAATTGCACAACGTTGGAGGTTTGATCTTAGTTTGTGTGAAGAAAAGTGCACATCAATGGCATGGGTATTTGAGAAAGTCTCTTCTAATCTATGAGGCAATAATATTTGCAGGATTTACCACATATTTTATGAATGAAAGAAGTATGAACATTTGTTGTAGATTTAAAGATGAAGGGGTTAAAAAAGCTGAAACCAGAAGTGAGAGTTGCATTTAGGTTTTTTGAAAACATTGTGAGGTAGAGAGTGAGAGGGTCAATTTCCATTTCACATTACTGTTTTTGGTTTCATGCTTCATGGGACATCCCCAACTAACCAGTCTATGTTCTTCGGGATTATGTAAATGTCACCAACTTTCTCCCTCCTCATCTCTGTGAAGACCACACACACACACACACACACTCAGCATGACAGACAGGTGGACTGAATGTGGGCTGTTAGGTTCTGTCCCCACTCAAACCAACAAAGGGAGGAAACTTGTTGTCTCCAGTACATCGCGACTCTAATTGTGAGTTAAACTGTCTGATGGAAAGACAAGTATGAGTTCTGCTTTTCTCGTGTCTCCACATAATTCCCCATCAGCTACGAGAGGTCAGTGTGTAAGAATGGAGGCTGAACTAAGCTTTGATTCTATAAGATCTGTATTCCCCAAGACTCGATATAGAAACCCAAGTTGTTCTTTAGTTTTAGGTCATTAGTCATCACGTCAAACTTCAACTCTGCCCAACAAGAACATTATGTCACTTTGCTTAGTGCCACATAACTCACAGTTCTGATTATGAGTTGTCATACATCAAGACATTGCAGTGTTTCTTTTGTGCAATAACCGCACTGAATACCAGGTGTAGTTTTGACCAATCGAATGCCTCGTTGTGGGCGTCTGCGCTTTACTTCTTAGAGTGTCCCTGAGGGGCGGTTACTCTTTAACTTCATGGCTTCATCCACTTCCGCCCTCCGAGGCTTTATTATATGTACTTCCCTTGCTTTCTTTCCAACTTTTGGAATACAAAGTCAGTTAATATTTATACCAGCGCAACACCCGTACTTCTCCTGTCTGTCCGATCTCAAAAATATGTGTTGCTGAGGGACTGTGGTTTGTTTACTTATCAATACATGCAGGAAGATATGGTATGGCTATACAGTTACAGCCTTCGTTCAAGTTATGTGAACAGGAATTTCTGTTCAGAGAACAGCATCATGGGAATTCCCTGGGTTTTTGCTGGGCGATTGTGGGTGGATCCTCCCCCACAAAGGTGATTTTCTTTTCTCAACCCAAGCTATATTGCCTGTGGCTTTAAGGACCACAAGTGACAAGAATAATGAGTGGATGAGCAAACAATCAAAACAACATCATGGCTCGCTTCCCTTTTCAGCGTGGCTTTTCATCATGTTTTTGGAACCACTAAATAACTTAATTATGATGTAATTTGATGTTTGAAGACTATTGTGAAAGGTGAATGAAATAACATGTTTGTATTTTTGCTTTATTTGTTTCAATGTTACACTTTGACAACATGGAATCATTTCATCGTCATCCAGGATTTCCATGGTTCCTGCAACATCCTGTAAACATGTGTGGAATCAAGAGAGCGTTATTTCAGCCAGCAAGGACAGACCAAGTCAAATGTGAAAAACCATGCAAATGAAAATGGAAGTGAACTGATATTCATGCCTACCTCGATGTTAATATTTAGGTGCAAAACTCTGTAAAGGGAGATACAATTGTTAGATTCGAGAAACACTGAGATTGAAAGGTATCATCGTTTATTTTCTTTGTTTATCTTCACGACAAACCTTTCTCTTGAGGTGGTCTGACACTTGCCGACACGCGATGACAAGCCAGGTTTTTCAGTAATGCTTTCACCAGCTCAGAGTCGACGTCACTCTGCCGGCCTACAGTCAAAGGCCAAGACGTTTTCATGTGTTGATGCAGTAGACAATTTGATTTACAACAATCACATATCATAATTGTTTGTTTAAATTAACCTTTCTGGAGGTAGTAGTTATTTATTAAAGAAATAGTTCATCCAAAGATGAAAAAGGTGGTTTACCATACAGCAGGTATCTGCTGAGGGAGTCCTCCGAGTCTGTCTCATTTAAAGGTGGTTCTACTTCCTGGAAAATGATGCACTCGGGGCAGTTGGCCCACTTGCCGCTCCAGAGCAGGGTCCGCCGCTCCGGTCTTCCTGCATCAAAAACAACAAGACATGAGTATTGCAGCAACATGGGGATCAGTGTGAGTGACACAGGTCAACATTCTGCAGTAGAATCCCAAAAGGCTACAAGGTTATCTTAGTTGATCAGTTGGTCAATATACTGCGGTGCTCTTGGTCAAGGCTGGATTACCAACTGGGTGGAGCAGACAAATGAGACGATCGTTTGTTTGTTAAATTCGGCTGCAGCCAGTTCGCTTTGTTGAGCACAAAGAATGGAAATGGAAAACAACCTTTTGCTGTAATTTGTGTCGCTGAAAGAGGTACTTTCCCTCTTTCTCCTCTTGGTACACACTTGTTGAATTTCCTTTTTTTTGCACTGGAAGTGCTGTAGAGATCACAATAACAATAAAAACTGTACATTTTGGAAATAATCTTTGGTTAAGTTGTAGCTTTGTTTTCAGTCACTAGGACACTAGGCCTACTTGTTTTACATGAGAGAATGTGAGCATAGAATAATTAAACGTCAAAAGTTTTGAACTTTATTGATGTGAAGTTTTTATGAATTGAAAACCCGAAAAATCCACTCAAAACTAATTTCAGTAAGCTTTACAGATGTTCTATAAACCCTCTGGGGTTTTCCCACCCTGCTAAGAATATAATTTGGGAATATTACTGAATCCCTGTAATGTTTTGGGGTGAAGTTCTTATATTTATTTTAATACTGTCTCAAAATTCCCATCTATTAATCTCTTCTGTGTGCATATGTGAGTTGAGCATCTGTGAATGCAGGTGGTTTTGTTGTCACCTTCCAGTTCCACATCATCCCTCTCAGGACGTATATTGTAGGTCCAGGTCTGTTTCATGCAGCTATCGCCTCTAAAAAGAGTGTTTGGAAAATAAATACACATTTAACATGAAGTTTTATATTTCATCATATTATGACATAATATGATAAACATGGCATCAAGACTATCATTTTTAAAACACCTTCACACCTTTTACACATTCTCAACATCACTTCCCTTTTTTTTCACTTCCCACATTTACACTTTACTGTTTTGACTCATTACCAACTGCTATGTAATTCATTTAAAACCTGCATATCAGATCAGTTTTTGCCACGATGAGTCATGTCAAAACCACAATGTTTTTATTAATATTAGGATGTTTGCGTGAGTGGTCCTTTAACCTCATTACCACATGATGTGTGTTCAGAAACATCTTCTTGTTTGGACTTTGTGTGTGGGTGTGTGTGGGTGTGTGTGCATGCTTATTTGCTGCCTCACATGCGCATATGTCCAGTCAGCAGCAGTGTGTCATTGACCGGCTCCTCAATGGTGAACCACATGTTGTCCAGTCCTTTGAACTTCTGAATGTCAGCCTCTCTGCGACTGACTGCTGCTTTAAAGTACCATTTCCCCAGATACTAAAAGAGACAGAGACACAGCGGTGTGGCCTGACAGTGTGAGGCTGCAGCAACGGTACAGGAACAAAAGCTATTTTAAGATATAAGCCCACAACTTGAGAGATAGACCACTTGTGGAAAGAACGGAGGAGGTGGAAAGTGTGCCGGTGTGGCCACGTTTTGTTTTTATCTCGATAAATCTCTCCGTATCTGCGGTTACTGGGAAATGCCAGTGCATTACTTGTTCACAAGACACACGTAACTAAAGGGTATATATTAAGACTAATATTAAAATGAGCTTAAATGCATCACAAATGTGTCATAGAAAACCCTGGCGAGTGACAGAAATTATCAAATGTTTTTCACTCTGTAATAATAAGTTATGGTAAACGGGCACCTTTTGCATTTTGATAAACAGAAAATCGAAACATTTAGTTTCTCACCTGCTGGTGGTCGACAGTGTTGGCAGACAACAGCGCAGGAACTAAACAAGGAGCAAAGACCTGATACAACAAACCATATAAATAGAGAAAATATGACAACGCTTTATCCAACATAACTGAAACCTCAGAGCAAACACTTGAATACAGTGAACCTGATGAGAATGTCTGTTGGTCCTGTGTACAGGAATTTGTTTGTTCCAACATGTGACTTTAAAAGACGGGGGTGTAGGCAAATTATTAACATGTGCTGCTGCAATACCCCTGATCTCTCAGTGAGGCAAGTAATGGGTTAAATATGGGGTGGCTTTAGGATTAACACAGTTCTAGTCAAACGAATCGTTCTTTTACACAGTAAGCTTTACTCATGTTCCAAAATCTGCTCAACGGAGAAACTCACGTAAAAGCCCTCTTCATGAGGCCTTCTGAGTCATCGTCATATGTAGGATGTGGTGGTTTCATTTAAATCCTTTCAACAAAGCAACAGTTAATTGTAGAACAGTTCTTACTATTGGCAAGTAAACTAGTATGCTGCAACCTTAAGTACACTTTTCGAAATACTTAACCAAACAGTGCATTGCTTGTTTGTTTGAGTTCGCTCTGTCCTGGCAGAAGAAGTCCCACGCACAATTATAGGACATAGGACAACCTGAAACCTGGAGTTAGTGTTTTTGCTTAAAAATTACTGACGTAATTATCTAAATATTTGATTAATTTTGTTTTAATTGACTCACCATTTCAGCTCTAACACGTCATCATGAGGGTGAACTTATAGCCTGAGATCGGGTTATAAATGTGTTCGACACTACTTCCACAAGGTGGTGTCACACGACAAGCTTGTCTGCCCACATTAAACCTGTAGGAAGTTCTCCAGAAAACACACGTTTTGATGTCAATGGCATCCGAAATCAAACCCATGATTTTCACATGTCATGGGGATAGGATTGTATTCAAATGAATCACAACTGCAAAAGTTTCTGTTATCTTGATGGACATCTACATTACAAAGAGTGTTCATATGATGCAATGTAAAATCATAATTGGATACATTTTTCTGTTGCAATCTTTTCCTCCATGTGTAAGTCTACTTCTAGGTCCTGCAGACTAAATTGTACATTTACTACTAAAATGAGTTGAGCAGAAAACCCCTCGTCCCTCCTGACATTCACACTACAATATGATGTACAGAGAAACACTCTGAAGCTCGTATTTATGAGGCTGTAGTTGGCACGGCTGTTCACTTTATTTGACCCTTGTTGTTGAATACTACTTTGAATTGAATGTCAGTTGAACAGCTGGGAATTGTGGATGTGCTGAATGTACGGTCACAGAAACAATCTTTCCTCTTACATATTAGGTTATATGACTTGTTGTATCCCTGTTTTTTGAATATGGGATTTGTTTGCTTTCCCGTGGATTCTACAAAATGATTTTTCACACGTGGTTTGGAAGTAGCACCAAAAACAATATCAAGTCTTAAGTGCTTTTATTGTTTAATTACAATGTTATTGACGGACAATGTATCTCTATCAATAAGTGGAACATAGACTTAGTATTTAAACCAGAGTGATTATTGGATGAAGTGAAACACAGTTTTTCAGGTCTTTCAGGTGAAGAAAGTGTGGATAGGATGGCATGAAAAGTCAGGAGGCTGGGTAAATTATGCGTCATTAAATATAAACATGTTTTGTCTGAGGCTGTGAATACTGGAAGGACAAATGTAACCCCAACAAATAAAGACAACAGATAATATGAACTCAAGTCAGCTGTTCAGATAGGGACTTATAAATGCAGGCCAGGCACAGGGATTGCTTAACTTTCACTTTAAACACTTAACATGTATTTTCAAGAATTACTGTGAGAAAAACTTCAAAACCAAAAGTCAAATCTCATTAAATGCAGTTTAATGTTTTGAATTAAAGTAGAATGTGAACTTATCCAAATGCTACAACAGTATGATTCATCTATTGATTATTAAATCTAATATTTATCTCCATATGTTATTTTATTCACTTCCTCGCCGTGTGTATAATCATCAGTGATAGAGGGCCGATCTGGGCATGTGCAGTAGCTTCTTGTTGGCTCTGGTGGTGAATCCATCTACGACTCCCCCTTCAGCACTGCCACCAGGTCTCCACTCTCCTTCAGCTCCTTGAGAATGTCCAAACCTCCGATCAGATCTCCCTTCACATAAAGCTGGGGGTAGGTTGGCCAGTTAGAATAGGTCTTGAGCCCCTGACGCACCTCTTCATCCTGCAGAATATCAAAGGTGTCATAATCGACCCCGGTGTCGTTCAAAACCTCCAGTGTCTGCCTGCTGAAGCCACATTTTGCAGCCTCCTTGTTGCCTTTCATGAACACCATGACTGGGCTCTGGTTGATGATGGTCTTCAGCCGGTGCTCCAAGGTGACGGCCTTCGGGCAGGTGTTCTCCAGCTCCCCAGACTCAGCCAGCTCCTTCACTATGTCCAGTCCTCCCACCAGCTCCCCGTTCGCATACAGCTGAGGGTAGGTGGGCCAGTTGGAGTAGGTCTTCAGCTCCCGTCTGACCTCCTCGTCGGACAGGATGTCGAAACTGCTGAACTGGACGCTGTGCTCTTTCAGCAGCGCCACTATCTGCCGGCTGAAGCCGCAGCGGGGCTCCTGCGAGGACCCCTTCATAAAGAGCATGCATGGCGCCGCGTTGATCAGCTTCTTCAGCCGCTGGTTGATGTCTGTGGCGCTACTCACCGCGGCTCCAACAGGACTCCCGGCGACTGCCAAGCGCTGCACCTTCTTGGTCAGCTCCGGAGCATGAGCTCCATCCATGCGGTCCACCTTCTCCCCTGCCTTGAAGAAAAGGAAAGTGGGGACCGAGTTGATTTCATACTTCTCCGAGAGCTCTGGCACCGCCTCCGCCTCCAGCTTGACAAACGTGGTGTGCGCGTGTTCCTTGGCCAGCTCGGCCATCACGTCGTTCATTTGGCCACACTGAGGAGCCCATGCTGCCTGGAAATGCACCACAGTCAGGCATTTCCCAGCTTTGGCTAAGAAATCTTCAAACTGCTGATTTGTTGTCGCCTCCACTAGATTCGCCATTTTTCTTTTGCTCTGTGCGGTGCATCCGGTGTTGAGGCTACGTCACATCCGTTCAGCCCTATAGCTTCTCGCAAGTACTCGAGCTTGCACTAGGAAGTCATTTGCATGTTATTTGATGATAAGAAACAGCTTCATACACTGGATAAGTTGAAAAGATAGTGTGACTTTCAAGGTAACCGCTGAACAACACACAATTGTTACACACACATACAAACGTGTGAAAAGGAATAGCTTATCGTCTCTGACATATGCGTAATGTAACGTTTAGTTTATGTAGCATTAACGTTAGCTTAGCCGTAGTTAGCCGGTCAAAGTTAGCTTTGTTGCAAACGTTTCGAATTTAGGCTAAGCTAAATCCTGCTAGCAAGCCGATGCTAACTAACGATAGCTGGCTAACTGTTTCCGTAATTACTCTTAGTGGTTGAATTAGTGCTAATACCCGTGCGTCGACTGGCTTAGCAGGATACAGCTAACTTACATCTAACGTCAATCCTCATCGCTGATAGTTAGCTACTGTAATATTATGATGCTAACGTTACCTAGCAAGTGAGCTTAGCTAACGTTAGCTGCTCAGCCTCTACTTATATATTGTGAATTACCTCTGATTTGGATTAATTAGCTAAATTTACACATGACGGGGAACAAGATGTACGTGATCAGCTACTGCTATAGGTTCATGTTATTTGTTGTCAACTATACTAAGGAAGCGACATTTTAAATATTGAGTCTATTGTGTGTGTATTTGATTGTATGTTATTTGTGATTCCGACATTTGTATGGGTGCAAGAGGATTAAGACAACAATTGTTTTTATTGTTGATTAATCTCTCAATTACTTCCTCTATTAATCGAGTAACTTAGTTAAGGCCATAAAATGTGTTGAGCCCACGGTGTTGTCTTCAAACTGCTTGTTTTGTCAAAGTGTAGTCGAAAGACCCACACATCATTTAATTTACAATGATATAAAAATGTAAGAGGCAAATCCTCACGCTTAAGTAGCTGGCTAAACAATAATGTAGACGAATATTTTTCTGTTGCTCAACTAATCAAGTAATGGATTAATTCTGAGCACTAGCTCGTGGTGCAGGTGTGCAGCAGTACTGAGTTCAAGACACATTAATTGATTGGAATAATGCTGAAACATCTTGTCAATTGAATGGTCCATCCATCAACTGAAAATAAATTGTCTAAAATGTTGGTAAACAGGTAGTGTTATCACGTTTAATTAATCTATTAATCAAAAATACATCCAAAACATTTCCTAGTCTCAACTTTTCGTATCTGCTTCTTCTCTTCTCTACATACTTTGTAACGGGAATATTTAGGGGTTTGGAACTGATTAGTCGGGTAATAAAATAAATGAAAGACTAATTGAGAATGGAAATTACTGTCGGTTGTAACGTTGCATCAGACTATTATACTAATTTGTTAGTTTAGCCTATATATCGAGCGATATTAGCTAACTAGCAATATATCGTATCGGTGCATATGGCAGCTGATAGTACCAAGAAGGCTACCAGTAAATATATGCCAAAGATATGTCTGAGGTCATTTAGAAACATTGCCTTCCATATGTAGTCTGTCCCCAAGTTACAAGTTTATTTTGCAGATATAAAATGTCCTGCTTAGTCTTGTTCACAATTCTTTAAAAACAGATTCAAGGGATCCTAATCAAATATTGATATTGGCCTTGAGAATTTAGTATCAGTCGGGCTTACTGGAACAGCTTCCTTTTTTGATACAGGAACACCATGGAGGAACAAACTGCAGACATAGAGGTGACAGTGAAAACACTAGACTCCCAAAGTAGAACCTACACAGTTGGTGCTCAGGTAACTCATTCAGTTTATTCTAAAAAACTCGAGTGAATTCTCATTTTCATTCAGCCTTTGTGGTAGTCTGACTCATGTCTGTTACATCTTATTTGTAGTTGACAGTGAAAGAGTTCAAGGAGCACATTGCCCCTTCAGTGGGTATCCCTGTGGACAAACAGAGACTGATCTATCAGGGCAGAGTCTTACAGGATGAAAGGACTCTGGCAGACTACAGTAAGTAATCACTGGGTTAATTAAGGCAATGCGGAACTCGATTTTTATCTTGTTTCAAGATTTGTTTTTGAGCTTCTTCCAGTTTTGTTTTGTTGGGTATAATACTTGTGCAGGTTCTGTTTTTCTTATTTATATATTATGTGCTCATTGATTCTGAACATTTGGGCCACACACATTGAGTAAGTAAGTAGGAATTTACTTTACGGGTTGCTTATATTGTAGGAATATTTTGTTCATTTTGTGTTGTTTTACTGTTACGGTGGACCACTATTGTGGGAGAAGGTAATGGCTGTGATTGCTCTCAAGTACCAGCTTGAGCTCCAAGAATTCATTTCAAACTAATTAGTGCTTTGAACTCACTTGTGTCCATTAGTATTTATATAGTATTTCTGGTAAAAATAATTGCTCATCTTGAGGTGTTCAGCAATGTATAATACAGCTAGAATTTCCTTTGGTCCTCAAAACCAAAGTGTGATGACAACACACCATCATGTGTACGTATGTAACCGTAGTTCTCTGTTGTTGTCCCAGATGTGGATGGCAAGGTGATACATCTTGTGGAGCGGGCGCCCCCTCCGCCCTCCCAGCCTGGCTCAGGATCAGGAGGCACTTCAGCTGATAGTGGACCCTCCTCGTCCTCCCAGGGAACATCACAAGTGCCTCCACATGATCGCAACGCTAACAGCTACGTAATGCTTGGCACCTTCAACCTCCCTGTCAACATCATGGATCCCCAGCAGATACAAGTAAACAGTTGAAACAGCGCACATAATCGGACTGTTGCATTGTAATTCATTCCTATTCATGTGGTTCAGAGTAATCGCATTGACCGGCTCATCTTCTGATTGCAAAGAGCTAAACAGCTGAAGTTAAGGTTGTGTTGTCTTGCATGGTGCGTTCAAGCTCTACACAGTAAAACAAAAACAAAAAAAATTTGGCGAAAGGTAAATTATGTTATCATGATATTTTAAATACCGGTAAATGCAGTTGTTTCAAGGAGATGTTTTCACGGCAATATAAATTAGATATTAGAAAGTGAATTATGATCTGTTAAACTTCCTAACACCAGCTCTCAGGACCTTATAATAAATCATTAAATCTACTAATGCCAAGATTTTTTTTAATTAAAGCATGTATTTAAATAAAAGTTATTTCCTATTTATATCAATTGTGTGGTTTCTGCAAATAACCACTATAAATGTTTACAATGTAAAAATAATTTTCGAAATTCTGCAATGCAGTTGCTTAGCCAGTGCTCTACCTCTTCAGAAGCATTTATTTTGACATTTTTAGAAAAAACAAATATATCGTTTCCCTCCGTGCTTCAAAATTATACCAAGACATATATTTTAGGCCGTACCAGCCCTACCCTGAAGTCTCTTTACAGGACTTGCGGGAGTGCCATTGCATGTGTGATGTCTGTTGTGGTTCCAGAGGAGATAGAAGGAAGTGAACTCACCAGACCAGTCACAGTGACAATACTGGTAATATAGAAGTGCATTGCTAAATAGATTGACTATTCTTTAGCTTTTATTCTAATCAAAATGGTGTTTTTTCACAATTTATTGTTCAAATACCAGCAAAGTACAAAACGGCTAACTCAGAGATCTCACAATAGTTTCTGACATAACTGAGCAGGCGGTCCAGTGTGAGGAACAGCTTGAAAAGCTGACCTACTTATTCCTTTCCTGAACACAAATCATAACATATGTAGAAGAATAATGTCCTCTGGTTTGTTTTTGAATAAAACAAATAATATTTATTGTTTCATCTCATGACCGGCGGAAGGTTTGTCTTGCGTGCAGGCGCATTACTTCTCTGCTGTTATTCTTCTTGTTTAGATGTCAGTGCAGCAGATGGTGTCTGGTATGGGAGAGAATGCCAGGAATGCCAGAGTCACAACCAGCACTGGGGTAAGATGCCTGCTGATTGCACACAATCCCAGTTAATCTTGCCCTGTGTTTTGTTTTATTTACCCCTTTTCTATTTCAGAGCAATGGGTCTGTGAATGTGCACATTGATATGGACCAACCAGTGCAGAGCGAGCCGAGGCTGAGGCTGGTGCTGGCTGAGAACCTGCTGAGGGACATCAATGATGTCATCCACAGGATGGAGGTGAGAGCTTACCTTCAGGGTATTTGCTGGCTCCGAATGGGCCTTTAAGGGGTGACTAAGCACAAAAACACATTTAAATATCTCAGAAAAGAACAGAGAGAGAATGAGCTACCATGTCCTGACAACTCGCGTCAAATCGTTTTATTTGTTTGTGTACTTTGACCTCAGAAAGATGTCTGTATTGTCACTCCTCCCGGATGCAGGTAGTGATTCCGCTCTGTAGCTGTTTTTGAATGGTGTGTAGCAGTAATCCAGAGTGTTTATTCCCATCGTTGCGCCGCCAGTATGTTGATGGAAGTCAGACATAAGCGACCTGCGCGCAGTGGGCTTTGAGCAAGACACACGGCGGGACTGACTGTACTGACAAACCATAGCTGGCTGGTTATCTCACTAACACAGCAAACAGATGTGATAAGCATGAGTGACATGACGCTTGTCAGGGAGTGTGTATAGTTTCAACCATTAGTGAGCTGTCTGTTACATTTCTTAAACTCATTCGGAGAGGATTAGATCATCATCATTCTCAGCTGATGAATCTCCTGTGGCACTGGCCACCTTTTTAAGGGGTTACCAAAAATTCACATAATACATTTGTCTTGTCTTGTGTCTTCTTTTCAGGGTCGGCCAAGTGACTCATCTGCTCCAACTGAGACCGCCGCCGCTGCTGCTGCTGCTGCTGCTGCTGCTGCTGCTGCTCCCCCTCCTCCCTCATCTACCACCTCCACTCCCTCTCCCTCTGCCCAGCCCATGGACACCTCCCCACCTCCAACAACTCCCCCTCCTCCAACCACCTCTTCAGCACAATCTGAGGGACCAACACCCCAACCTGGACCCCAGTGAGACACCCTCTCTTTCTCAGTGACTCAGATTCTTACTTATGCCACATACTTTAGATTTTTTTTAATTTCAAACCTTAAAGTCAGGCAAGTTTGAAAAGAACATGACTGTATTTAGCATATAATCAATGTAGCTAATTCCTCAACTTTGCAAGCATAAAGGAGATTATAGGGGCCACGGCACGAGTCATTTCTTCTGATTGAAACTAACTTGTAATTTGATCCACATGTATTGTGATGTCAGTTGTATGTCTTTCTCTGTAATATTCTATATTTTTGTCCGTATACATAGTGATGCTGTATGTCTGTGTTGACCAGTTTGGTAAAGCGTTGTGTTTGATTTTAATCAGCTCTGCCCTCCTTCCATCCCCTAGTCACCCCAGCCCTGCTGAGTTGGCGGCGATGTTGTCTGAGCTGCGGAGGGTGGAGGAGAGACTGCAGCCCTTCATTCAGAGAGCTCACACCATCCTGGAGACGGCCACCACTGCAGAATACAACAATAATACAGTAGGATTCAAACAGCCTAGTGATCCGTAGCATATTTCTGAAATATATGCTTTTTTATAAGTGGCCCGTATATCCATATTTAAAAATGTATTGTTAGAGTTGCTTGTAGTTGAATTTTGTTATCGTTGGACAGAGACATGAGAGTGGTATCAATCTTTTCATCTGACTTCCGGCAAGGAAGCGATTAATCGTATAAACCAAAATGTTGAACTTTTTCTTTAATACTCAAAATCTGGTGTATTTAACATTTAACATAGATTATATAGTTGTCATTTAAGATGTTGCCCAAGATGGTTTCTTGTCTGTCTCAGGAGAGAGAGGAGGACCAGCGCACTCTCATCCTGACGTGGGAGTGTCTCCGTCTTCTTGGTAACGCCCTCGTGGCCCTCAGTGACCTGCGATTGAACCTCATGAATCCTGTGCCCCGCCACCTGCATGTGGTCCGGCCTTTTTCCCACTATGCCACCCCAGTCACTCTGCCCGGAGCTGTGCACCACCACATCCCAGTGCAAGTACGTGAAGGCGAGCGTATTTTAGTTATTAATGTGAACTTTTAATGTAATCCGACTGACTGTGCTTGCATCTTCACCGACAGATGAACCTGGGTGCCACAGTGACTGTTGCGGCTAACGGCACTGAGGGACATGCCCCGTCCACACAACCGGCCAGCCAATCGGAGCAGGCAGGTCAGGGACAGACTCCCCCCACACAGACTTCCCCGTCCAATCAGCAGGCTGGACCGGGACAAGCTGGCCCACGTGTCATCAGGATCAGCCACCAGGCAGTCCCGGTGGTTATGATGCAGATGAACACGGACGGTGTGTTGTCCCCTACCCGCCACTGATTGAATGTTCCACTACCTCACAGCTGTTTGTGTGTCATATTGCTGGGCGGCAGTGCATTGGAGTTAAATGATCGCTCGTACCGCACTACTGCATCATCCGTGCACTGCGGCCACAATCCCAGTGATCTGAAGAATGAAACTTTAAACTTATTTGATTCACTGGCTCACATTTCATAGGTTCCCTTTGTTGAATGATGGCTCTGTTATACCGTCTGTAATAGAGAGTAACACTGGCAGTAAATTGAGTATTGTATTAAGGAGTTTGTGTGTTTTGTATGTATGTACAGGCTCAGGCGCTAACCCTGCCGCAGCTGGACAGCAAATGCCTGGACAACCAGGTACATTTGGCATAATACGTTTTAAACAGTGTAGTCGTGTAAAACATGGAATACTGTATATTGGTCGTATCGCAAATGAAGCCTTCTTTTTGTGACTCCTGAATATCATTTTCTGCTTTTCTTCTGTAAGTCGTCATGTTCTAATGTATTGGTCTCTGTCACCCCCTTAAGGTGCCCTCCCCCCTGACTTTATGCGGAATCTCATGCAACAGATAAGCCAATACGCTGCTGCCGTAGCTACTAGTGCTGCCACCGCTACCGCCACTGGCCACCCGGCCGCACCCCAGCCCACCCCTCCTGGCTACAACTCCACAGCCAACTCCTCAACTACCACCACGGGTCCCAACACACCCACCACCACACCTACTGCTCCCCCACCGCCTCCCCATGCTGGCCCCCAGCCCCAGGCCAGGGTTGTGTTCACCCGACCACCCTTTGCACCCAACATGCCCCCTCCAGCCTTCGGCACTCGGGGAACCACCATCAATGTGAGAGCTGCCATGCCGGGCCAGCAGCCAGGACAGGTGGGGATAATGGCATCTGATTTGGTTCCTTTTTTTTTTAAGGCTGATCTACATTTGAGACTAATTGAAATATCTTTCTGCACAGCCCTTCAACCCTGCTGCTCTGAACCAGATGATTAGTGGACTGGTTGGACAGCTTTTGCTGCCAGGACAAATGCGTAAGCTAATAATAGAGGCATTTAGATTTGGACTTTATTATCATATGTCTATAATTATAAAAGCTTAAAGTATAGAAAGGTTAGTCAAGAATTGCTGCCCATCAGTAATTCTTGAATCTGTTTGTTTTTTAACAGCTGGTCAAACAGTCACATCCTCCTCCTCCACATCCACATCCTCTTCCTCCTCTCAAACATCCTCCGCCTCCTCCTCCTTTTCTTTCTCCAACTCGGGTCCAACTCCTCCGCCTACTGCAAACGCTGCTGATCCACCGAGCCAATCTGAGACCAACACCAGTGAGCCCCAGTCCCAGGAAATGCCCCCAGATCTCAACCAGCTCCTGGGTTCTCTCCTGGGGGTAGCCGGCGGTGCCACTGGGGGCCCTGTAGGGGCCCCTTCAATTACTGTCACCACATCTGGTGTCCCAGCCTTCATCCAGGGAGTGAGTGAATTCATGCAGCAGGTCAGTGTTTGAATATTTGACTCGAGTGCACTTAATAGTCATTGCATGTGAATTGTACCTTCATTTGCATATCATTTCTGTGGCACCTGTTCAGAGATCATGTGAAAGGAGTGCATCCGATTTTTTTATTTATTTTTTTTTTAATTAAATCTTTTTTTTTTTTAATTAATTAATTTTTTTTTTTGATGCACTGTATTTGCACTATTAAATAAACCTTTCAAAATATACCCGGCCCTAGTCATCACCATGTCTGCTAATGGCCCACTAGAGGGCAGATAGGCACATAAAAAAAAATCACTGCATTTAAAGGAAAAGTAACGTTAACAAATCCTTACTCCATGTTTCCATTTCATTTCTAGGCCCAGCCCATCTTCTCTCCACCCCCACCTCCCTCTGGTACCACTCCTGCTCCTGCTGCAGGGCCCAACCCCAACGCCACGCCCAACGCCCCCACAGGAGCCGAAGCCCTCAACCCGGAGCTGTTCACGGGCATCGTCCGTGGCGTCCTGAGCACCATGATGGGCTCTCTGGGTCAGGCCCAGAACGACACAGAGAGCATTGCCCAGTTCATGCAGAGGCTGTCCCAGGCAACCAACATCTTCATCAGTCCTGAGGATCCCACCGGTAACAAACAAACATAGGAATATAATGTGTTGCCAATACAGCAGCCGAACGTCCAGGAGCATATCAGAAACTGATTTGGTCTGAATATTTCGTTATTTGTGATTCCCAGGGTTTTTTGGAGAGCTGCTGATGTTGGTGTGCCAGACGTTCACCATGTCAGACCTGGTGATGCTGCTTCATGGCCAGCACCAGCCCCTCGGCCGCATCCAGCCTCAACTGTCCCAGTTCTTCACCCAGAACTACCTCAACGGCAGAGAGCCCACCGATGAGAACATTACTGTCAGTAACACTCACCAGTTGGAGGAGAAGTGTTTTTCCTTTAAATTACTGTTGATTTCAGATCTATTAGTACTCAAGTGTAGTTCAAAGTAGATGGAACTAATTTACTTTTCATTATTGGTCCCACGTTTGACGATTTGTCTTTTTTATTCTTCAGTGTAACTGATGGATTTTTCTCTTCTTCTCCCTCTATATTCGGCTCTGTTTCCATCCCCCAGGCTGCTGCTGAGAGTCTAGTGAACGAACTGGAGGAGTACATCAGTGAGAGCTTTGTAAGTCCTTGATGTCCCCGCCTCCTCCAGTACAAAGTCAATTAAAGTACAAAACAGTATATCATTAAATGTAGGCCTGCTCATAGTAAACCCACATCTTGTCAGTTGAATCAGTTCACTTTTAGACTGTGTGGAAATCTGATGTATTCACAGATAATGAACAAAGCCATTAAAACAATGGTCTTATGTGTGCTGATACAGGAGTTTAGTGTGGGGCGGTTAGTTTAACTGACACTAAGCGAGCGGGGGAGGGGGGATTTCTTTCTCATATTTCTATTTGAAGCTGAGGTTTATTGAAGAAAAGACATCGGTACTAAAAAGCACATGACAAATACCAGACACCCCTAATTCAATGAAATAACATTATAAAAACATATTTTTAGCACTACAGATGATATTTTAAAACAGTTTAGTTTAGGTATTAAGTATTAAGCCTCCTGTGTGGTATGCTGTTGTTGACGACACCTTTATTCAACTCCCACAGAGAGAGTCTTCAGTCACAGTGTTGGAGGGCGTTGACGTCACTCAGACCAACATGTCCTTCTTCAGACAGCAGCTGATGCAGATTGCCACGCATATTCTACGTTGCACGGGTAAACTTAAGGACGTTTACATCAGTTGGTCTTGGTGATGGTTTGTGTGGATATTTTGGTTCCAGTTTAGCCTCCATGTGTGTTTTAAGTAGAGGTTGCAGAACTAGAACTAATCATATTTGGATTTTTAATCAGGAATATTGCTGTTAAGTAGTCACTTAACAATGTTTATTGTCACTGGCCCTGTAGGACTTGTAGTATTGTGTATTTTTCTAATTGGTTCATATTTTTCTCATCCAGATGACTCATTTGGGCCTCGGCTGTTACAGATGTGCAATCAGGCATTGTTTGAGTGTCTTGCCCTCAACCTGCACTGCCTGAGAGGAGACCAGAGAGCGCTCACCGCCGTCATCAACCACCGCATAGTCAGTATACACTCCCTCACTAATTGTCTGTTCAGTAAGCAGTTGACTCCACATGAAACTGGCTTTGGCATGTTAGTCAAAGGATATCAAGTTTAGTGCTTGAATGCACAAACAAATATGTACTTGCAACAGGCATCGATGCCTGATGATGGCGCCCTTAAGTGCTTGTGGCAGGAAATGGAAACTAAAAACTAAAAGCCAAACAAAGTCACGACGTTATCGACCAGGTGAA
This sequence comes from Lycodopsis pacificus, assembly GCA_028022725.1. Lineage (NCBI taxonomy): Eukaryota > Metazoa > Chordata > Actinopteri > Perciformes > Zoarcidae > Lycodopsis > Lycodopsis pacificus. The sequence continues at coordinate 23,975,987 of CM051695.1, forward strand.
GGCCAACAGTTTATTTCTCTCAGGAGAAATAACACGGCATTGTAGATTTTGAAACCGACTCAAAATCAACACCCCTCAAGTACAGAATGGCAACATAAGCCAGACAGATTGCATCAGATAGCCACTGTGTCCATGACATGTTTTTGTGACGTTCGAATGGTCACATGAGGAATAAGCAGACAAAACAAAAGCTACTTAAAAGTTGAACAATCCAAAGAGAAAATAAAAGCTTTATTGTCTCTTGTCGTTCCAGCGGAGGATGTCCAGCGACATCAGCCCCAGCCTGGTCAACTGGATGACCAGCATGATGACAATGAGGCTGCAGGTGATTCTGGAGCACATCCCCATCTCACAGGAGCAGATCCAGAACTACATAGTTCACACACAGGTAACGGACCAGCCGCCTGCCGTCTTTTAAACATTTATTTGATGTTTTACCGCCGTATCTATGACTTCCTACCATAATACTGATGAACACATGTTGGCAGTTGGAGGAAATCATAACTGCAAGCCTCCTCTACATCATGTAGCCCCTTCAGGCCTGAGGCCGTCAGTTACACTTGAGAACTTAAAATGTGTTTACCACAAATTTCGTTTCTGGAACTGTAGATTTCAGTGTTATTTTAAGTATTCAATGTCTGAAAGCTGTGTCTTTATAACAGAATACAAGAGTCCGTCTTATCTGATGGCTGTTACATATCCTGTTACTTAGGACAGCACGCCTGAAACGGCTAATAAATATTAAATGACATTCTTTCACAGACTGAGCAGTCTTCTGCTACTGGCACACAAGAGACCGAACGAGCACAAAGTGCAACGGTAAGCATGGCCCGTCTTTAATGCCCTTTTCAGATGAGCTCGGTTGAAGGTGGTCAGGCATTGCTCCGCCTTTTAGTTCCGTCATTTCGTTGTTCTCCACTTCCAAAGGTCGGGGACACCCTCTCACCAGCGGCAGCCACCACAGCAGAGGAGGCCATGTCGGTGTCACGCGACACGAGGGCATCGTCACGGGAAGCACGGGTGTTGCCCGGAGACCTCGGGGCCTCGGGAGGAGCTGCTCCGTTAGGGGGCGACATGGCAGCAGCCGGAGCCGAGGGAGGCAGTGAGGAGTCTGCTCGAGAGTCAGAGACCTGGGCGGCTGCTGTTCCACCTGTAAGAGCCCACGCTGTTTCTAAACCGTTTTAACATTTGTCTTTTATTTGTTTTCATGACGACACTATTTGTAGCTCCGCCCTGCTTCACATTTAGTGTTTACTCATAACTCTGGGTAATCCGATGAACAAACGTTTCCTTGTTCTGTGGATTATAATAATATAAAGACGCACTGGATCTTGTTCAGCCTGATTTTTAGGATCTTCTCACTAGTACTTGAAGGATAGACAAACAATGTTGCACACTGGACGTTGAGATCCCACACTTCCATGTTCCAAGGTGTTTGTTAGTACAGTATTCCCTCTGAGCGGCAATGGAGGAACAGTAACAAAGAGGGTTTTGACTTGAAAACATTCCCCATCTTCACTGTTCACTATGTGTTGTAGGAATGGGTGCCCATCATCAGGTGTGATATGATGACCCAGAGGAAGATGAAGGCTCAGCCCCCGCTGTCCGACGCTTATCTGCACGGCATGCCAGCGAAGCGCAGGAAGGTAATCGGATCAGTCGTAACTTCACTTATTACAAAAGAATGTCACTTGCTGTTGCCTTCTTCAAGGTGTCTGTGTGTGTGTGTGTGTTTTCAGACAGGACTGGGTGGTGGAAGCCTCCTCTCCCTCTCTGATGCCGTGAGTCAAGCAGCCAGGACAGCGGGGGTGAAGCCCATCACTTCTGCTGAGCGATTACAAGACGATCTGGAGACCCAGGAGCTGAAGGAAGCGTATGCAGAACAGGTAACGACGTCATTAGAACAAACCAGGGACACGTCATTTGGGGTAGTGATGACCGCTGTCTGGTCCTCTTGTTTTCATAGTGTTGGCCATGATGTGTACATTTTCTTACCATCTTCATCACAGAGATGCATGGTTACACTGCTAGATGTATCTTAAGAGCACAAGAGGTTATAAATAAGTCTAAATTTAGGAAATTGTTTGAAAATAACGGCGATTCATATAAGTAGATTCGATTAGTGCAGACCTCAAACAATTTGTTGAATAATAATAGTAAATCAATAGAAAAATACTATTTTTGCAATCAATTAATCGTTGGCATACAATCCACAGAATAATTATAATGTTCTTAATAAATGCAGCCGAAGATAATTGTATTTTGTTAAAACTGACATTGTTACTTGTTTTTGTCCATATTCATTCAACTCATCCGCGTGCTAAAGTACATCTTCATTTTTAATCTCTTTTTACTGTCTGCTCAAAGCTGTCGCGTTTGTCCCCTGAAGGTCTAGGACTTATGGGAAATGGTATTTGTTAAAGAAAGCTAAAAACAAATCGTAAATAAAGAATGATTTTCGATTGTTTTCAGAAGATACCATCCTTCTCTGAACGCGTTAGGCGAGCCACACAAAGGCCCCTTCTGACATTCTGCTTGTACACCGTGATAATCGTATCTTCTTCTTCTTCTTCATCTCAGGTCAAAGCGGACATCAAGAAGCGAGTGAGGGAAGACCCGGATTTCACCTCTCAGCAGTCCCCCAATGCACACAGAGCCTTTTCATCAGACTCATAATCAAGTTCAACTGATATGAAACCTGCAAGATTCTCGCTGTTTTTAATCTTTTTTTTTTTTTTTATTTCTTTGATCTTCATCCTCCTCGTCGCAGCCTCACACCCCAAACCTGTCTGTATGGCTTTTTAAGCAGTTAGGAGCTCTCTTGACTAATTGACTCATGCTAATGTGACTACTTCTCCCAGTGCCTATTTATTTCTCTGTTTATTTTGGTCCAACATTTGGCTGAGAGAAGTTTCCTGATAAAAAGGTATCAGATCTAAGTGAGACTACATCCGGTCACTTTACTTCAGTTTGAACACTTGTATGTCTATTCTGCCCTCATATCCTCGTGTTGCTTTGTTAATATGGAGCCTAAATTCTCATTATTTAGTGAACTTTAGACTTCCTGTCAATACTCTCCAGTGCAAGAGTATACTTTCATGTGACGAACAAGCGGTTTGTTAAATGAATATATAGTAAGCTTAATAAAAAATTAAAAAACTTGATACAGTATAAAAGTATTGCGAGTATTGTCTGCTTTGGGAAAGTTGAAAGAAGACTTGGCTTGCACAGATATCAGGATTGGCGATTGTTTGATGGTAAGTAACAATAAATTGCAGTACAAAAATGCAGTGGTGTAAAAAGTACTTTAAGTAAAAGCAAAACTACAGCGTCGACATAAAAAAAGCATTGGCATCACACTATATAGTACTCATGCAGATTTCAGATTGTTTTATATCTGAATTATAGATATGGATACATTCATCACTTGCATGTTGCAACTGGTGGTACTTCTGCGTGGCTATAATATAGATTTTTTTTTTTTATTGTTAATATTTTGTATTAATCTGATTCTAACTACATTCATCAAATAAATCTAGTAGAATAAAGCACAATTTTTACCACGAATATAATGGAGAAGCAGTATGAAGTAACATGTACCTCAAAATGTTAGTAAATTGCAGTACTTCAGTAATTGTACTTCGTTCCTTTCCACTGCTGCAAACATGACAAATATATGTACTCCGGATATTTCATGGTTTGTCCACCATCCAGCACAAACAACTTGATATTTGTCATATAAAATAGTTTTGTTACATTTGGGAATCAGAAACATCTGGATTATATCTTGAGCTGTGGAGTTATGAGGAGTGATCTACGAAAACGCCAAATTGTTGTGCTAATTTAACCATGATTAGGGAAACCTTTTCTCTCCCAATACAGATGTAATGTGTAAACAAAGGTATCATCATCAGCTCTCTTTTCCCAAATTTAAAATCGTCAAACTACACTTTGCAGAGCTCATTGGAATCATTTTAATAAATCATATAAAGTACCATGAATTTTAAGGTTCTTCTGTTTCAGAGGGAAATACTGTCTTGACTTTTTATGTAACTAAATATACTATACTACAAAACGTTTTTATGGTATACTATGACTCTTCATGGCCTTTTTTTGAATGGCATACTTAACTAAGTGCAAACAGTCCACCATGGACAGATCCAGCTCGCTGCCTCCTGAGACCTGCAGACTGAAGCGTTGGAGAGCTGCCTTGTGACAGAACCAGAACCAGTACTGCGCTGGTCAGACGGTCAGACCCTTGCTGCAGCAAAAAAACAATTCTAAAGGGACTCTTTACCACTTTTGTCCACAGGGTCCGCTATAATCAACAGACAATAGAAGTTCCCTGTAGTAACTTTAAGAACAGTACTTGAGTAAATGTAAAAAAAAAAGTAACTTTGTTTACAAAGTAACTAAAAAAGTAACTTTAAAAATATAGTAACTAAAAAGTAAAGTAACTAAAAAAACATGCTATAAATATATATTTTTTACATAGTTATCTGACTTTTTATGACATCTTTTCGACATACAAACTCTTCAACTGTTATTTGGCTGTTATTTATAGATTCTTTGTTATTGTATTTGTATGTTATGGTGCAATTAAAGGAATTTGAGGTCAAGCATTTCACTACATATTCTTGTACAACCAGTATTAGACCAATAAGCTTTGAACTTTGGTGAAAGGTAATGTATGAAACTTTTGATAAAAAATGTTTTTCGACATGCTGTACTATGACTTGTTTAAATTAAGTTGAGTATCTTCAAAAATAAAGTAACTAAAAAAGTAACTTTAAAAAAAATAAAATAACTTTTAGAATATAGTAACTTAAAAGTAACTTTGTTTACAAAGTAACTAAAAAAGTAACTTTTTTTACAAAGTAACTAAAAAGTAACTTTAAAAATATAGTAACTAAAAAGTAACTTTAAAAATAAAGTAACTAAAAAAACATGCTATAAATATATTTTTTTTACATAGTTATCTGACTTTTTATGACATCTTTTCGACATACAAAGTCTTCAACTGTTATTTGGCTGTTATTTATAGATTCTTTGTTGTATTTGTATGTTATGGTGCAATTAAAGGAATTTGAGGTCAAGCATTTCACTACATATTCTTGTACAACCAGTATTAGACCAATAAGCTTTGAACTTTGGTGAAAGGTAATGTATGAAACTTTTGCTAAAAAATATGTTTTTCGACATGCTGTACTATGACTTGTTTAAATTTAGTTGAGTATCTTCAAAAATAAAGTAACTAAAAAAGTAACTTTAAAAAAAATAAAAAGTAACTTTTAGAATATAATAACTTAAAAGTAACTTTGTCTACAAAGTAACTAAAAAAGTAACTTTTTTTTCGAAGTAACTAAAAAAGTTACTAGGGGGGGGCCTGATCGTTTTGGCCCAAAAGAGACGGGTCTATGAAGCAGTTTAGCCAATTGCTGATTCAAGATATAAATGAGTGACATACAATTTAGCCAATCAGCGCCCTCAAATAGATTCAGCTGTGGGCCAGAACGATCAGGCCACCCCAGCTGCGCGTTCTCGTCAGGAGAAGTCTCTACAGGCGCCCGCACCAGCGCGAGCACTCCTCCTCCAAGCCCCGTTTGAGAGGAGAACTTTGGCGGAGATTCTGCAGCCAAAGAGCTGATATCAGATCAGCCTGACCTCACAATCAGACAGCAGACTACATGCGAAGCTTCACTACTTCGTACAAGTCAGTCAATCAACTTCATTTCTTCCTAAAAGTACGCCGATTACTTCGACATACCATACGTACCCACAGGTTATCCACAACTTAATCCACGTAGATCGTTCCATTTAACACGTTACATGTATTTCTTACTCTAACAAATTACGACATCCTTGTAACATTCAAAGTAGAAACAGAAGTGATTACAGTTAAACATGTAAATACAAGTGAATATTTAACATCACATTGAATTTGAAAGTAACTTTTATTTACAAAGTAATTAAAAAGTAACTTAAAAAATAAAGCATACTATAAATATATTTTTTTACATACTTATCTGACTTTATGACGTCTTTTCGACATACAACTCTTCAACTCTGTTATTTGGCTGTTATTTATAGATTATTTGTTATTGTATTTGTATGTTATGGTGCAATTAAAGGAATTTGAGGTCAAGCATTTCACTACATATTCTTGTACAACCAGTATTAGACCAATAACAGATGTGAATAACATCACATTGAATTTGGCTCCTACAGATGTTAAATTAACAGTGAAAACTCATCATAGCTTAATTTAACATTCATAATTACACTTCATGTTTACTTCTCCTGATCTTTACCTCCTATAACAAGATCTAGGGGCATCTCAATAAATAAACATGTTATATTATATTGTATTATATTATATAAGTGTTATTTACTGCTTTTTTTCATGTTGGAATAAATGTTAAATATTTAACTGCCAAGTAATAATGCGTGTTTGATACAAAAGTTTTTTTTGCATGAAATCATACTGGGATGTTTGCTGAAATTGATATGATGGCCCTACCTAGAAAATGTTCCACCAGCCGCCACTGGATCTAAATATAGAGTGCAGTCAATTACATGCAGTTCACACAGTGGCATATTTTACAACGCCATTGTAGCAGTGAAGTTCACCTTGCTGAACTGGTTGGACCAACAGGAGTCTGTTGAGGCGATCAAGTGAATCTAAACGGCGGGTGCAGTTCCTGGTCAGGATCCTGTTTGGGGTGAGGAATGTGAACAAGTCACGCGTCACCAAGTCATTGACTCCTGAGTGAAAGCAACGCTCTCCATTAGCATTAAATCTGACAAGCAAAGCATGAAACACAACATTCTTCTTAAATGTGCTGCAACTCAGCAGGTTTATTTTTGGATGGAAAATGAGCACATTGATAAAAGAGAATATTTAGTATGAATGCATAAGATGTGTTTTTTAACAGGAAACAAAGAGCAATAAATACACATATAAAACAAAAACCTGGTTTCATGACAGAATGTCTATCAAGCTGCAACAGGATTTGACTTTAACACAATCAATTGAATATAATCTTTTCCTGCTGTTAAGGACACCCAACACCCAAATCCACTGTCTGCAAAACACAACGTCAATGAATAGTTAGTCTGGGAGTGGTGCGCACCAATGGTGCAGTTTATTTGCATAAGGTGTGTGTGTGTGTGTGTGCATAGCGAGCATAGACATCTGCTGTTAACGTCTATCACTTTGAGACAGATTTGAATTAAAGAGGCAATGCTTACATGCACCAAGTTTCACTTAAAGGAATAGTTTTATTATTATTTGCTTTCTTGCAAATAAGTCATCTAACTCAAAGAACAAGCTTATGTCCATAATCCTTGAACCACTCCTGAAAAGAAAGACAATTCATATTCACAGCAAAAAAAAGTATATTTTAAATTAAAGTAATCAAGGAGCAAATATTAAAGCAAACAGATGTATTAAAAAGCAAAAACAAAACATTTCCTCAGTTCAATACACTCAGGGGTTTTGTAGTTACAGCGTTACTTGGTCTGGTGTGACCAGAGGCTAAAGTTAGCAGTGAGCAATCTTTAGACAGAGTCTGCGTAGCTGTCTTTAAGACTTAAGAGTGATTTTTCCCTTTTTGTACTACTGTTACACTTTATTTTACCATCATTATCATATAATGGTCATATGCGACTATACAGCAAAAAGCTGTATTAAAGCGTACAAATGTCCCGATAAGAGTGACTTACTAAGTTAAGAGGAAAAACAATTATCCAGCAGTACATTTTGGGCCTTTATTAAGTTGCGAGCGGTTATAGAAAGGCTCCGGGATTTGATCGAGGATCTTTGAGATTTCTGTATCTGTGGGCGAGCCAAACTCCAAGGATCTGAAATAAAAGAAAGAGCGTAAAGAAGTGTGCGAAATACAGGAGGAGCGAGACCTTCTGACACTTGAGACCGCCTGACAAGCAAAATGATATTCAAAAGATCCATTTGTCACTTAAAATGTATTTTAAAAGATCACCATGTCCAACTTTATTCTTAACAACGTGGACAGCAGCAGGGTTTTTAGCCTTGGTGACGCGCCTGCAAAGCGTGTATATCCTAGTTGGCTTGCATCCATGACATCTTGTCGGCTATATTGCGTATTGAGTGCAAGTCTTCAGTAACACTGGAGCACTAGGTAGTGGGGAAACGGGTCTTTCGCACTCTGGCGCGTCAAATTTTCTGAATCTCAGGCCTACAATAAACGTCAACACGCCACAAATGTACCTTAATGTCTACATCAGCACCCACTTCACCCTTTACTGACCTCTGTAAAGCTGAAGAAGAGTCCGATACCACCCACAAACCGCAGCACCTCTCCCGCAATCTGCTGGATGGTGTTGGAGCACGTGTTACAGGCTGACGGAGTGACAAGCTTATAGCAACTCTAGAAGAAGTGAGGGTTCCACATTAAACAACTGCCAGAGACATCATGAAAAAAAGAAAAGAATATAAACATGAAAAGAATATTCCAGTCTGATTTACTTACAGCAGCACATGAGCCATTGATGGGAACAGAAAAGAAGCCACAGCAGTTGAGGGTCTTTTCTACGTCACTTTGAGTGGCCTCCGATTTGTTCCATCCAACCTCCAGCAGATGGTTCTGTGAATGAATATCACACAGCCTGGTTGTATTTATGTTTCATTTTCTATTTCAAAAGCATGAGAAAAATCAAGAGCAATGCACAAGAATTAACATTATTTGTGCAATTATAGAATTTTGTGAAATCTACACTGTTGGGATCATTAAACCCATGTGAGAGTATTTCACTTTTACTGAAACGAATATACACAAAATAAACATACCTGTTGGTCTTTATTCAGGGCCAGACAAGCACAGGACACAGAAAACTGCATGACAAACACTGTGAACAGGATTATCATGTACTGGAGCAAGTTTAGGAAGTCGACATTGGATTTAAAAGTCTGAAATCTCGGCGTTTTGCTGCTTCACTAACCATTTAAAAAAGGACAATTACAACACACGCTGATGAGAGGATTAAAAGCCTCCAGGAGCTGTGGGTTATTTACTTTTCATTCTGCTTCGGGCAGAAGGTGTGAGGTGAATGACTCGCTGTACTTCTACAAACAAACCAAAGGATACGAAGAAGAGGAGGACCTGGTGGTGCTTCAGGGCGCCGCACAGTCCCACGATGGCAACCAGGAACAGGAAGATGCCCACGCTGACGACCCCTGCCACCACCCGGAAGCTGGAGACCAGGTCGAACCATTTCCCCCAGGCTGCCACTCCGATCAGCAGCAGACTCACCAACTGAAGAGGAAGTAAACAACGTAACCATGGAGATAAGAAGGAAGTACAATCAATGTCACCAGGATGTTTCCTCTTAAAGAAACGGGACTATCAGCCGCGGTCCAGACTACGACAACATTTTGCTTTCCGAAAACAGGTCGATGCACAAATGTTCCCAAGCATCGCGTCCCCACCACGTCTGAAACCAAACCAGTAAGTATGGCTTTGAATAAACTAAAAAATTAGTTGTAAAAAAAAACTAATTATTATTTCAATTATCAACATTCATCGAAAGATTGTTTTCTTGATCAATTGTTTTGTCTAAAATGTTGGAAAATTGTGAAAAATGCCTTTTAGACATATTTCCCACAGACGAAAAGTTTACGTCTTCAAATGTGGCGTTTTATCCGACTATCAGTTCAAAACCCACAGAAGTCAGTTACTATCATATATGACAAAGAAAAATATCAAAATCATCATATTAGAAAAGCTGGAACCCACAAATATTCAGCATTTTTTAAAGTAATTATGCATTCATCAAAAATACTTGCAGAGGAATTTTCTGTCAATCCACTTATTCGATCAATAGACTAATGTTGCAGCTCCAAGTAAATCTAATTATATTATTGGTGTTTGAATAATTAGTGACTGAGGACTTTTATAAAATAAACATCATTCATCGCTGCGCTTTCAAATCAAAAGGCAACTGGATTTACTGCTCAAATAGACACCTTAGATATGCATCTGTTAGATATGTATATGTTTATTTATTTACTTTTACAACTTTACTAAAGAATAAGAGACACAGTTGTGTATGTAGATAGCAGCTCCAGAGTTATTACACAAGTAAGGTATACAATTAAAAACAGGCTCCATTAAAAGAATTAGCAGCATTGACAAACAACAACAAAGACTAAAGCAGTGTTTTGTGTTTTTTGATTCCAGAGGTTGTTCAGAGTTACATACAGGTGTTCCACTTCAGTTGAAAGAGGTAAAACAATGACGTATTATAGAAGTTTATTTATGATTACGTTTTTATATTCTCTGAGGAAGTCCACCAATAATAGGCAACCAGTGGTCTAATCATTCACCACCGACACCTGTCCGTTTCCACAACAAGGAAACTGAACAAAACAACCGAAACATTTGAATCTCTTCTCGTCTTAAACCAAATATTAGCACAAGTCAAGACACAAGCAGAGACAGCTGTTGCCGCTTTGAACCAGTTATTTCGGTTTCGGTTACTTCCCACGGATAACTTCATACTTACAACATAAAGTACATTAAGAGCGCTGAGTGCGTTCTTGGTGCAAATAAATCCGCCGCATACCATCGCTGCTCGCCGGTACAGTCCTTAGAAATAAATAGATTTCTACTCCTCCAGGCTTTTCAACGAGACTGCGTCAGTCTCGAGGCTCTCTGGTTCCTTCACGCTTCTTGCCTGCAGGTGAAAACGTTTCCTGAACAAATCCTGCACGCTGATTGGTCGGTCGCCTTTATCACACATACGTCATTGTAGTTTTTTTCCACAGTCAAGTACTAACTAACCCAGATCATTGAGCCCCTGAGGGTAAAAGGTTACCAATGACCTCATCTTCATTTTGATCCCGCATTTTATTCACATTTTCATGAATATATGTATGATTGTATATTTAATTGTTTCACAACAAAACGGAATAAAAATAGTTCACAATAGTGTTAAATATTTATTGCAGGTCTGTTGTGTTTGACTGCATTAGATTTAGCAAGGTGTACCTTATTGACTGCCAACTGAGTGTAAACTGAGTGTAAGACTGCATCTGTCTGTAAATGGAGTTTTAGATCGCCATCTGCTGGTGTTTACTTATAGGTTAAAAAGGTCAAATCATGTCTATTGAGCTATGGAAGTCTCTCACTCAATTCAATTCAATTTTTTTTTGTATAGCCCAAAATCACAAATTACAAATTTGCCTCAGAGGGCTTTACAATCTGTACACATACGACATCCTCTGTCCCGGAACCCTCACATCAGAACAGAGAAAACTCCCCCAAAAAAAACCCTTTAACAGGGAGAAAAGAGTAAGATCCCTCCACCAACAGTGGAGGGATCCCTCTCCCAGGATGGACAGAAGTGCAATAGATGTCCTGTGTACAGAATGAACAACATAACAGAATTACAACACATTCAATGCATATGACAGAGCCACGGCGGGAGGCCAGACCAGGGTCCAGGTATCACCAGGATCCACGGAAACCTGCGAGGCGAGAAAACACAAAGACTCCGGTGAACACGCCATCATTTCTTCCAGTGGGATCTTTTGCTCATCTTTGCTTTTGACTTGTGATTGATCTCAGGTATTGCTGGCCTGGTTTGTTAAATTCAGACCTTCAGAATAAACTTCATCTGTTTTTAAATTAAAATCTATTTTAATCACATAAATGTACCAGATGACGTTTGAAGAACTGAGTCACGAGTCAGCAGAGGGCAGAAGAGCAAGTGATTTGCATGAAGGAGGAAACTCACTGTTTGGATATAGTAGGCTGTGTTTTCTGTCGGTAAGAAGTTCAAGATCAAGTCAGAAGAGTAGTGTACTTCACAGATAAAGCAAAGAGAGGTAGGAGACAAGGTATCGCTTGAGACTTATCAGTACAACTAATGTGCTAACTAATGTCTGCTTTGATAAAGAAAATAAAAAAATAAATAAGAGAGGCAGTCAAAATAGCAAGCCATCTGGTGTAGTAAAAGATTTCACTGCCAACTCTGTTGAAATTAAAAACCAGACCGGTGACGGCCTGGCCTCTGCTCAGTGTATGCTGAAATATATGTTCCTGTCCAAAAATATCACATCCGAAAAAGCACCACTTTGTCAGTCTTACAACATTCCACAAAAGAAGAAGTGCAGGTCGTGATCACTCACAGTTGTTTCTACGTGTCTGAAACCAAACCACAGTTCACTCACAGCAGCCTGCATTCAAACCTCTGTGCTGGTTTGAGTTTTACGCTGCATGTCTTTGAGATCAAGTGAATACTGTCTCTGATAAACCTGATAAGATAATGGAGGAAGAACTGAATTACGTGATGGTGAAGTTCAAGAGCTATGGTGAGTCATGTTTTTCGTTGTACTTTAATGATGTACTATAGTTCTGTCTGCTGAGCTGAACCCAGAGTTGTCTAACTGAGCTGTTGAAAGTACATTTACTCCAGTACTTACAAGTACAGATTTGAGGTACTTGCGTTCTGCTGCTACTTCAAACTTACATTTGATTGGATTTGTTTGATGTACACATTTTGTGAAGTAACATTTTTACATTGCAGAAATAACATGTTCCACTGTTCTCACAATCTACAACACTGAAGTGCTGTTTACACGGTAGCCCGATGCAGCAGCAATGTATTTTATTGACAATACTTGTACTTGCCAAACATTTTGAATGCAGAGCTCCTATTTATTTCTATATTGTGGTATTGCTACTTTTACCACCACTCTGCAGCTCCCAGACGATACTTTGTAATAAATGTCTTTGCTTGTGTAAAAGCAATTCCTCTAAATGTCTTTAATTCCCATCTTAAATTTCCACTTTAAGTTTCTTTAGATTTAGAAAAATCTTTTTCTCACTTCAACACATACAGCTGATATATGAGACGTCTGTCGTTTGCGACTGCAGCATTTCCACATTTTAAGATCTAAACGTGACTTAACTTAAAGGTGCTACATTCGTAATTACTCGGATCCTCCATCAATCTTACGCATCCATGGGCCCATAGAGCAAGCGAGCTAGCGTTTCCTTTAACCCCGCCTCGGGCTCATTCACATGATCGGAGGAAAGAGATTATCTCTGGATTCATTTCAATTATCCGCTGATGTACAGATGACTCTTTCCCAATTTAAGTTGATGGGAAGAAGTCTTTTTGAGCCTAAAGTAGTACCACAGTTTTTATCCTATGAATGAAAGAAACAAGGTTTTTTGAAGTTTTTATCCTGTGAATGAAAGAAACAAGGTTTTTTTGAAGTTTTTATCCTATGAATGAAAGAAACAGAGGTTTTTTCTGAAGTTTTTACCTATGAAGTTTTTTTTTAAGTTTTCCTATGCATAAAGAACCTCAACTTTGCAGTGACGATTGCATTGTACTAACATAGCGTCGACGCCCACACCAGAAGGAACATGGATGGCAAAAATTCAAAATCACCGGAACCAGAGGGTCCGATTGTTGAGTTAATGCGGCAGAAACACGGAGAGTCATGTTTAGAATGCCTTCCATACTGGTCAGGGGAGTTTGGGTTTCCAGAAAATTTTAAATCTCCTTTTCTTTTGTCTTATGTTTTGATGCTTTTAATGGTTTTATGTGAAGCACTTTGAATTACCTTGTTGTTGAAATGTGCTATACAAATAAACTTGCCTTGCCTTGCCTTCAAAGGGGGGGGGGGTGAACACTACACTCCCGAAACGAGAGTTTATCAGCAGACAGGGAAGAAGTGACTTTTGAAAGTCTCTAATCTTAGAACTTAAAGTTGTCATTTCCTTTAAACTCTTTCGTTTTTTGTAGAGAAACCAAGCGACCTAGAAGTAATCTATGAAGAGATGAAGACCTACGGGGAGCAGGCATGCGATACAAATCCTGCCATACCAGGTTAATTAGAGTTTACCATGATTAAAAAACATGAAATATGATTTATTTATTTATTTTAAAGGGACCATGTACAGTTTAAACATAAATGTCTCCATTTGATGCACTGTACCAGATTATAGCTTAAGCTAATTTGCATCTGCAGTCCCTTGATTGATGATGATGACTATTTGCTACAAATTAGTCAAATAAATTGATTGTTTTTTTTTTGCTCTCGGTAGAAAACACAAAGCGAGCTCCACTGTGCACACTGCTTCATCTGGTGGCAGCAGCTTTGGGGATTATTTGTGTCCTCTTGGTGTCGGTCGTCATCACACTCAGTATCTACTGTAAGTCCGTCTACCTGTTGTCCAGGACTTTCAAGGCAGTTTGATATGAAAAGTAAGTGCAACAGTAACGGTTTCTTCCCCAACTGCAGTCAGCACAGTCATGTCAGAGCAGCACAGAGAAAACATCAACTTAACGGCTCAGAATCTGCAGCTGTGGACAGAAAAGACCAACTTAGAGAGGCAGACAGAAGAGCTGACCAGAGAGAGAGACGGGCTCAACTGGACCGTCGGAGTCATCCTGGAATATGACAACTTCCCAGTGAATACACACTGCCCACAGAAAGGTGAAAACAGGGTGTACTTATTGTCAGTAGTGGAAGTACATTTACTCAAGTGTATACTTTATACAAAGTCAAAGTATTTATACTTCACTTTTTATACTTTCACCTTTACGAGGCGAATGTTGTAACTTTACAATATCACTCACTCTCACAGGACAGCGCCGCCACAAACATATGATGATTTTGATGGAATATGATGCATTGCTGTAGATTAATAACAGTATAGGAGTTAGAATTAGCACACATTCAAACATCTACAGCAGTAAAATGCAACACACACACATTCGAGGGCCAGTGTGTGGCCTTCAGGGGATCCATTAGCAGAAATGGAATATAACATTCACATGTTTTTATTAGTGTATAATCAACTGAAAATAAGTTCATGTTACCGAGGCCACCTGCAGAATGTATATATATACACAACATATATACAAATGTTATCTGCAATAGAGCACGATTATGATTTAGTTGTCTCGTTCTTGTTGAACAGTGTGTAAACCTTGCCTGGATGACTGGGTGCTGTTCCAGTCAAACTGTTACAAGTTTTCAACATCTGAATATTACTCCCAATGGAAGAGTTGGGAGGGAAGCCGCGATCACTGCACACAAATGAAGGCAGATCTGGTGGTGATTGAAAGCCAAGAGAAACAGGCAAGACTGACTTCATTTGATCTATTTTCATAGAGATAGAAATGAATCATGTCCAAAACGGTCAACACATGAATCAAAGATATTATATATTTATATATATATATATAGTTTGTTAATCCTTTCATTATAATTGTCTAAATAGAATGTTTTGCATTGCACCATACAGTTGACCACAAAAATCACCTAAGCTTCACAGCTACTTAAATTATCAATGTTTAGGTTTATTATTACTATTTCTCATTATGTCTTTTCATGTGTGTATTTCCATCTTTGTGGAGCACAATGTATCGCATCTTTTTGTACGAAATCTACCACCTAGCTATCTAATCTACCTAATATTATATATTGTAAATATGTTTTATGAATCTATTATAATGAGGACAAATAGATAAATCTTTCTCAATCATCACCTGCATAACAAATGTAGGAATTCATCAATAAACACACGAAATACTACGATGATGAAAGCCATGGCTATTGGATCGGCTTGAGCAAAGGGGACACGTGGACGTGGGTCGATGGAAGCAACTTCACTGTGAAGTAAGTGCAAAAAAACACACTCACTGTCCCTCAAAAGATGCCACATCCGCCATTTTAACCTCAGTGAATTGTGACCACAGTAATTCAGACACATTATTTTATCATTATTCTAAACAAACCAGACCATCGGCAGGAGGATTGGCAGTATTCCCCCCCCCCCCCCCACCCCCCACCTGTATGCTGCGTTTTACACTTTGTGCTGCTGGGTTGTAGAGAAATCTGACGGACAGGCCAAATGAAGCAAAAATCGTCCAGTTTCCTAAAGTGGCAGATGGTGAAATTTGTAAAAAGCAGATGGAGAAATCCCGATCAACATCTCCCTCAGTAACGCAAAAGACAAAAACTTGGCCAAAAGAAGCAACAAGGGAGGAAGCAACAAATTTAAGGAGACAATCATACAGTATACTTTAGCATTAAGGGAATAGCTTGGGGAACCTTTTGGGTAAATATGCTCATGCTTAGGAACATATTATCGATCTTCTCATCTAACTCTCTGCAAGAAGCAACTAGGAATATTTCCCAAAACGTTGAGAAACACAGATTGATATCGTGTGATTTTCTTTCTTCACCAGGTTCTGGAAAAAACAACAGAACAGATACGGAGAACTTTGTGGTCTAATTCAGAAACGAGCAGATCCTCTGGCCAACTGGCGCAAAGCGAGCTGCACCATGAAGAACCGCTGGATCTGTGAAACCAGAGCCTTGATCAAACCAGATTAGCAGTCAGCTGCATTATCAATATGGGTTATAAAACATGAAAGAAATATATCTATCGACTCGGGATGTCAAAACTGATGTATGGCCTGTTTTGTTGTTGTAGTTGTTTTTAGTAAGGACGTAAGCATATTGTTGTATCTATTTCTACTAAATGTTGCAGAGTACAAACTCACCTTTGAGATATATGTGGCAGCTTGAATATATGTATATGTTAAAGAGATAAGAAAGCAAACCGAATAAAGACGATCAATCATCTATCTACTTTCTGCTTTTTGAATTTTATATTCTGTTCACATTCCTTGGACATATACACTCAGTGACACTTAATAAGGCACAACTGTACAGTCCAATGCAATGCAGTTCAATGGCTCTGCCATAAATTAAATAAATAAATATATAAATGATGATGTTACACTGTCATAGAAGTTTTGATTCAATGTTATTCGATAGCATTTCCTAACAATTAAATACTCTAATTTAATATATAAAAAAGACCTAAACAATAGCTGATGTATCATTTTTCACCGCATCATACAACCTCCATTAAAACGATGAAACTATTGCAGTGGGTGACATGTTCTCTCGTTACTTGGAACATAGTTTATTTTGAGGCACTTCCACATACCCCATGTTGCTGCCATAAATACTTTAAAGCATCAAATGTGTATTCATCCACTGTAGTCCTAAATAAATAGATAACACCTGTTAAAATCTGTTTCAGGAAACTACTGAGTCTTCTAAACAAATTAAATGATATATGTGACAATTGTTTTTATAAAATTGGGGCTGAGTGCTACAGACAGGAGGGGAAAGTCAGAACATATGTTAGTATGTGGACGAATACGTTGCAGGTTTTAGCCTTTCATGGGATTTGTTGACAATAAAATAATACACCATCCCCATGGTGACAGATACTGATTCAGTACCAAACGTACCAGTGACAACGATGAAGACAATACACCGATGTTGTCCCTTCACCAGACATAGCGTGTTACAGTTAGACTGATCATCAGTTCAGCATTAGATATAATACATAACTGTGTCAACTTCTTCTTTTTCATAAGTTTGGAACATTTGGTCGTTACAGAAGCAGATGTACACACCCACTACATCTTGTGTAATCAATGGCCGCAAAGCCACATTGGACCTTTTAGTATCACTGTTTGTTGGTTGTCCAGGAAAAATGTGTCATAATAATGCAAACTCTGAAGCTGCAATTGTTGTTCTCTATCAGGTAGTGCTGGGAAATTTTGTTCAGTCACACACACACACACACACACACACACACACACACACACACACACACACACACACACACACACACACACACACACACACACATTCTCTGCACTGAAGCAAGTACGGCGATCTACGACTTTTAAGGATGGCGGCAGAACTCACCTATTCTACGCTGGTGTTTGATAACAGTGCTGCAGCTCCAAAGGGTAAGTGACTCCTGCTTTTTTAAATCGTGCATTTCATAAACTATTTAACATCTTCATCAGGGTTCTGTGTGGAAGAGTCACACACGCTGACCCTTGCAGTAACAAAAATAAGGTTTACAAGATTTCTCTTCCATGCAATATAGTACATAACGCTTTAACAACACTTTTTTCAACAGCACAGTTTCCAGTATTATTAATATTTGCTGTTGCTCAAATCAAATAATCCATACAAAGCCAGTATTAGCACAAGCTCCTGTGTGCGATATGTGGGATGCTGTTTCTTTTGTCTTTTGTCAAGTAATCTTTAACAATGTAACTATAATCTGATGACAGATCTTCTTTCAAATGTAACCTGGTCTGATTGTAATTATTTTGTACACACGACCACATGTAATCCGTTACTACCCAACCCAGATTATGCCACTCGTGTTACAACAGGAAGTACTTTACATCAGTCACACTTAAAGACATTGTGAATGTTTGTCCCTGTTAAGTCACGTGTCTCTTCTCATTTCCTTTTGTTGTTTCTGTCGTTCAGAGAAAAAAGAGGAGCCGACAATTGTTTCTGAAGTGAAACCTGAAGAGGCTGCTACCGAACCGGGTAAATTAAAAAAATCTGTTGACTGTCCTTTTTAGTTCAGTCAATAAAATAACGCTAAATCGGCTCTTTTTGACCTGCTTTGACATCTAACTTGAATGTTGGGTGGTTTAGGTTCATATAATTTTGCCAAATTTACTCCTAAATCCTCCTAAAAAACATCAATAACTATTATTTATATGTCCTGTATGATTATAGAAGTGATGATAGTAGTATAGTTTAGAATGTACATGGATCAAAAACGTATAAGTCACAGCTGTACAGTGTGTTACAATACAAAATGACAATACATATTCCATAATAATAACAATAATGAGTGACTTGATTATAACTACAATTGTGATTTGAATATGAGTTTTCTCACTAGAAGCAGATGGCAAAGCAGCTGCATGCTCTCACTTCGGTGTGTCGGCGGCGTGTTTGGGGATACTCTGTGTCCTCCTGGTGGCGAGCATCAGTGTCATCATCCACTGTGAGTTAATAATAAGGCTTTGTTGATGCCACCAAATGCATCTACTGATTGATTGATTGACTGACTGATGTGCTGTCTCCTTCCCACTCCAGTCAGTTGTGTGATGAAAGAACAGAGAGCAAACCTCAGCAACCTCACAGCAGAAAATGAGCTGCTGATCGAGGAGAGGAGCATCTTAAGCCGAGTCACAGACAATCTCAACTGGACGCTGGGAATGATCATGAAATTTAACACCTTTCCAGTGAATGAATACTGCCCGGATAAAAGTAAGTGCGTCCTGCTACGTTGACCATGTCTAGTTCTTAAGCCACATTAGCTGACTGGGAATACGTATGTTAATACTCTGCTATGCAATACAAGCTGAGGACAGCGGTTGGCTTTTAAAGTTTCTACTCAGAGTAATTGTGAAACTGTGAAGGATAAAATACAAAAACTCCCAAAAATATTCCATGAACAAGAAGCCAGAGGCATTGTAAAAAATAATTTAGTACAGTAACAAGAAAAGTGAATTGACAGCAGAGTAGATTCGCTGTCAAAAGAGCCAAATATTGCCCCTCATACAAAGAAGAAGTGTCACCAGCGAAAGATAAACATTAAGTCACAGGAACTACAACCGTGTAAACGTACAGCAAGTAAACAGAGTAAAATACATAAGTTAGCCCCACAGTACATTAACACTTAGTTACTTAGAATGCTGTACTTAATCTAAGCAAAAGCTCAAAAAAAACCTATTGACTTCAAGATGAGGGTACCAGGAGTGCAAAAATGCTAACGCCTCTCTGGTTATAGGACGTATTCCTGCAGCACTCTGTGAGATATAGCTAAAGAAACATTGCTGATCTGAAAAAAAAAGTTATAGGTGAAATAGGTGGTATTTTATTGGTGTTTTAACATAACATGCATAGCTTGTAATTGTTATACTGGATGCATAAAAATCTGTTCTGTCATTGGGACCTAATACCTTTTTATTAAACTTCATTTGTGTTTTTCCATTGTGTTTTTTAAATAAAAGATTCTAGTATTGCTCTATTTCTCTGCTTTTTTTCATGAATGCAGAGTGTCAGCCGTGCCAGAGAGACTGGATTCTGTTCCAGGAAAAGTGCTACCTGTTTTACAGTGAAGGTTCTCCTTGGAAGACATGGAAACAAAGCCAAGAGTATTGCCAAAAGGCAGCTGCAGATCTCGTTGTTGTTGATAATCTGCATGAACAGGTGAGCTCTAACAACATAAAGCCAACTCAAGAGCTTTTAACTGTTCAATTCAGATTCAGAATCTATGTCTGGAAGTGTGAAAAATGTGCATGTTTTTCATGATCTGTCTACGGTATGAATTACAGGAATTCATCAGTAATCACACCATGTACTACTACGACAACTTTCATGGATATTGGCTCGGATTATATGAAACCGAAGACAACCACTGGGTCTGGGTTGATGGACGTAATGACACTCTAGGGTAAGAAAGTCTTTTTAATTTCACCATCCATTAAACATTTGAATCATCTCTGGTGAGCGTCCACCAGGACAACCTTATGATGAACCCAGTTACGGCTGTTACGAAACCTGGAATATATGAAAGTACCCTTAAGCGAGGCAGTACATTTCATGCAGCTTATGCAACTAAGAACCTGCTGAAAAAAAGAGGAAGTGTGTTCATTTCTTTATTTACTTTAGTAGCTTGTCATGTGTTTGGAGTGTGATTTTAAAACGAGGACAATTTTTTATGGGCAGCTTTTCGACCAGAACAACATGCAAACTAAATTATAAACATCCGAGATCGCACTGACCTTTCCACATTCAAATCACAAATCAAAACTCACCTGTTCAAAACTGCTTTTAATGTGTGACTATTATTGTGTACTTTGTTTTTAGTGTATTGTTTTTATATATGATGATTTTAATGTAAAGTGTCTTTGAGTGTCATGAAAAGTGCTATATAAATAAAATGTATTATTATTATATGTTTAAAACTGATTTATTTGACTAATTTAAAAAAGGAAAACACAAGTTAATATCACAGAGTCCCAATAGTGTCCACTTACACGTTTATATACCTTAAGTACATTTTGACAAATAGTCTTACTTAAGTTAAGTGAATGCAAGACTTTTACTTTAACAGAGTCTTTGTTACTTTTAAGGATCTGAACTTATTTTGGTGATTGATTTTCTTCTCAATTCTTTCAATTTCAAGCTTTATTAAGCCAACATGGACGACAAGTCCTCAAAATGCTCAGAAACATTTATTTACTTGTTCATGGGCAGCAGAGGTAGAATGTATGAATCAATACAGGTATTGATATGCATGTTGTGTCTTTGAAGGTACTGGTTAAAGGAAGACTTCGCTACCAGTGGTCAATGTGCACTGATGATCCCCAAGAGGAATCCTCCAGCCAGCTGGGATCCAGCATCCTGTGACATGGAAAACAAATTCATCTGCGAGAGTGACGTTCTGATCCGGTCTTATTAGTGAGCGCTATGTTTGTCTTCAGCTTGTTTTCTTGCACTTCACGTTGCATGGAAAGCTGTATCATCACCGATATAAAACAATAATATACTATTACTGTTCCTCGAATAGCCTGAGGATGTTTTTGTGTGCAAGTGTCCATCTTTTTGTGCTACTGTTTGATTCAAATGTATTTTATTAGAACAAATGACTACCGGTAGTTTGACTGAAGGTGTGAACCGTCTAAACCTAAGAAATGATGACAAAACAGACGATATGTTTGACAGTATTACCTCACAAGAGCAGCCCAAACCTGCATAATGCTATCAGTGTAATCTTCTTTGAATTATTGAAACTATATCAGTAACCTTTACTGGGAAGATACTGTGCATTATATCCAGATATCAATGTCATTCAATGTAGTGTCATTGACTTAAAAGAATATCAGTCAATGGAACACGCGTTTCCTACGATGACTCAAAATCCTTGAAGCAAGTGTACTTGTGCAACGTCTACACCAAACATCTCATTTGCAAACTGATGCAACAAAGTTTTGTTCCTGCATGTTGTGTACTCAGTTTCTGGCGTTACATAAAAACAATGTGTCAAAATATGCTGTGCAAAGAACGTGTATTTCATATTGTTGTACATTGTGTATTAGTTTGTCCCTTCTGTTCTACCAGTGTAATTCATGTTCCTCATGTTTTTTAATCACAGGTGTCGCTCTTCTTTTTTTGTTTGTATTGCAATTATTTTTCATTATTACTATTTCATCTTTACTGCCATTACTCTACCTTTCCTTATTCGTATTGTTTTGTATTCATATATATTTTTTAATAAATTGTGTTTTTCAATACAACAAAATATTTCATTATTTTTTTCAGAAGCAACAGACAATAAAAAGGAGATTATTGTTTTTCATGAAGATGGTTTCATCAGGCGTCAGTGGTGCAAGAAGTACTCAGACATTTTACTTAATACTACTGTGATGAACTTCTTACTGGTTATGAAACTGAAGCCTCTATATGAACTACATAAGTGAAAGAAACCATCAGCGAGAGGATTGTCTGTTTCCATTTAGTTCATCTTAACGTCATCGGTGCCACCGGGTCGGATTCTGCGCAAAATTACACAAACTCACAAGAAACTACTTCAGCTCAGAGTCCAGCAGCAACCAACCGGCTTCTCTGTCCGGCGTTCAAAATATTATTCAAGTAAAAGTACAAAAAGACTAAATTCATACTTAAAGTTCCAAAAGTAATATACACATAACTATACACATAATTTGATTATACATCGTCCTGCATCTACAATTCTTCCATTACATGCAACCTGAGTCAGCAGTATGTCAGTCTGTGTTGGTTGCTCTTTGCAGTAAACATTATGGAATATGTACTCAAATGATGCAATTTTACACGCACCAACATCGTATGCACTTCATACGTCAGTCGAGTCACAACTGTTGTAAGCTACTGAGACAAACTGTTGCCACACGTATTGTCCTTCCCGTCGCAAACGCAATTTCTCCATTTCTAGATCTTAAGTAATCCGGTGTAGGTCAGAAAGGTCAACGTTGTTTGTGAAAAAAGGAAAATTAGAAGTAAAAAGCGTATAAAGTTCAGATGTAATACCAGTAGTTTCATTTGTGTCGTCACAGTTAAACAAGACGCAGAAAACTACTCAATTTCTTACATTTCATATTCTTTTTCTACTAAAATGCATATTTGACATTTAGTGGCGACTTGCCATCTATTGGCTCGTGCTATAATTTGACGTGTCGTTACCTAAAAACGTCAACACTGCACTGACTCATGAAGTCAATGACTTGTAGCGTGAATCTTAAAAAAAAAAAAAAAAAAAAAAAAAAAAAAAAAAAAAAAAAAAAAAAAAATCGGATTGATTCAGACGAACACATTGCATGTTGTATTTGATCAATAATCTTAAAAAGTCTGCATCACCAGCTAAACGTAACTAAACTGACCTCATTTCCTCAGTCAATTCAGCGGCAGGTTATCGTCAATTTCACAGCTCAGATATAATTGATTGTGAAATGTATCTACTAGCGTACACGTGAGGTTGGTTAACAGGCACAATGTCTGGAGGCCATAACCGTGTTACTGGTCTGAATTACTAATTAAAGATATTCTAACAGTTCATTTACGGAACTGTCCAATCAAAGAGCACAGCTTCCATCAAGTCCATGTTTGGCACATAACGCAGAGTGATTCACGAGAATGCCAACTGTCCAACCAGCCAAGACCAATCTGTTTATGAAACAAATATTACTCTTTGGACTTCTTCTTTTTCTTTGGAGGAAGTGTCTCCTCGTTGGAATCGTCATCTACATATGATTTGTCCCTTTTACACTTTTTCCTTTTCTGCTTTACTTCCTCTGTAACTTCTGCTTCCTCCAACAGAACTGCAGCTCTTTTCTTTTTGGGTTTTGGTGTGCAGTCCTGGACCGGCTCCGATTGGCTGGGTTCTGTGTGGTTACCCTCCTCTTCCTCAGCAGGTTCACTGTGGGTTTTGGAGGATTTCTTCTTCTTCTTCTTCACCTCTGTGTGCAGCTCAACAGTCTCCTCCTGGCTCCTGCTGTCTGCTGCAGGCGTTCTTTCTTCTTCGTTCTGCTCGGCATTATTATTTTTCTTTTTGTGTTTCCTCTTTGTTTTCTGAGAATGGTCTGCTTCACTGTTTCCTACACAGATTACATCAACATCAGTGGAATCTCCATCAGTCACTACCTTAATTTCTTTCTTTTTCTTCTTCTTTCTGGGATCAACATCCATTTCAGGACGTACAGACACTTCATCATCATCATCATCATCTAGCTCAATAACGCTCCCAGTGGATTGAATCTTTTTCCTCTGAGAGTCCTTCACCGTCTCTTCCTGCCTCTCAGCTCTCTGGTCAGCTGACTGTGAGGTCGGAGGAGTCGGTGCAACACAAACCGGTGGAGCACTTGCCGGTTGGCTCTTCTTGCTGTACTTAGCCATGAACTCAGCCTCCTGCCTCTCTAGCCTGGCTAACTTGGCACTCATGGTCAAGCCATGCCTGGCTCCTCTAGAAAACAAAAATAGATCAGAAAATAGATCAATTTTCATTTTTAACTTTACTTAAAATACTCAGTATGACAAAATACTTCAAGATCAACTTACTTGTGAGCCGTGCAGCCTCCACAAGCCCTGATCAGATCAGCATCCGAGAGCCTGTTGAGTATTAATGAATCAATTAAACACTTTTAAAAACAGAGTTAAAATGTGCTTCTGAAGTACCGTAATTAAAAGCCGATTGATTATAAAGAAATGGAAAAAGCTGCGCAACTTTTGAGAAAAGAACAATTATAAATCTGAACCACTTCATCAGATGAAGGTCTCACTTTGTGGTGCTGGAGAGATCCAGCTTCTGGTCGTCCTCCTCCTCGTCCGAGCTACTGCTGTCGTCTGAGCTGGAAGGCTTTGGATCTGGCTGCTCCTGACCAAACAGCAGCGTGGCTGACTGAGAGAGAAGCGTGGAAGTAAAAACAGTGACAGTCACATTGTCAGACAAGAAAGATTTGAAAGCACCATAAGTAGTAGTTTATTTAAAACCAAAGGAGAAAAAACTGATGATGTTTTACTTTTCAGAACAAAACCAACAATAAATTCATCCCACTAAATATCACCTCTGTAGCTATTCCTCTGTGCCATTTACCTCCATTAATTGTTTAGCCCATAAATAAGAAACAAATAAATTACCTTGACAAAGCATCCATAAAGTTTGGCTTTAGCCAGAGCGGCTTTCCGTGGCTTTTTATTGGAGATCATTCCATCCTCTTCATCTTCCTCCACCGTCTTCTTCAACTGAACACCGTTCTGGATCACACAGGAAAATGTTTTTAGTTGAAAGTGACTTTAAAGGGTAACTTACATTGCCACCTAAATGCAGCTACATTCACCAGTGGAGGAGGTGAGTCAGTGAGTGTTGAATCAGCTGGGAACCTTTTCAAACGCTAATACATGAACCGAATAAGTGAGAGTCAGCCCATTATCACAAAAACAGGTTACACAACTCCCTTAAATTAACATTATTAAAAATAGCAAGACAGCATCACTCATTTAGAATGAAGATGTCCCCTGATCATATTGCGTTGAGTCCAGGTGACTGTGAGCGTGTTTGACTGTGTTGTATCAGAAGGTCCAGGACTCACCTGATCAGATTCCACCTGCAGACTGGCAGAGGCCTTATTGAAGACATGATCCCACCAGTGGAAGGTGAACTGCTCCCCTTCCTTATGACCGACCTGGAAGAGAAGAGCAACATGCGAGTTCACACAAAAACACCAGTGATGGACGTGATGAGAGCGAACGCTGCATACAACCAGATATCACTCACCCCTCCTCTGTCACATTTCACTTTGACCTGGACAGCCTCTGCTATGCCGTTCTCCTGTCGCCCCAAGCCTTTACCTGAGGAGAGTGGGCTGGATAAGGAATCTGCGCCTGTATCTGACACACTGCAGTGGCTGAACAGTTGCACTAAAAGACATGCGAGTATCTCACCATGTTCCCAGCCGTGACGCAGGAGTTGCTGCTCTGCAAACTTCAAGGCGCGACTTTTCTCTGGTACAACCTCTGCCATCTGATTAAAAAGCACAGTTTGTAGAATATTAGGCAAACCTGAATTATTCACTTTTAATTGTAACACAAAACATCTTTAAATGCGTGGTACCCAAAACAGTTATTCTATTAAAGTATGGTACACGCTGACGTCTGACTGTGTACAGACTGTTGTTTCAAACATTGCATTTTGAATTTTTCTGATAAACTGAATATGATGCATTGCTGTAGATTAAACAACCAAACATAAGAGCACAACCTTAAACATCTACCACAATAAAATACATCAACTTTAACACAGCAGCAATAATAATCCCGAAACATTATGTAATAGTGAAACACTGACAGGATAATTTTACTGCACAATGGCAACTTTTGTTAAGTACGTTTAACAGATAATACTTTTACATTTTACTTAATAATAAACACTCTGCTCTGTGTAAACACTCTCGTCACATAAACATGAATTCAAAGGTTCACTTTAAATATTGTACTGCTATGATAAGCGCACTTGCATCCGGGAAATAAGCATTTCTGGTGGATAAGTCACGTTTTAAATAGTCTCTGGTTTTTCCTCTCTGGCAGGAGGGAGGACGACAACATACCTCTGAACGTCTTGATTCAGTAACACTGCATCACTACAACTGAAGCAGGAAAAACACATTCATTTAAACGCGGCAGCAGTCGCTAGCCATGAGGTTTCAGCAGAAAGCTGACATGACACCGGAAATACGTCACTACGGCTCCGACTTCTTTTTCTTCTTCTCGGCGTCTTTTACAGCAGGGACGCATTCAGCAGGAGGACCCGGCAGCACACGTTCATCTCTATAGAATAAAAGCCCAAATATGTTTGTAGACCTGTATTAAAATTATTAAAATACCGTTTGAAGCCGAAATAATATCTCCACCTTGCACTGTAATAATACCCGTGGTGGAAACTATTAAAACCCCTACATTTTAAAATATTGACATTGAAATATACCTAAAAGTACCAAGAGTAAAATGCAGATTGGCCCATTTCATATGTATATAATATATATGTATATGTATATAAATATTACTGGATAATATTTATTGATGGATTTATATGTGAGTGTCACTAATGTGAATGCGAGGCTCATTTCAGCTGCTTTATATAGTGCTTTGTGGTTTAATCTAACAACAATTTATCATGATTCATAGTGAATTCATATTTTTCTAATAATAATCGGATTTATGAGTAACTAAAGCCGTCAAATAAATGTTGTGGATGTAGTTTTAAGGTTGGAAACATCTGTATCATATTTCTTCAATGGCTTGTTCCAGATGTTCCTTGAGCTAAATTATTTTTATTGAAAGCAAGCACCATCCCATCAAATGGAAATCTTCTCCGATGCATTCATTGTACCTCATTTTATACACATTTCCCCCAAATTCACCCTGACATATCTGGTGCCTTTGAGAACGTTTGGATCTCAAGAATTTAAAATAAAGTTGTGCAGGTTTGAAAAAAACCTTTGTCTGTATGCGTGCAATTTTAACGTCTGTCCCAGCGGTGGATCAGAGAGTATCGTAGTAGCCGTAAAACATCAGGATGGCAGTAGATGGCAGTGTTTCACACCAAAATAATAAAACAAGTTTTAATCTGAAAAGTATCCCAGGTGCCAACATGCAATGCTAATTACATTTACATTTTGACTTCCTATAACACATTAAATAAGCCATATGTAATATAATGAGGGGGTGTTACTGGTTATGCCTGCATGCAGAAGCAAAACTGATGTAATGACTGCTCTTCTCTTTGATCACAGCATATCTGATGGATGCATTATTCAACAAATAGCTTGCAGGATTCATCATCTCCCTTTTATGAGATTCATGGTCAAAGGCCACCTCAATACCTCAGATGTTATCATACCGGACTGAAAACAGGTTCAGGCTCTCTGCTTCCCAAACAACGAGAGAAATAAGATAATCGAATGATACAGTGAATAATATAACAGCCACAGGGGACTTTTTTTCTCTCTTACTTTTACTTCTTTCAGTACATTTTCCTGATTATACTTACATCCTGAAATACATAAATGAAATAACATTTTCAATGTAGAACTTTTACTTGTAACATAGTATTTTTACAGTGTAATCCTTAAACTACTACAAGAAATTTCATTTTATGTTGATTTTGGTGGTCCATGTGGACGAATGTAGTAGAAAGTTACATCCAGGATTGATCACTGACGTCTTTAAATACCTTTTCTGACCTCACAAAGACGACTAAAAGCAAATCTGAAATGAAGACATCCCCTCTCCGTGTCCTCAGCATGTGGCTGCTGCACAGCCCCTATTAGACCAACAGGAAATAATTTAATTTCCCCTTGTTCTTGGTTTCCGTGCAGTGAGGATGTTTGTCCCAGCAGGCCTCCATCCATGTAGCTGTTTATCTGTGTCAGCGCAGCAGGGGACGGACACCGGCCCTGAACAGGCTGGTTATCATGGCTGGCCTACTGTTTGGGAGGAAGCCCTCCAACTGCAAAGGCTGAGCCACAGTTATCTGACAGGAGGTTATTACACAGCTGTCAATACATCATGTGTGTGAGAGGAAGAGCGTGTGACAGACAGAAAGAGTGTCTGGACCCTCCACATACTCTATTTTATGGTATATGGTTTCCAATTAAAGTGCATCTTCATGCTACAGCATGCACATATATTTTATGCAACAGTTTGGAGAAGACCCCCTCCTGTTTCAACAGGAAATTGCACCCATACTTATCCAGAGTTGTTTGATTCTTTGTGCTAAGCTAAGCTAACCAGCTGCTAGCTGTAGCTTCATATTTAAAGACATATCAGGTATCGATTTTCTAAACCATCAGGGGAGAATAAATATCAAGTTCTAAAAAACAAATATCCTGTAATCAATCAATCAATCAATCAATCAATCAATCAATCAACCAATTAAGTATGTGTGTCTGTCTATCTATAGACATCAAGGTCTGCAGGTCGGTTAAAGACAAAAACAACTCTATCTCCTCCCTTGACCTCCCTGAATCTCCTCTCTATCCCATCCCTCTTCTCTCTCCTCCTCCTCCTCCTCCTCCTCCTCTTCCTCCTCCTCCTCCTCCTCCTCCTCCTCCTCCTCCTCCTCAGTCCCCTCGCTGTCACAGTTTTTCCAGTTTCTTTGGCTCTACTTCAAGACCCTCCCCCGTTGGATGCGACTGCTCTCTTTCTCTCTCTTTCTTCTACATGTTTACACCGCTGGACGATTTTTCTAAGTCTATGAGATCCTAGGAAGAAACGCATTTTTTTTTCCATGGAAGTTGGTTTCCAATTGCGACATTAGATATTATAATCCGGGAGTTCTTGGCTGGCAAGGTGAGTAAAATACTGTCAATGACTTCAAACAAAACGGGATTGTCAACGAGGATTTTGACGGGTTTTTTTGAGAGCCAAAGCTTTTTATTTAACTAGATGATAAGCTCCTGTTAATAGACTCGACAGATAGGTTTTAAGCCGTGTTTGCTTTCGCCTCTACTGTTTGTGAATGTGCTGTTGTGGAAAATATTGCAACATCTATCAGAAATGTGAAGTGTAGCAATCTTCTGTGAGTTTGTAGTTACTTTTACAATTGCTGTAGTCAATGGTATTTATTTGCTTAAATGCGTCAACTTTAGCACATTTGAACATACAACGGTATTGATTTCCATCTGGCTCTGGCACTATAGGAAGACTACATTTATTACTTAAAAAAAGAAAGAAAGATTGTATCTTCTAGATTTTGGATATTTGTGAACAATAATGGAATAAGTCATTAAAATCGACTCCATTTACAGTTAGAGTCACACATTTAAAATGTTGCTTAGAGCAGGTGGAGAGTGACTATAAGTACAGTTAATACAACTTTACTTCAGGTATAACATTCTTTATACATCTACTGCCCTACAGTTTAGAGGGAAATACTTTGACATATGATGAACTCATGAAATGTCAAATTTGTGCACAAAACTACAACAGTAACATGTGTACACATCAGTATAATAGTTTAACACTCACAGGACCATTTTAGAAATAATGAGTACCTTTACCTGTGATACTTCCAAGTACTTTTGCCAACAATGATGTACTTTTACTTATATGATATTTCCAATGCACCTGTATGTGTATTATCAGCAAAAGGTACTTCCAACTATTACTCTAACAGTAAAAGTACTCTTTAAGCAGAATGGTCCCTTTGATACTGTTATGTTAGAGTATAATATTGTTTTAATATGTTGATAGCAAATGTTAATACTTTATATTCGTTACAATGTCTCATATATTAGAAGGCAAATGTATGTTTTGCATATAACATCTTAATTTGCAAGATAAACAGTAACTACAGCTTTTAAATCAATATTATGGAGTAGAAGTATGAAGTGGCATTGAATGAAGATACTCAAGTAAAGTACAACTACATCAAAATGAGGTAAAGTCCTTGAGTAAATACTTACTTTCCTCCACTGGTTGTGAAAGTTGTCACATTTCTTTACCATTTCAGGCAGATGTCTCAAAACAGTTTGATGTTTTGTTGCTTTATTGATCGCCGTGTGAAAAGACACTTTATCAATAAAACCATCTGTCTGTTCATCAAGTTATATTATAAGTCAGCACACACATCAATTAAAAAATTCAATTAAAGCGCTTGCTCAAGTGAACTCCATTGTGTCACCACTTCAAACACTTTTTTTTTGGCATCTCTGGCCCTCGAGAGAGTGTGACTCAGAAAAGCTGCGATCCTTTGGCGTGTCGTCTCTATCGATTCCTCACAGACGAAGTTACTGGGAGTAGGTCTGTTGTTTCCTCAGTGCCCACCTCCTCCTCCTCCTCCTCCTCCTCCTCCTCCTCCGTTGTGTTTGATTTTCATTAAGTGGTTAATCCGAGTTCTGGATTCACCTCACGGTCTGTGTTTCGGGTCCCGGAGGAGCTGTGACTCACGCCGATGAAACGTGGCGACGAGGTGGCAGCAGCCCAAACAACTGTGTGACATCCTGTGTGCGATGGCGTGACTCAACTTTCATGCCGTGTCAGTGGAGTTAATCAGGTGAAGCAGATGGTTTTCTTTGTCTCTGCAGATGTGAGTGCATGTGCATATTTACTGACACTGAAAACAATATGGACTCTGCTGTGTAACGGTCCACTTATAAAAGGGAATACGATTAACTCAAGATGCTTTCGTAATCTGATTGTGTCCTCATTTTGACATTCATTTCTATAGAGCTAATGCAGGAAGCAGTGAAAGATCTGCAGTTATTGATTGGAAGCACTATAGTTTAACTATATGCATAACACCATGTTGTTCATATTCACTTGTTGACAAATTGACCTACGCTTTTACAGCCATGATCCTCTGCAAGTCTATAGTCATAAAATGATGACCTGTTGCACATCCAAGCACATGTTTTGGAAACAAGCTCACTGCTTTTCCTCAGCAGAGCTGTGAAATCACCTCATAAATTTAGCATTTCTGCACATAAACACTTATCTGTGGCTTATGAATGAATGCTTTTTGATTAAGGAGACCGTGGCACCATTTAAGGCATTAAAACATCTGCGAAGGAAGGCGAGATATGATTAACTATCAGAGTAAATCTCAGCCACCTGGTTTGGACTCCTGAACTCACATCTGCTCTGGCAACCAAATAGCATCTCTCTGACAGCAGACTGAACTTTCCTCTGTCATTCTCCAAGTATTCCTAAAAGTACCGTGCCATTTTTAAATGTGCCATTATTCACATACATTGGTTTCATTGAATTATGCACTTGAGAAGTAACACAACTGTCCCTCCCTGAAAGCATCTTTGTTTTTCTTCGGTGTCTTCATATGAGATCCTCATTCGTGGAAAAATAGCATCTCCCCCTGGAAAATGTGTCTGCCCTCCTCCAGACTGTTTCAGCTATCAGTGGTATAACGGCGACCCATTTCTTTTCTTTCGTCTGGTCGCACCACCGACCCGTCTCTAAGTCTGACAGCTGCAGATCTGGCTCACTTACCGTGTGTTTGTCCAGGACAGGACTCGGGCTCAGGCGAGCTATCGGATATGTTTTGGTTGGAGATGACACTGGCCAGAGATACAAAGAGATAGGAATAGAAAAAAAAGTATAACTGAGGTATAAGAGACATTAGTGTTAATTTGATCCACCAGTGCCTGGACATTTGTCAAATGTATTGTAACACCATATCACCCACAGTCCCTGCATGTTGTCTTTTGAAGGCCACACTTTTTCTTGACAGGTTTATGCTCGATGGCCACACACCATTTGTGTGTTATTTATGGAGATCACAGTGTTGGGTTCTGTGTTGAAGCATAGACTTTGTGCTAATAAATCACTTGTGTAATTTTAAACGGTAATCTGCAAATTTCAATCCACCACTGTTGTCCTGACTGAAATATCTCAACGCATCTATTTAACGGATGGCCATGATTTGTTGTCCAGACATTCATTGTTCCCAGAGGATGAATCCTTAATGGCGTTCATGAATCCAGACTGCTCCTCTACGCCATGATGTTGAGGATTTCAGTGAAGGGTGAAGGAAATTTGGTAAAAACATCCATGTCAGGATGAATTGAAATCATTTTGTTGATCACTTAAAGGAGCAGAGAGTAGGATTTAGTGGTGAGGTTGCAGATTGTATCCAACTGAATAACCCTCCGCTCACCCCTCCCTGTTCAAACGTGTCAGAGAACTACGTTGGCCTTCAGGGATTGTAAAAACACAAAAGCCGTCTCTCGAGCCAGTCTTTGGTTTGGCCGTTCTGGGCTACTGTAGAAACACGCAGTGCAACGTGTTACGAGGACCCGCTATGTATGTAGATATGGACGGCTCATTGTAAGCTGACGAAAAGACAACGATTCTTAGTTTCAGCTGGTAATATACTAATGAAAACAATTATGAATATCTATTTCTGATATTAAATCCCCCTAAATCAAGACATATCTCATGGTAAACCTATACATAGAAAGAGCTGAATGAAGATTAATCTTCATTTGTTTTCTGTGGGTGTTTTGATGGGAATGTGGATCTTTCAGATCGATTTGAGGAGTGTCAAGGATCGGCATGTTCCACATTTCATAGTAACTGCGTCATGCAGTGAGAGCTCTGGTCTGGTCTTTGTCTTTACTCTGTCACGCCCTGCCTTGATCTCGGTCTTGACTTGCCCCTCAAAGTCTTGGTCTTGTCTCGGTATCGATACACGTCGGTCTTGTTCATGACTTAAGTCTTAGGACTTGGGTTTAGGTTTTAGGTGGTCTTGACTACGACACTGGTGCGTGGTCTGCGGTGATGTTGGCACACCCAGCCTGTCTCGTTAACCATGCGTGGTTGGTGTGATCTTTTTGCTGCTTCATCAACATTCATAACTATACAATCAATATATTTATGATTCAATTGTTTACAATGGCACAACATTGTTTATAGCCTCCAAGTTTTGCTATCAAAGTGCACCAGAGTATTAATTCATCTTTAAATTGTAGCATAAACAATTCAAGGTGTATATATATATATCACAGAAAACAAAATTGCAATGTCACTTATCTTCCAGTATTGTGCAGCACTATCATACTGGTATCTGAGTTCTCTGATATAAGCAGCGAACAAACAAATCAATGTAAACAAAAGGTTTTAGAGCAAAACTAATATGGTTAACTAACCCGTTGCAAACCATTTCCTCTATTTTAAGCTACAACCAGCTCGATGAAGCTGCATGATGAGGTTATGGCGGTCTGTTGTGTATGATAAGGGTCTTTAGTAGGATTGGAGGTAGCTGGGAGCTGCAGGGGCAGCCAGGAGTTGTCTTGTGGCCGGGACCACTCACTGTCTGAGGGCATCTTTCTTCGTGTTTCTTTCGGTTTTTTTTACTTTTGGTGCTAAATAGTGTTTCTGCATTCTGGTGTGGGTGGTACTGGGTGGCGCTCTTTTTCCTTATGCTGCGTGTTGATTTCTTTCTCTGTTACACTGGCTTTTATTTATGTGTGAAATGTTACAAGCTTTCCTTATGAAAGTTAGTAACAGACCTTTGTCTACTCAAGCAAGCTTTTTATTTTTGATGCTAAAATAGTTGTGATGAAAAAAAAAACAAAGAGCAGAGGGAATTCAAAAGAAGGTGACATTGGCTTGAATATTCCTACCACAGGCTTATATAAGCCTTTCAACCCCATGTGCTCTGCAGCCGTGCAAGTAATTTGCAGCAGATTGGACTGCAGACCTCGGGGCTCGGGGGGGGAACATGTACAGTTTCATTGGGCTCTGGCTCAAATAACCAATCATAAAAAGCAGAGGTCGGGGGGTTTGGGGCTGGAACGGAAGGAGGAGCCAACAGCGGCTCGATGAAGTGACCACAGGCTACTTGTACTGTGGTGAGGGTCTTTCCTGAAGTTGCTTATGTTGGTGGTTGGTGGGTGGTGTTTTGGGGTGGTGGGTGGAGCAGCAGTGGAGACATTGTTCATTAAGATTTCAGGGGTTTTCATTGGTGTCTATGTCTCGCTGTGAAGTCTATGCAGGATATCTGGAACCAAGTGAAAATGCAGCACCAAATATGAGGTTCAGAGGGCTTCTCGCTTGTTTGTTTTCACATCTGTGATGAAAATGGGGTTATGTTTGTTTGTATTTGTTTTTAATACTTTCCCAAGCAAAAGTGGTTGTGCAACTGGAGCGCGCTGAATGTGTATTTAGTCAGTTATGAGATGAAAAGTCATGAGTTTACCATACAAGTGAGTTTTGCATGTGGAAAACAAATGGCCTTTGTGTCATGCTTGGCACCAGGCAGACATGAACTGCTAGAACACTTGATGTTTTTCTTGAGCTCATACCCAAATCCACTCCACCAGCTGCGTTAAGCTATGACTCTCACAGTCGTCCATCTTGCACTTTATGAG
The DNA here is from genome assembly GCA_028022725.1 of Lycodopsis pacificus. Lineage (NCBI taxonomy): Eukaryota > Metazoa > Chordata > Actinopteri > Perciformes > Zoarcidae > Lycodopsis > Lycodopsis pacificus. Next base: position 24,010,820 of record CM051695.1, read on the forward strand.
AGGACTTATTTTCTTCTTCTTCTTTTTCATTCCATTTTCCAGGCCACTTCTGAAAGACAAACCTAGGATCAGGAAAGACAGGATGACAGATTTTCATTATTTGTCAGCGTCCTCATTTGGAAAAAAAGGATTATTTGTAAAAAAAAAAATGGACACAGACGCCAAAAAGAGGTTTTGCTGTTGGAAAAAAAGTGTGAGCCAGGACAGGTCTGATGGCATCGTTCAAGGACTTTTCCTTTTACACGCCTGATTTTATTCCCATCTCTCTTCTGTTTACATGTCAGAGGAAGAGAATGTTGAGATGCAGACCTGGATGTCCACGCAAGATGTTTCCTACCAGCTTCCTATTGTTTGTCCCCGTTTTCATTCCCCTGGTGCCGCCTGGTGCAAAGATGATTGAAGACAGAACACAGAGCTCGGACCTGAGGGACCGGCTCTGACTTTATCGAAAAACTGTAAGAACTCAGCTGAAGAATAATTAGTTGGAGACAGACGATAATGAACCAGCGAGCTGTAGTCAATTAAAGAGTAATGAGGAAAGCTTGTTAGCTTCAAAGACATTGTCAATAAAGTGCTGACAAGATACTCCGTAGTAACTTGCTTGTTCACAACTAAATTGCTTATTTGCTCATTAACTGGTAAATAGTTTGAACTAATCTGCAGCACCTTTTCAAAAGCTGGGAGAATCCTCACTGCAAATAAAAAAACAACAACAAAACATCCATGACTCTCAGACGACCTGCTGTGTTAGCTGCTTCCCGTTTCCCTTTTGGGCATCCAGAAAAAGAAGTGTTAACAATTTCCCCTCCACTTGGTGTCCTTGAGTTGGAACATCATACCCAAACAAGAGCTCCTGGACATTCTCCCTCCTTCCACCCTCAGTGTTTGCCCTCCCACAGCGTTGCCCAGGATGTCCTGTGTGGTGCCTTGTATCTGGCTCTTGTCTCCTCTTTGCCCCCCCGTCTTCCTGTTGTGTTGGACAGACATGCATGTGTCACACCAAAAAGCTCTAACGTGTTGCGCAATGCAGATGGCAGGGCTTTTAACTTCAGCACATTTCACAACGCCTAGTCTCATCTTTCTTTAGCCACGAGGCTTTCCAACAAAGTGAATTAATGGCACCCCATTAGTGGGGTTTGAAACTGTCGAGTGACACTGCTGGCAAAAGAGGATAAGACTAAGTAAAGGAACATCTCTGAGGGTAGCACACGTGGCTGAAGTTTGTCAGTGAAGAAAGTATGGCTTTAACTTCCAGATGTTTGCAGGATGAGGCCAATCTGGAGAGAGGGAGGGAGAAGGAGCTTTTTGGGTTACAAAAAAAGCCCTAAAATGATCACTTAATAAGTTGCAGGTTTCCACCTTGTCCTCCAGAAAGGCAGCACACCATGTGCGTGAGCTTGGCCTGTAAATCAATGGGGTTTAACTTTTAGGAATTTACTGGCCCAGACTGGACTTCCTGGAAATAGAGATAGAGAAGGAAAGCCAATAGAGATAATAACTGATAACTGTTCTGGTGAACTCTACCTGCCTTGATGCTACTCCGCTGCTGCTGCTGCTGCCTGTGTTGATGTTTCGCCAAGCGTTTCCTGGTTATCTAGGTGAGAGTTACTGTAGATGCTTGACCACATGGGAGTAATTGAAAATGCACATTTGTCTCCCAGTGTGCAGCTCCCACTCTCCTTGCATAATGGCTGTACCACCCTACAGGCAGAAAGACTTCTTTGGTAAAGCACCCATTCATTGTCCATGTAGAAGAAAGGGTACCGTGAATTAACCCTTGACACAAGTGGCAGAAGAAAGTCATCAACAACAACAACAACAACAGAAAAATATGGCCACACGGTTCCCAGCTCGCTGCATTGCAGCAGCTGCAAGAGAAAAAAAGAATTCTGCCATCCAGTCACATTAGAAGTGTTGTCTAATAGAAACCAGATGTGGCGTAGTTAAAGTCTGTTACTGTAAATTGCTCTCTCTCACTCTTTCATACAACCGTGACTCAAAAACGTACATTAAAGCTGTTGCATGGGAACGTTATACACAGTATGAAATATGTCCCTAAAACACTGCGATGTTATTCAGACGCCGCAGACATGCAGACGGATCAACATAATCTTGTCAGTCGCCATAGACCCCAGAGGAAGCCCATATTTTACAAAACATATATCAACAAAACACAGAGATGTTTTTACACAGTAGGCCTCGATCAACACAGAACAGAAAATGACTCCTAAGCACAGCATCAATTATTTATATTATTATTATTATAATTGGGTTTTGTGGACACATTCAGCTTCGTGCTCGTGGAGAGTTTTTGCCAAAGCAGATGGGGTTCGATTTCACACCTCTCCAACAGAGTTTGGGCAGCAGCTCCTCCACCCACGAGGGTCAAAACCACAAGAGTAAGCAATCTGCACGGTCTCCAGCCAAAAACAAAGGTGGTAATGGAAAGAAAAGAGAGCAGTGTGCCTGTGTGTGTGTGTGTGCCTGTGTGTGTGTGTGTGTGTGTGTGTTGAGGTACATGGAACAGGCAAGGTCTGTGTGTGCACATCTGTGTTTATGTCGATGTTCGATACAGAGTTTTGTGATGACTTGGCAGTTTTGTCTGCCTGCAGTGGTTCAGCGTTCCCCTTTAGTGGCTGCAGTCTGGTCGCCTGTTTCCCCTCGTAAGAAACTACGAGTCAAACAAGCGATCGGAGAAGTGCACTCCGGTTATGGACCATGCATATGAGCGACGGGCTGTAAAGTTTGGCAAAGCTGTGGAATAGATTGCGTTTCTTTCTGTTTTTTTGCATCCGTCACCACCTTGAAGTACATCCAGATGTGCACAATGCATTCATGAAACCATAGAGCCATTAAGAAACAGTAATGGAGTCTTTGACCCAATGACGATACATAATATGACATAATAATCGTGTGACTAAATGATTCTCTCATTCTCAGATTTGAAGGATGAGTCTGGTGTTGTCTTTTTTTCAACAAAACAAAACAATGTGTTAGTGCGTTCAATACCGTCTGACTTCCCTTCTCTGTCTGTGTCCCCAAACCCATTGTTTCCTACCGAAGACATAAATCTTTAAAAACAACTCAATAAAAAAAAAAAAGGTCCTGTATGTTCAAAAAACAGCCGTGCACTTCAGTGTTGTCACTCAGATAGAGACAAATGTGCAATGTTTGGGACTATTTTCAGCCGCTGATCAGTAGACATTTGATACGCTAGTGAGCATTTACTGCAGCAGCACGGTGTATGTGGGATTGACTCTAAATAAACTACAGATCCCGTGTTCATCATCACGAAGAAACATGTCATCCGGTGCAACAGCGAAGCTCAATGATGTGTTTCAGCCCCCCCCATTAAATAGCTGCTTGCTTAATATAATTACTTCACAAAGAGTTATTTTGCTCGGAGACAGTAATGTGATTGTTGCAGGAGTTCAGTGGAGATCGTTTCTGTTTTCTTAAGCTCCTCTGAAGATGTCAAAGGCTCTTGACCTCTAGCTGCTCTGTATATGTTAAAGGAACTGTGTGTACTCATGAATACGGATGAAGAAGCGTTGGCCTTTGCATAGATTTATCATGGGAACATTAAACACAGTGACAAAATCTCCTCATGATTCATATTTTTTTAAAGCAGTGTTTCCCACAACTTCTTGACCCCAGAAAGGAGGAGGACAGAAATAACTTGTTTTTGAGGCGATATTAAGCAAAGAGAAAGACGTTACTATTGAATAAATCTGCTGGTCCTGGTGGGAAAATGAGCATGAGGATGATGCTGTGATGTATAAAAATGGATAAAGACCGAAACCTCACAGGGGTCAATGGGGTAATTAAAAGGACAAATACTCAGGAAAATGTCGCTGTGCAGCTACAGCTCAGAGCTTCTATATGTGTTTCATACAAACTGTGAAAGGAATCTGATAAAGTATCGATGTTTTACTTTGCAGTGCGAAGAAAACATCTCTAACAAGAGCAAACAATTAGTTAATCATTTTATTTGCAAATATTCTAAATACATTCACAATGTCCAGATTAGCAAACCATAACATATAACACATAACACACAAGATCAAATATAAGTTCAGAATATTGTTTTGTAAATCATCACCCAAAACAACCGCTTTCTGACAAATACTTCTGTAAATGAAGTTTTCAGGTCTTGGCCTGTTTGTCGGTGTCACTGTGGGCTCTTGGATATCGCGATTTTTGACTGTTAAATTATGTTTCACAGGCCAAACAATTAACTGACTAATCAAGAAAATCAACGTCAGGTTAATTGATGGTGAAAATAATCGTCAGTTGCAGCGCTAATTGTTTTGTAAATTATCCGAATCACTTGCTTTTTGACAAATTAACTAATTCCTCGATGCGACTGAGGTGAGTTTAATGGGAGTAGATCTGAAACGACTAGTCAGTTGTCGATTAGTCGTCTGACAGAAAATCAATCTGCAATTATTTTAATAATCAACGAATCATTTCAGTAATTTTTAAAGCAAAAAACTTGGACTGACAAAACAAAACATTTGATGACGTCACCTTGGGCTCCAGGTTGTAGTGATTTGCACTGTTTTCTAAAGTTGAATTGGCCGAATGATTAAATGATCAATGAAGAAAATAATTAGATGAATTGCTAATTAATTGATAATGGCAATAATCACCATAAAAGTGACCCTTTTTCAACTGGCATATGAAAACACTGACCAATGCCATAACTATTAACCCCTTTTTGAGATTAGGAAGTAATAAAACATCATGACTATTTAATCAAGAGTCATGGCCTCATTGTAAAGTCATAGAATGATAATTCAAGAGAATGACTTGACTCAAACAGACGTCCATAGCCGGAGAACAGAGAGCTTCCTGAATGGCAGCGGAGAACGAGCGCGACAGTGAAGCACAGGAAGAGATGAGGAGGAAGCGTGCGTCTGAATCAACAACTGGTCCGTGATGCGTGCAGAAACAATGGCACAAAGGACATTCCGACTGATCAATCAAGCGTCGCAGTCATTAGAAATATCCTGCTTATGGTCGTTATGGCAGCGATCTCTTCAAATAGTTAGAACATGATTCAGCAAAGCTTGACATTCTTGCACTGTTCATTACAACCTGGCTCGCTCTTTTAGCAAATGTTAGTGGAGTCAACGTCCGTGAGTCGACCCACCGACTGTGGCGCCGACTGAAATATCTGACATTTTGTACATGTTGCTCAGAGGATGGAGGTCAATGACTTTCCGAGTGATTCAGTGAAATATCTCAGCATCTGCGAGGTGGATTGGCACATTATCCTCAAACACGATGCAGCCTACTGACGTTGGTGATCCACTGACTTTTCCTCTGGTGCCACCATGAGGTTTACATTTGAGGTTTTGACTGAAATGTCTCACCATATATTATATGGGTGGCCATTGATGTCACCTTGGTGATTCCTCTCATCTGAACATTTTAATTTGTCCAAATCTTTGATTTATGACAAAATACATCCAAACTATAACTTGTGGTTAAGTGCTTATAGGTTGTTCTCATGAAGTCGTATGTTTCTTTTAAGGGGAAACATGTTTCTGTCATTAGAGGTACAAGCAGGAATCTGCTACACTTGAACATGAAGCTTAAGACCAGTAAATAGGCAGAACAATAACAGAAAAAAATGCTAAATTCTTGTTGTTGTCGGTCTGAATCGGTCTCCGTTTTAGATTCTGGTTTTCATGGTTTGTCGCACCATCCCAAATTCCTTGGTGTCAAAACCTAATTTGCTCACAAGTTTGAACTTTATATCACGATGTGATAAGCCGCACTGTGGACGCAGACGGTTCATGTGACAAAACAACCGACATGAGGCGATTGTGAATTTTGAACCCCTACTTATGTTTCTTTCCAGCTGCAGACTTCTAATGTTGTGGACTGAGAGGTTTCTCGCGCGTGTTCTCACTGTGAGAGTTTACAATGCAAAGCTATGTTTTCTGGTCACGGCTTGTGGAATAAAGCTGTGTTTTTTTACAAGGACTCTGTGTGTCTCTACACCAGTATGATCCACAGAGCATTACAGCACATATAATTACAGCTCTGTATGGTCAGGTCCCTCTGAAACCTCAGCCAGGGCTGCCATTTTGGGTTTTCCACCATTTCACTCACTGAAGCTTGGATAAAACACTTGTTGTGCAGAGACCAGACATGATCTCAATCCAAGGTGTGCAAGTCTGTGTTTTTGTTTATTTTGCTCCACAGGAGGTGAGCTGGTGTATTCGTTACAGCGTCTCAGTGTTTAAGCTTGTTTTTGTGGACCCTCTGCTCTCTCTGACCATTGAAGCCACAGCCATCCTGCCTGCGGTTTTGGTCTGGAGTGTGGAGGACCAGGCAGCAGTTTGCACTGTGGGTCTGTGTGGGAGAGTGCACGAGCCTCAAACGTGTCGGAGTAATGCAACAGGGAGAGCAAAGAGCTCCGACTGGCAAGAGGCCCAGCTCGAAAAACAAAAAAAAAAAAAAAAAAAAAGGATTTCAGTGTAAACCACGTCACATCACACACATCTGCACAAAGTAAACACTTGACGAAAGAAGAAAACGATGATTATTTATTTGATTTTTCATCAACGTCCCCAAAGGCTGCGGTTACAACAGATTTGATTTGATTCCCTGTGCAGTGATACGGTTGAATCATCTTAAATATTTGGTCATAGGGATCAATGCATAACATTGTTCTTGAGTATTATAAGCAGGGTTGGCAATCTTCAGAAACTAGACTTAAAGACTGAAAAAAAAACGATCCAACAGAAAAAGCCAGCCCAGTGTTTGCCAACTCTTCTCAAATGAAAGCAGTACCAGCTGACAGCCCGTCCCTTTAGGCCTCCATCCAAAGCCACTCCTCCGAAATTATCATTATCGACGTAAACGAAAAAAACATGGCTATTGTTAGTACTCACTGCTGTCAAGATAGCAGCATGTGGAGACTCTGGTGACCAGCATTGCATGGGAAGAATGCGCGCAGGCAGACAGGCAGCTCAGCATATTACAAATGCAATATTTACTTCTTTTTTTTATTCTCAGTGTTCGTTTCATTTAAAGGACCTTAGAATTTAATTGAGAATTGAAAATTGTACAAAATACGTAAACGTATAGCTTTAAAACTATTGGTATTTGTGTAAAATGTGGTTTGTTTGAAAGCATAAACGTATTCATAGTATTTTATTTTGAATTTACTCGTATTAAAATACATTTCTTAATAATTCTAAGTCTGTTCATTTACATGGATTGTTGCACCGCCTAACATTTTGGTAGCTTGAGATTTATTAACAGAATATGTATTATTTGAATATATTGAAAATGTATTAACTAAACAAAAACTAAACTAATAAGGTTTTATAGAATAAAGTGATGCATTTCATGAATTGGTATTTTCAGAGGAAATAATGGACTTGGACACAAAACTACGCCCGTCAACCCCCTGTCTACAAAATGACGTGACTGAACACTTCCAGTTTTTAAAGCTCCAAACACGTTGGTAACGAACAAAACAGAACAAAAAACGCTATAAAACTACTTCAGTAGGTTTAGTAGAAAAACATCATGGTTTGGCTTAAAATGACAATGTAATTGAAACTAAACTAAAATGAAACACAACTACTACTTGGTTATTTTTAGACAATAGTAGTCTCCTAGCAGTCTCGTTGTGTTTTGTGGCCCATCCCCCCCCCCCCCTTATGTGGACTTTGTCGGACTCATTTCAAACGTATTTGTGAAACATCAAATTTAAACGTAATCCATGACAATTCCCTTGATACATCATCCACAATGCAGTTCTCTTGTATGGGAACGTAATTTGGGGCTGAAACAGTACCTCTGCTGTCGCATAAAATACTTCACCTCACAGAGTAAAGTATCTATTTAATCCTACGAAAGGGCAATAACAAATGTACGACCTTTGTAAAAGAAATTCAATACTTTTTACAGCCTTATTTTGAGGAAATTAAATGCATGTTTAAGACCCCGCGGGTGCCCCGAGACTGGAGTCAATACAAAATCAACTCTGTCCTCCGCTCGGCTCATGTTGATGTCCTCATGCGCTCCAAAAGCAACAGCATTACCATGGTGACCTTATCACTCCGACCACTGATACCCACGGGCTCTGTTCTCCATCACCGTGGGGACAGATGCTGTCACATGAGCTCCAGTACCTTCTGACCTCACTCACAAAGGCACTCTCCAACATCAACACACACTCACACAAGCTCTATCGTAGTACTACTATAACCACGGCAGGAAAAGGTGTGGACATCGCACATCGCATCCTCTCACTTCCCATCATTTTAAATCGGCTTCTGCTTTCATGTTCACGTAGTCAGAGTTCATTTTTAAGTTCCATTTCTTATCTCCTGCTTCGAGGTCTTTAGTTTGCCGGGTTTTACAGTACAGGCCTACATTTGATATAGTTATTGCATTACTTAAGTTTTGTTTTCATTGGCCGCTGCAAGGCGATATGAAGGGGAAATGAAGTGAATGTTAAAGACAGCTAAATGACCTCAGACCTGCTGCCTGATGAATCTGTCATTGGTTCCCCCTGGAACTTTAACTTGAATGAATGTAACGTGGGGACCAGGAAGGGACACACACACACACACACACACACACACACACACACACACACACACTGCATCCTGTTTTTCTCAGTTAAATAAAATATCCCAGACCCCAATGACTGAGATTGCCAAAGTAAAGCTGGCCTGACGTTGGCTTAGAGTTGACTTGAGATGATTTTGTTAGTTTTTCCACTGCAGCGCCCCTAATTAACAGAGCTTTAAAATGACTCGAACCCAAGGACAGATTGGCAGGCAGCACAAGGCATCTGTCGTTGTATTTAAGAGCCTGATGGTACAAAGTCTTTTGTTGCAGAGGATCCAGATCATTTATTCCCATGTTATTACTGGAAACTCAGGCAAAGCCATGGGGCAGATCGGCTGACATCATTATAAGATACAGTCGCGGAATAAGGGGTCAAATTAAGACAATTAAAGAGCCTGAAAACGGAGACGCAAAAAACAGACTTTGCAAAGGTGTGCAGTAAGTTCAAAAGGTCAAAAATTCTCACTTATTTTGCGTCAGTCTTGCAGATAGCAAACACAGCAGAGCTCACTCAGCGCAATTCAGACTTCCAAGATCTGTGCAAGGCCTCCCCCTCCTCTCTACTTAGATCATCCTTTTGTCACGCAACTCCCCCGAGAGCCGTCAGCTGCATTTGAGCTGCCAAGAGTTTTCCACTGAAAAGCTTTTTTTTTTTCCAGTGTGGGGGTTCAGCTCTCGTGGCAGAATACCACCTTTTACCGTATACGATGTCTTTACTGTAAACAGAGGGAAACGTGTTGACGTAGGCGTTGTGGATTTACTCTGGACTGAAGCTCCATAATGTGGTCAAATTGATGAACACCGTGAAATATGTTGGTGTGTGTTTTTATGTTAACTTTTATGTGTGTTCTCACATAACCGTACATTTTTGGGTGTGGCATGTAATTGTTTCTCGCAGTCTCTGGTGTGTTGTTAAGGGTCTCTACTCCCCCCCCCCCCCCCCGAAAAAAGACCAGTCACCCACCCAACATGAGGCATAGCAGCAACCGGGGAGCGTTTGCCAGCCTCACTGTGGTCGAGCAGCCGAACCCGTCCTGCGAGCCAAGATGAGAACCCAGATGCAAAGGATTATGGGTTTTATATTCAGTTTACAGTAACTCTGGGTAAACGTGAGGGTGGGATGGGGAGGAGGGGGAGACAGGGAGAGGGGACTGCGGTCGGTGTGTCACATGGAGGACTCTGGCTAATATATTTCAGTTTCTGCCCTCGGGCAGTTTTATAGATTTGTTTTTCTACGAGCTAAACTGTAAAACTGCGACGCAAACCTTCGGCTCTTCTCCCCCGTGGAGGGTATTGTTTCGATACCCGTGATCACAATCAGAGGGTGATCATTTAAACCTCCTTAAGGCAGCAACTTTACAGGCCAACTTTTAAGTGCAATTGTGCGCAGCAACGCTTTAATCATGTGCAGTGCGACCATCTTGTTGCCAGGAAACATTTGAATTGATTTTCGTCCTTTGGTCTTTCCTTCTTTGTCTGTTGCTGGCGGTTTTGCCAATTTATAATGCAAACACTTTTGCAGGCCGCTTTGGTTTCCCCATCTAGTTTTCATGTCAAGGAGTCCTTAAAGGGCCAGCAGTCAGCCACAGACTCCCGTTTGCTACGACTGCGTCTCAGGGAGTTCAATTAGATACAGCGCTCACTTTGGGTGGGCAAAGGCACTTGGGAGTAAAGTCTGAGACAAGAGCAATGATTCTTTGTGGCTGCCGTCTCATTGTTTTAATGGTATTATAATGGAGTTTAACCACTCCTTATCTCTCCCTTTGGGAACCACAGGTCGATTAAATCACTCCTTCAGCCGCATGCTGATGGGTTGGGCAGGCTACTTTTATTTTGAAAGTGTCTTCCACAGCGGTGACCGATTACCTCATTAAAACTGTAATCAGTAATCCAAGGGATTAGACACATTTAAAATGTATTTAGATTACTTTCATTTACCTAGAAATGTGTCATTTTTTATTTTGCACTACCAAGTTTAGGACATTTACATCATGTTTAAAATACATTTTTATAAAGAACACCTGCCTTCATTTAAGTGCCCTTCCAGGTTTCTTGATTTTTATTTCTGTAAGTGTTCCCAGAAGTAATCCTTTCATGTTTTTCAGAACATGTAACATTGAATACATCTTATTTTACATTGCAAAACAATATCCACTTCTGTTTTCTATTATAATTCTCTCAATGGAAAACACACTTTATCCTCCAACCTTGAATGCATCATTGTCAAGTTAGCTTGTTTTATTCGTGACCTTATTATGAACTGTTTCACATCAAACTGTTGTAAGGAGTTGGTGCCGATATTAGAATGACTTATTACCAGGAGAGCACCAGACAAGACGTAAATTATCTGCACTTTGATTCACACTTCTAAGCCGCACAAGAATGCACCTGCAGGATCGTGTGTCATAACCTGCAGTATTTCACTATATGCTGCCTTTCTTTTGTAGCCTTGTTGACTTTGGTTGTAGTTTTAAAATAGCACACATAATAAAGACATTAGAGGCAAAGATGTTATGCCATTGATTCTGGAAGAACATGCTGGAGTCTGCAATGCCAAGAAAAGCTCTGAAAGCTTTGAAAAGAAGAGATAAAAAAAAAGAGTCTGGAAGATGGGAGACATGCTCTGTAGTCTCTGTGTTGGACGTCAGAGCACCTCGACATGAAAATGAACTCGTATTTGGCAGGGCTGTTTCTATCTCTCTTAACACCCCAGCCAGTATCTCATTACGTCTACCGTATTTATTTTTCTTTCATCCATAGCATACACTTCCAGGGGGTGACTAATATTTTCTACCGCAATTAGCACAGAGACAGAAATCTGAGGTTAGAAAGAAGGGAAACAGGGAAGCAGTTTGATCAGTGCCTTGTGCTTTGCTGAGAAGTCCACCAGAATAAAAAGGCTTTTTTTTTGTTATTCGTTTTAATACTCAAGAAGATAAAATCTAAATAAAGAGGACAATTCAAATGTTCGGTAAATGTGGAGTGTGTTTTGGGTTGGTCCACCACTCTTATGACATGACACAGATTGCCATGCTATTTTGGACAGACATTCGTGGTCCCCAGAGGATGAATCCTTTTGACTTTAGTAATCCACTGACTGTTCCTCTAGCACCACCAGCAGGTCAAAATATTCAGTAATCCAGTGAAATATCTCAACATCTACGCTGGATTTGTCGGTGCAGCTATTCATGGTCCCCAGTGGATGAAGCCTAATGACTCTAGTAATCCCCGGACTTTTCCTCTAATGCCACCATGAGGTTGACATTTTTGGTTTATAGTGAGATTTCACAACACCTATTGGATGGATTCCTATGCAATTTGGTACATTCAAGTTCCCCTCAGGATGAATCGTAATAAGTTTGGTCTCCTGATTTTTTAATCAATGTTAATCTGTCAAATGCTTTACCCCAATACTCTGCAGCTAATACGATTGATAAACAACTTAAGTTAAATGTTTTCAAATTGTCTAAATTGTCAATCATGGCTCATGCAAGAAGAGGCTGCAAGTGGTTTCATTTGGTCATTTTATGCGTTTCTAGATTCATAGCTATCATACATTGCTGTTGAAATACCCCAAGTGACTGCTGGTTGAACTGTTGTTATAAAAGGCATGGTTTGACATTTTGGGAAATGGGCCTAGGCTTATAGATGAGAAGATATATATTCATCAATATTCTCATACGTGTCATATTTCAATATGAAACTGGAACCAGCAGCCAGTTAGCTTAGCTTAGCATGAGGCAACCAGAAAGACTTCTGGATATCACTGTGAAAGTCCAAGAAATAGTCCTGCATAAAACGCCTTATAAAACCACTTGTTGGTCCACAGCTTATGAAATTAAACAAACAAGATATAACTTTTAATTTGTTAACTTTATAGATACCGGTCGGCAGATTTCTATCCACAGACAGAACCAGCTGTGTCTTCCCGTTTCCAGTCTTTAAGCTAAGCCAAGCTTAGTGCCCTCTGGCTCCATGCTACATAAATAATGGACAGACATAAGCGTGGTATCAAACCTTTCATCTCTTTCCCAAAATGTCAAGCTATTCCTTTAACAAGTTGTTTTTACGTCATGCTATTGAAAATGATAACAGAGAGGGAAGTCTTGTATGGGTGTAGCCTTTATCCTGACTGTTTCATCTAATCAAACTCATTTTCTAGTTGTCAGCGCTTGTGTGTCCTGAAGGGCCCTTGATTCAAGCAGAATATGGTAACAACATGGGTACGAGTGCGCACTGAGATTAATATAAAACCACTGCATCTGTTTTAATTTGGGCTTTGTTTTCACTGAAGCCCCCTGTGTGGTACTGTTAAGAGCATTGTGGGGCCCCTTGAACATCTCACAGCATTCCTCAGTTGGTAGAATGCGTGTACGCGTGGGCCGCTGCTTTGGGCCTTGACAGAATGAGTCAGTCAAGAGCAGTGAATTAGCAAAATGCTCTCAGACACCAAAAATAGTTTCTCTTTGAACTCGTTTCAGCGTATGGGACTCATTTGATGTGCGTGTGTAATGTGTCCAGAACGTGACAACACATGATCAGTCCTTGAAAGCTCTACAAACTGTGTAGTGGGTGTTTGGAGTGCGCATGCGAGTGGCCTTTATGTGTTTGGTGTAAGTGTACATGCACGTGTGTGTGTGTGGTGTTTCGCCTGTTGTACACTGCTTTATAGAGCCACATGAAAGTTTCATTGCCACAGGATGAGATTGTCTGTTTTTTTTTCCCATTACAAACAAGATCAAAACATGTTGGCGTAACCTCCACTATAACCTCTTTGACCAGTGGATGTGAAATGTTGACGTGCGCATACAATGCAACCAGTTAGCCGCTAGCTAAATGCATCGAAACTGAATGGAAAAACAGTTGCGATACATTAAGCTACTTGTGCTTTTCTGCTGCCGAGCCAAGCTTGTCAAAGTCCAAAGGTTCAGAGCTGCAGTTTGGAGAAAGCTCAAAAGGAAATAATGATAGCTTAGGGCTGGATGTAATGGAGTAGAAGGCTATTATGTGAAAAGGAGGAAAGGGGGAGAATCAAAACAATCCACAGTTGTGGTGGAGTTTTGTGTAAAACTCAATTTTTAGAGTACCTGCACTCCTTCATTGCACCAAAAGGAAGGGCAGCCTCCTTGAAGAGTCCGGTTTCCAGCTGATGATACTACCACATGGAGCACCAGACCTCTACCTGCCTTCCCCTCCCCACTGTAGGTAACCCAAACATGTGATGCAAACAACATCTGAGCTCGACTTCAAAACAACTCCGTCTGCACTCGTTTAGCTCGGTTTCTCAGCATTTAAGAATTCCCATGCGGTTTGAAGCCTCTCTCCTAATGAAGCACAATTCAAATGAAAAGAAGGTAATGAAAAATATTTACCAATGAAGTGAAGTGGCTGGTGAAGTTGACGAGTCGTCTTAATAAAAGCCACATGCTTGTTCTCGTAAAATTCTGTTTTTGTGGCACAAAGTTTTGAGGCGTTGGCGTTGGTGCCAGTGAGTGAATTAACTCCTGGCAGTGGGTAGGAGGGTAGTAACAGGCAGTTTATATCAGAAGCACAAGATGTCTGCACTCACACTGATTCATGCTGCAACCCTCACCATGCCACATCTCCAGCAGCGATAACCAGCCACTGGACAGAGTTAACATAGAAGTTAATCAAGCTTCTGATTGATTACAGTGGTGTTTATGGTGGACTGCTTTTTCTAAAACATCTAATAATCCATATTCTGATGGAATTTGTTTTCTGCAAAGTACCGTGAAGAACTCATTTTGTAAACATACACGAAATGGCTCTGATGGGAACTGAACCGCTGACCTTGGCACCATTAGAGGCATGCATTATACACCAAGCCACAGGAAAATCTTCTCCTCATCTTTGGGGAAATTGACCGAGCAGAGTGACTGAAAATGCAAATAAGTGCATGAAAAGTGAGAGAAATATGTTTCTCCACCACAAAGTGATGACATGAAGGAAATAGGGCTTAAAAAGCAGTTTGACAGTGAAATGATGGAGTGGAAGCTAGTGCCAGAAACCAGGGTCAAATCTCTAAATCATACGTAGTTTTCTTATAGATTTACGTTTGTGTTGATCTAACTTAACCTTGACAAAAATCGTACCCCCTTTCTTACCGAAGTCAGACACTTAAACTTAACTCTTACTAACCGTTTCAACTGACAGTCAGGTGGAAAAGGTCACGCAAGTCACAGAAATTCACAGAGGAGACAATCCACATGGGAGAATCCGTTCTCATTTTTAAGAAAGACGAAAGAAAGTCTTTTTTGTTGTTGTGTGCATCAGCATTTTTCCTCCAAAATGAGAAGAATTGCTGAAAATGCAAATATGTGCTTTTAATGTGAAAGAAAGTGTGTTTTGTAGTAGTTTTGGCCCAGCTTGAAATACATCCAACTGTTGGATGGATTGCCATGAAATCTTGGACAGACATTCAAGGTCCCCAGCAGATGAACCTTAATGACCCACAGGCTGTTCCTTGAGAGCCACAATCAGGCCAACACTTTATTTTGTTCTATATACTTGGTATGACAACATTTCTGCAAGACTAATGACATTCCCATCGGCTGCACTTTGCCGAGCCTAAGTTTTACCAGCAAGAGAGATATTTGTTGTTCTTCCCGCTGAGATCTAAGATGTTTCTTCATGAAGAACATAATCTTGATTGGTGTTTACGATGTCTCTGTCCCATCAGAAGTCTCCTAAAGGCCACGAGTAGATGACATGAGAAGCTCTGGAACAGTAATTCTGTCAGGCGTGACTCGTTGAGAAAACAGAGGGGAACAACAGGCCTGACTGATCCCATGTCAACATGACGTTCCTTTCTCTAGAAATGCCGTTGCATTCCCACGACGCTTTTACCAGAGGGCTCACACCACTGGCCTTGCTGAACTTCTGTTCGTTTCCATGGGACATTTGTGAGGGGGGGGGGGGGGGGAAAGGGGGAAAACTTGCCTCCCTTTTGCTCCCTGAGAGCCCAACAGGGTCCCTGTGCCGAGGCGCTCTCTTGGGCCGATGCACTGATCGGATCCAGATGTTGCTGGAGTGTGGAGGGGACAGCCGAGGAGTGTGGAGGCCTCACTGCAGCACTGATTGATAGGGGTCAGGATGAAGCAGGGAGTCACATTTCTTGACTCCGATCCCCTTCTCTCTGCTTTTCTTTCTTACTTCTGCTCTCACTCTACCCCGTCTGCTGTCAGCTCGTCTCCTGATGCCGGTGTTTTATGAACCCTCTTGAGACGGCGTGGAGCTCGGCGGGGAGCAGACAGCGTTACGCTTTAAATCTGGCTCTTTGCCTCACCTCTGCTGAGCGTTTAACGAACTCTTTAACAGTCAGTGGAGTCTTAACCGCAATTTATAGGTACAGAGAACCAGCTTTCAATGAATCTTTCTATCTGCCACGTTGTGAAATGTTGATTACAGTAAATGAAAAACAAAGATTGTAAATCTTGGAACTCCCCCCCCATTCTGTGTGTGTAGAATTTTCCATTGTACTTTCTCCTCACAGAGAGCCACAAAGTTATTGCTTAGTTTCATGGCTGCTCAGATTTGTCACTCAGTGAAGAAACTTCAAAAACACATTCACTTTTTTGGGGATTTTAAGTTTTAAAATTGGAGAATAAGGCAAGTAAATGAGTTGGACTGCTAACAATTTCCAATACAGTAAAGAAATCCAATTAAAGAACCTCAGAACACCTCGTTTAAAACCACTCAAGACATCACCTCTTCAACATGGCCTTCACAAATTGCTTTGCATCGTACAAATGTTTCGTTTATTGTGCCCGTCATCTATTTTGTCGGCAAATAATGAAGTGAATATGTTTTGGCCCGGTGCTGTCCTCGCTGAAATGTTTGGGTTTTTGCATCCCTCAGTAAATGTCTGTACTTTTCTCCCCTCAGGACCATGCCGACTGTGCAGAGCTCCGCCGCCCTGCTGCTTTTGAGCCTCCTGATTGGTCTGAGCTCCTCTCTGAACCCGAGAGACCCCAATGTGTGCAGCCTGTGGGAGAGGTGAGGCCTGCTTCACTGTCACAAGCAAATACATGTTGCCGTTATATCATGGGTTGGTCAAGACATTCATTCATCACATCACTTTGTAAACTTTTAAGGGAAAAACAGCAGCCTCACTGTTTTATACTCGATCTGTAGAGGCAGGAACTAACTTTCCCCACTTTTGCACGGAAATTGGTTTACAGAATAAAAATTGATTGGTTGGTTACCTGACAATCAAATTAAACACCAAAATCAAAAACCACCATTACGGCTAGTGGTCACTGCTATTTTCTATCCAGCGATGTGTAGCTATTTACATGGATCCATCTTTCAAAAACACTTTCTACAATTCACCGAAATCCAAGATATTACTTTTTCAAGCACTGATTGGCTTTTTTTCTTCTTCTTCTTCTTCCGAGCTAATTCTGTTACACTTTATGAATCCACAGCGTGGATTAAGAAAGCACAATTCATATAACTTTTGATTTGACTGTAATGTATTTATTTTAAGACTCTACAGCCACCGGGATCCCCACAGTCATTAGGACTCATCTAGGGCACCAACAAACGGGGTTTTTTCATGATTGATGAATCCGCTGATTATTTTCTCAACCAAACGATTAATTGCTTTATGCATGAAACGTCAGAAAACAGTTTAAATGTCTGTAATCATTTCCCACAAGTCTGGGTGATGTATTCAGATTGCTTGTTTTATTTGAACATCCGTCCAAAACCAGAATATATTCAGTTTTGTATAATATAAAAAAGAAAAGCCTCAAATCCTCACATTTTAGTTTAACTAATGGAGCAGGATATGATGGACTGAATGATTGACAGTGCTTGTGATGTTCTGCTTTTCAGCTTCACCACCTCAGTGAAAGAGTCCTACTCTCATCCTTACGACCACGTGACGGAGGAGCCCTGCTCCGACCCTCGGACCTCCTACAGATGCATGCGCCACAGGTAGCAGCAGCAGCGCGATGACTCTTTTCCTGTTGCGGCTGACTTCCTGTTCCTCTCAGCGGGGGGTCAAAGCGTCCTGTTTGACTGAGTTATTGTTTCAGGATCACCTACAAGACGGCCTACAGGCAGGCGGTGAAGACAGACTACCGCAAGAGATACCAGTGCTGTCCAGGCTACTACGAGAGCAGAGACAAATGTGTCCGTAAGTATTTATGGAAACCTTTTTATTGATCAATTCTTCTTTAAATCACTGAGACAAACAGTAGGAAAGCTGAAACAGTCTTTGAGAAGAACATAGGTTTTGGGCAATATTCAAGTTCAGAGAGGTTTTAATACACCATCACCGCAATGCACAAAGTAAATTGACCCACAGGCCCTCGCCTTCTTTCATGCCCACCTTGTAGCGGAGTTAAAAAGGCAGGTACACCATCTCAATATTTAGATATACTTTATTTATTTCAGTTGCTTTTTAATGGTGTCATTTTTAATTTCCGTTTTCCAAGGACTGGATCACTGTTGAGTGTTCAGCTTCAGATTTCTCCTTTATTACATTAGAAAAAGTTTCGAGCCCAATTTTTCTCTCTGTTTGTCAGTCAGAGGTACCAAAGACACTCAGGTGTGTGTCATTGAATATATAGTCTTGTCCCATAGGACCGTACCCAGTATTCATTTTAAAACATAGGTACTGAGTCCAAGTGAACTCCTCCAAATCCCATCCCTCAGAGCAGGTCAGTGTTATTTAAATGTTTCATATTTACCAACATGAAGAGCTTAATCATTTACATTAAGTTACAAATCCCCCTTCACTAAGAGAACTGTTGAATACTTACTTTATTGAATTAACAGGGACAGTGCACATTAATGTACATTTGTGTAAATGTGCAGAGGCTATTTTAAGATTCAATTTCAAGTGATTGAGATCACTTCTAAGCATCAAAAGCAATCTTAATTGTCTGACCTTAAAGTTGTCAAATCTAAATATATAGCAAAATAACACTGGAATCCGTTTGGTAAATGTCCACAAAGTGTTGCTTTTTATTTATAGATTGTACACGTCTCCGTAGTTTGCTAAAAAGCCCCAAAATCCCAGAAATACCACTGAGGACATGACCCGAGTGTCCTCAGTGGTAGCTCCGCCCCTGGTCCCACCCGTGGTTGTGCAACGTCATCGCAAGCAAATATTGTGTATAAAACAGAATTATGAAGAGTTCTCAAAATCAACTCTAAGAATATATCCAGTCGAAAAACATCTATGTAATGGAATGTTCTGTCCGATTCCTCTGACAGTTTGGGCTCCATACATTTGTGTAATGTAATAGATTAAGAGTGTTAAACTGATTATGTCCCTTTCATCGTTTCCTGAAAGTTTAGCTGTTGGTGCACATGTGAAGGAGACCATGTAGTAATCCAGCACAATTCCAAAACCTTTTGGAAAGTCTTTTTTTTTTCTCTTTTCCATGCAAGATGCAGAGTCAATATGAGCAGCGCACGACACTGGAATTACCACAATTATGGGTTCTGTTCTTCTCTTGCTGATACTGGCTGCTCTAACTGGAACTTTAAACTTAACTGTGTGTTGCTGACACGATGAAAACCCTCTTCATAATTTTCATATTAGTTCAAGGACTTCACATCATTTCAGCAACTATTATATCATCAACGAGGCATCTGTTCCTGATGAGTTCAGAGGGGTGGGACTGCTGCCTGCTCAGCTCAGAACAACAGAAACTGAATCATAAGAAACACCGATATCAGCAGTGTGCAAACTCACTCAGCTCAACTTTAACACTACGGACAGCTCGAATGAATACAGTAAAGTTGTCCAAAACACAAGACTACAAAACGATTTGACTTTTTGTTGTATTTTATGCGTTTTGATGAGAATAATTACTTCGATTTGTTTTATTTTACACGTTCTGTGTCTCTCTTCAAACGTCTTGGGACCATGATAGAAACAATTACACGCACATGTCATCCTTTAGATTCCGCATGTTTTGTAGATCCAGAAATAAAAGGAAATCAAATTGGTTTGAATGTGAAAAACATTCCTACATATGGAGTCAGTTATCATGGAATCACCCGGAGAAACTGAGCTTTTTATGTGATTGAAGTAATCATAAGCCTATCAGCTCACTCCTAATCTTAACTTTAACTACTTTACCGTGAAGTTCATCGTCAATTTCAGTTCGTCGTGTTTCACAATAAATGTTTGGGTGCGCTATAGTTAAAATAAACAACAGTTCGCTGTTGTCGTCTGAAAATACCAAATGATGCAGCTGTCAACAGCTTGCTGACGCAGCGTTATTGCCGACAGTCAGCGGTGACATATATAAATAAAGTGAAACCATACATGGCCCGCAAGGCTCGAGAACATTCTACCTCAGCTTTACAAACCTTCGCACACATCACTGGATGAGCTCATCAGTGCACGATGGTAATGACAAGGTTTCTGTGCTTTGTGCTTCAAGAACTGACATTTTGGAGATGAATGTTTTCATTCGGCAGAGATAATATGTATTTTTGGTTGCTTATTGTTGCGCCACCTTTCACAGCAGTGTTGCATGTGTGTATAGAGGCTTTTGTAGCCAAACACAAAAGCCCTTGATTTTACTGACTGACATCAGAAAGGCAGACTGGAGCCTACTCATTGCCGTTTTAAGCTCTATAATTGAAATATCTCAGCCTTCAACGTGTCGTGTACGACTCCTCCCACACCCTCTTTCTGTACACCGTTTCTTTATTTCCTAAATACATACAATTACCTCCTTCATTGGATGGTATGTACGCCTTTTCTTAGATCCCTCAAATCTCCAGCCTCCAGTTTTCAAACTCCTTCAACTAGAAGAGAAAATAATCAGTTCAATTATTGTTTATTTAAAAGAAAAACACCATGTGCTTTATACAGCATTTGGTTAGAAAACACTTGTCGAGAGTAACAAAAACTGAAGAGACCTCTGGCTGAATTATTAGTCTGCAGTCATGAATGCATGTCTGAATCAACTTAATTAATAGCAGAACCATTGATGGTGCCGGCAGGGACCAACAACTCAAAGACTGACTTTCTAAGAGGAGCCTGCTTGACAGTATGAACGGCGCTGGTGCTTTCAAGTGTACGGTCGAGCCCAGCTGTCGGGCTGACGGCTCACACGCTGTTCATGATGGGTGGAACACATTTAGCAGGGAAAGAATGCAATTCAGTTGAATAGATTTTTAATTGAATAAAAAAAAAAAGCACACCCTTGAAATAGTGCCCTTCTGAAATGGAACACGTGCTCTTTAGTAATATTAATAATCATTTCCGTAGCACCCTTTCTTTAAACAGTGTTTCACACACAAACAGGACGCACATAATTACATACCTGAGGATTCTACAAAAAGGAAATATAGACATCTGTGATAACACCATATGTGCCCTGTATGAGTGATTCCCAACAAGACTATACTTCTACAGGTACCAGTGTGTGCGTGGAAAGATAGAAGAGTAACTCAGCGTCTTCAGCGTCTTTAGTGTTCAGCTGTACGCTGGAACTGAACACTACATGCTGCAATTGAGATTGTGTGAAAACGAGAACAGTAGAACAAAGAGAAGCCTCTGAATCTAGCTAAGGATGTAGTTGGAATTAGCTTAGCGCATATCAAAGTATTAAAGAACAATGGGAGACCACCGACTGGTTTAGACCTTCACTGGGTCGTCCTCAGTATCTAAATGGCAGCGAAGAGAAAAGCTGGTCGAGATGGTTGAAACGCGAAGAAAAGATGCTTCAATGCTTCCCGTCTCATGTCCCTTAGCAGAGGGAACACTGGACCATCCTAAGGAGGTAAAGACGTTTAAAGCGACGCACCAGTCGGCCGCTAGTAAAATCTGCCGTTGCCGTTGAATTGTACACTACGGATACATTTAAAACATCCTCTTAGGAGGTGCGATTCTGTTTCAGCATTGAGTTTGTCACTGTTGCTTTAAATAAATATCCATAGCCTAGTGTAAGAACAGTGAGATTCTCTTAAAGTAGTTAGGAAAAGACATAAGGATGTCATTTAAAAAAAAAGATTCAACCGTAGCCAAAGTCTAAACGCATACAATTCCAGGATCACATTGTCTTGTGTGAAAAACAATCATTGCAACGATTTCCACTTTGATGTAATCATGAGTGCTAAATCACACCAGTTCCAATTCGAATGACCAGAGTTGGTGAAGTGGTTCTTGAGCTCGTCACACAAAGAACACAGTTGGGAACCATTGGCTGATCTGATCCGCACCACATGCTGCACGTCTCCACAAAGCCGGCTCTGTTATAAAAAGTGTGTTTCCCATCAACAGCTCGCTGCACCAAGGAGTGCGTCCACGGTCGATGTGTCGCTCCGGACCGTTGCCAGTGTGAGGGAGGCTGGCGAGGAGACGACTGCTCCAGCGGTATGAATCGGTCTTTTCCCCTTCGCTCAGACTTTTTTATTTTCTCCCAGCGCTTTCTCTTTTCCCTCTCTCGCTTCAGGTGCACACACACACACACACACACACACATAAACTTGACACACACGCAACAGGAAAAGACAACTGGCCATTAGTCAAGTGGCTGATCGACACATACACCACTCCATCACACACACAGAAGGCCTTTCCAATGGAAACGGCGAGGGAGCATTACCGCATCAACAGCAATGAGTCATGAATGTCCGCCTCAGTCCAGAAACCAGTTTACTAGGCCAGAAGGAGCTGCATGTCCACCTCTCACTCAGTTACCATTCAAAATGAATAATAATAACTCCAAACGTAACGAAATAGCACTGCGAGATAAATACTACGTGACGTACTGACAGTCCGTTAAAGAAAGAGTTACGAGAGAGACAATAAACCTGCTTCTTCTCGTTGTTATGTCTTCTTTCGCGAAACTAAAGTCAGCAGAAATGGTTATATAATAGTTATTCAAGGCACCAACTCGGAACAGTGAGTCTAACCCAGTTTGTCTGAAATCTCCTTGAATGTGATCGTCCAAACAACGTGGCGTGTGAAACCAGAGCCACGCTTCCCTCTCACTGAAATCACGTTTTCCACCTTCAGCCCGTTTCAACGCAGTCAGCTGGGTCAGTGGTACCCCCCCCCCCCATTCCTCTACAGAAAGGAGGGAATTAGCTTTAACGGGTAGCGGTTGATGTCTTGACAGGGGGATGATGGGAAGGGGAAATGGAAAAAGTTACCTCTCTCTCTCTCTCTTGCATGGACCAGGTCTCTCTGTCTCCCCTTACACTCTTCCCCCTCCTCACATTTTCTTTCACTCGGCTCTTTTCTCTTCTTCCACTCCCCCTCTTTCCAGCCTTGGCTCCACGGTATCGTCCTATAATGGAGTATTTTTGGCAGAAGGAGCCCTGATACTTCCTGGATGCCTGTGTGTTGAGCTATCTAAGTATGGGAAAGAGGAGCGAGGGGACTGAGGTTTTCATGCCGACCACTTTCAGGACTCTTTGCTATGAATATGGAGAAAAGAGGAGAGTTCTATACATGGCAGAATGTGAAAAAAAAAAAGCATTCAGTTCCTTTACTTAAGTAGAAGTACCACACTATGTACATACTCCACAAGTAAAAGTACTGCCTTCAAAACCTCACTGAACAGGAATGGTATAAAAAAAAAGTCAAATGTAGAAGTAAAAAGTACAATGATTCTATTTAAGATGTAGTGGATTAAAAGAGCACATTGACTTTGTACTCAAGTAGAGTACTTGTTTGTGTACTCTGTTGCATTCCACCTCTGACAAAAAGCGAGGAAGAGTGGGAGAGAATGAAAAACGGGAACATTTTGGTCATTGCAATGGTTGAGGTAAGAGACAAGCAGGAATTGCGGCTCAGTGTCAAAATATTTAATGCTTTACGTAAGCATCGTTTCAGGGCACATTTTGATGGAGGGACGCAGTGTGCTGCAATCAAAAACGAGCAGCGAGGGTTGTTTGAGAGATCCAGGAGATGATGTGGACTTTGTACGCAAGCAAAACCCAAACCACTGCTTGGACAATTCTCAGGGGAAAGGAAAGAATTTTCCCACCATACCAATGTGCATTCCTAATAAAAGACTGTGAAGAGTTGCCAGCTCTGAAGTGTATGTCAGTCAGTGGGTTTATATGCACGCAGTATTACAGATACTGGTATGCATCACTGTCGATGGTCTGTATAGATTACATGTTCATAACTCCAGAAGTCTCCTGAGAGGGCAAGTTCAGAGCGTCTGTGGTCGCAACGCTGTGTTGTTGCATCACTGATAAATAATCAAACTCTTACATGGAAAGTTGGCCATGAATTCCCTTTGGGTGTGAAATGTCAAACCTTCTGGCAATTCTGGATTGATCCGTGCTCGTTGTTACTGCGATCAAATCAAAGTAAGACACACTTAAGCCGAGTTAAGTGCATTTGATGAAGGTAAACTAACTCGGCAACGCTTTGCTCATGTTTACGTGACGATAAGCAAACACACTGGCTGTTCGCTCAAAAACAGCAGGTCCAATCTGGCACATTGCAGCCAGTCACTCATCTTACTGTCTCTGGATGCATCGGCCCCCTCAGAGTTCTTGAGCCGACCGAGCGGCAGACCCTTCAGTAAATCTCCCCTGCTGTCCTGGAGAATGTCTCCGTAAACATAAATCGCTGCTCCAGCTGAGTTTCTCGTTAGTCAACGTGACACAGAGCCCCTCTCCAATGCCCACACAGAGAACACGTGAAGGTACGATTCATTTAAACAAGACAAAAAAAAAAAAAAAAGCAAGGGCCCTGCTCCGCGTCCAGAGCAATAAACACCACAGTCCATGGCAGCGCGCTTTGTTCCAGGCCAAATTTGGCTCGCCTCTTCCCTCTGTGTGATTATTGTCAAAGCAGTCCTTGTGCTTTCCAAAAGCTGAGGTAGGGCAACGGTAGGGGGGGGGGGGGGATGTCTGCTGTTCAGATAAAGGAAGACGACTCACAGAGGTCTGCATGAAATTGTCAGAATTGTTTTTAGCTAAAGTTCACCGACGGCCATCCATGCGTTACGTCAGCGCTATTGGATATCGCATTTTCTCGATGATGTCCAACACAGTCGTAAGGCACCCGATGACAAATTTGAAGAATGTACCCTTGACCAATAAGGCGACCCGGTGGACTGAGATGTCTTCATCATGAATTGAAACCCAAACCGTGTGTGAACCTCTGCACTGCACTCTAACCCCCGCCGGAGCCGATCCTCAAGCTTCTGTAAAATGAACCGTTTAAAACTCGTCCATCTTGTGAGCTCCATGCAAATCTCCCTGCCAAGTCGAAATTATTTGTTGGTAATATAACACCGCAGGACCAAAAGAGGGAGATTCGGATGTGGAAGCACGAGGGACATCGACAGTAATGTCTGGACGAGTCAGCACTTTATGGCCTTCCAGAGCTCTTCCGCTCTCGCTTCTGTTCTTCATCTGTGTTGTTGAATTTAAATCAGATTTATTTCTGTGTATTTGTTTTTCATGACATCATATGTTACTGCAAGTGTACGGGAGGAAAACAGCATGAGGAAAAACAAACCTCACACTAAATGATCGCACATGCATCATAATGCAAGTTACAATAATCAGCAGTAATCATATTTTGCGTCGGTGTTTTTATTTCATTTGCAGCATTGCAGAGCAGGTTTGACTCAGTGTTTAGAGAAGAAGGTGAATTACTGGAAGCCGACTGGTTTGAATCCTTGGAAAATGTGTGTTGCTGTTTAACTACACGAGTAGTGGTGGTAAATACTTTTCTTGGACAAGAACAGTCTGACAAAGTGAGGTGCCCAATGGAAATACTACATTCCCCCCCCCCAGGTAGTATTAATGACAATCTAGTTTATTCTAGAATCCAGTAAACGGTAGCATTAAATATATCAAATTTAGAAAGTGAGATTAAACAAAAGAAAGCTAATCCAATAAACCTACAGTCACACAATTCATATTTTAAACACTATTTAGCATGAATAAACCAGAGTACGGTTGTGTTTCAGTATCTTGGCATACTTCTTAATCAATAAACTACCGTTTGTCCCGTTGCCTTTCAGCCTGTGACGACAAACAATGGGGGCCAGGCTGCAGTCAGCAGTGCAAGTGTGAGAACGGAGCTCTCTGCGACCCCGTCAAGGGGACGTGTCAGTGTCCTCCGGGGTTCATAGGACGCCACTGCGAGGAGCCCTGTCCAGCGGGCACCTTCGGGAAGGGCTGCCAGCAGAGGTGCAAGTGTGGCACCGGAGGATCCTGCGATAAAGCAACCGGAGAGTGTTTGTGTCGGGACGGATTCACGGGGACTTTGTAAGTGCACAGAAATGAAAATCAACATTAAAAACGGGAGCTTTGCATATTAGGAGGTTCATTACTTTTATCAGATTCCTAAATAAACATAGCATTTTTGGAATGGTTCCCCTTTTTCACAGTTGCTGCTGGAGGAAGTCAAGGGATCAACAAAGACCATGACTGTCTTTACAAAAACGAATGGCAATCCATCCAAAAGTTGTTGAGATATTAAAGTCTGAACCAAACCCACACTGCCATCCTTTGCTTATGCAGCTGAAATTGACACAATGCCAATTTTATAGTATGTATAGTTAATTATGTAATTTAGGAGACGCTTGATACCTCACGTCATTTCACATCACAGTGTTACACTTTATCTTCATTTTCTCAGGAGGTCTGTCCGTCACAGATCCCAGTTATTTGTTTCCGCAACGTTATAATCCATGAAGTTAATGAGTCATCTGGTACGCCTCGTTTTTAGTTGCCCCCCCGAGGATGAGTAAGCAATGAAAACTCTTCCCCACTAAATATTCGTGGAAACTCTTTTACTGCCAATGTGAACAACACACCACTTCCAGCTGAATAAGAAAGGAGGCTTGGCAACACTGACCATTGGATAAAGCTCCTTGATGAATTGTGCATTTGAAGTACGGCCACATTATTTCACCTCGAGGGTGTATTAGAAAATATAATATCCCAACACGGAATTGGACAAGAGGTAGTTTTAGCCAAGAAATCGTATTGGTCGAAGACACGTTCCAACCGTGCTGATGGTTCCCACTAAGCTGTTGAAATGCTGAGCCGTCCAGTAACCAGAGAGCTACTGTTCGTCTTTATTGACCTCGCCTTTTTTTGTTTTACCGCTTTCCTTCAGAGTAGTTTAGTAGAATATAATAGGGCTGCATCAACTACTAACTGCTGTCTCCAAAGGTCATTATGTTTGTATACAACTGCTAGAGTTACTATAGCTAGTTTTCAAATGTTAAAGGTAAAATTAAGTCACACATTCAAATGAGTAAAAGTACAAAAATAACCATAAAAATAGACGAAGTATGAAAAGTAAAAGCAATAATTTTGCAGAATTACCCGTTTTGTATATTATTGACACATTAATATGTGCGTCACTTTAATGTTGCAGCTCGTAAAGTTGGGACAAATATTTTATTTCCCACGGGGATCATTGATTAAAGTCTTATCTTCTATAATACATCATGATTTATTGATTATAATTTGCTTTATCGAGCTAACTCTGCAAAGTACCCAGTGACTAACATTATCAAACAAAAAAAGGAATAAAAAGAACAAGATTTGCCTTTTAATTGCAGTGGAGTAGAAGCATAAAGAAGCAGAAAAAATAAATACTCAAGTAGAAGAAGCTCAAAATCTTACTTAATTGAGTAAATGGACTTAGTTCAGGTAAGATATGTTTTATCTATATAGAACATTGCAGACAGAATGGCACCTGAAAGTGCTTTACATGAGCAGAAACACACAAAACTAAACAAACACCTCTAGGCTGGTGCTTGAATAACCATTTTCATAGAAATGCTGCAAACATTTATGTTCTTCACTTTTACTGTAGAACAAAACCTTTAATTAAGTCCTCAGGAATGCCCCAGGAGGACACATGTAGCGTTTTTCACTAAAGTGGTCCATTTAGCCGTTATTAAGCATCGACTCCATCCTCTCTCTCCTCCTCCCCCCCCCAGCTGTGAGAAGGCGTGTCCCAGGAAATGCCAGGCACGGTGCCCCTGCCAGAATGGAGGCATCTGTAAAGGCAAAGGGATCTGCGATTGCCCGCCTGGATGGACGGTATGTTTTCAAGTTAAAGCGTTGCACCGACACCGACCTCCATGTTATCTGTGGAGGTTGCCAGATTTTTAATTAGCCTGACTTTCAAGCTTTCTCCAAACTTTGGACAAACGGTCTCCGACTTGTTGTCCAAAGACAGAGACAACCGGTCATCTCTGGAGACATGCCGATGCAAGGTTTTCCTCTTGTGTAAAATTTGGAAGACGTGCACGAGGGCTCATCAGGGAGCAAACTAAGTTTCCATGTTTGTGTTTGTAAGTTGCCATGTTTGCGTCTCGTTCCAGTTCTTGCAGTGCTGCATCTGCGTTCACTTGGCATTTCTTTCTGCCTCAATGCTTTTTTTTTTCCTCGTTACTCTGCAGGGTGCAGTTTGCACGGTGCGGTGTTCAGAGGGAAGGTTTGGACAAAACTGTGCTGACGAGTGCGTCTGCCACAACCGGGGCAAATGTGACCCCGAAACTGGACAGTGCCAGTGTGCTAAAGGTTTCACCGGTACTAGGTGTGTATATGTGACTGTTCTCGTGCTTGTGGCCTTCCTAAAAATCCACTCATGCCAAGGGACAGCTCCCTTCTCCACTCTAAGAGAAGAACCCAAACATATAACCGTTTTCTCTCTGGAGAAATCTTTATTCTGTATTTGGTTGTCCCCCTACATTTGATGTCCTTTGGTATTAAAGCACCACAGCCCAGCTGGGTTGGATAATACGAGCATTCTGTGTGCAGTAAATTGATTCCATGATTTCTAGTCACTGAACTGAAATTTAAACTATTCAACATTTTCTTCATTCATGTGCAAATCTCGTCCAGCTCTTCCGTGTGCCTCTCCAACCTTCTGTGTTGCTGCCCTCAGGTGTAACGAGGAGTGTGCTGCAGGCACGTACGGTCAGGACTGTAAAGGTGTGTGCGACTGCGCGAACGGCGCACGCTGCTACAACATCGACGGAGGCTGCCTATGCGAGCCGGGCTTCAGCGGCCCGCACTGCAGGGACAGGATGTGTGCACCGGGCAAATACGGCATGCACTGTGAACGCAAGTGTCTCTGCCAGGACAAGCAGACGCTCAGGTGAGTTGAAAAACTGGTTTAAGCGACGCAAACATTTCTCTGTGGCAGAAATCGTCCAATTATGGTTGAGCAAAATCTCAGTGAGCAGAGCCTAAGACACACAATTTTAGGTATGTTAGCCAGCTACTGGTGGCCCCACATGCTAACTTAGCTCATCAGGCGCCAGGAAGGGTTTACTCAAGGTATTTTACAAAAATCAAGACTTATCTCTTATACTTCCAATAAAGCAAACATCTTACCTTTGCAAGGCTTGTCGTCATGGTTTCAAGTCCTCAACACCTCTGGTAGGTCTGACGAGCTCGACGCTGCCACCTGTGTTCGTAAAACAACCGCGAGTTTGTGTGCACAACCTTCAAAAACACTCCGGCAGCGTCCAGCAACACCTTAATCCTGATCCTCTGTATTTCAACCGCACAATTTATGACCACATCAATTAGTGCCAAAAAAAAACCCCCGTTCTTGTCCAATGCTCTTTCAGGCAACTCCTTTTTCAAAAGTCAAACGCACCACAGCTGTTTTCATTCCACGCGATTAGACCTCTTCTGAGGACTGTGTGGGCGTGTGCAGTCTGTGCTCGATGCACATCTCTCTCACTCTCCTGTTGCACCTACGGTGGAGATGGGGCAACTAATCGCCTAATCAACCACAATAATTTAAAACACCTGTGTGGGTGAGCACGGTTGCTAATTCTGAACGCTCCTCAAGTTCATTGGCGCCACCAGCTGAGATGTTTTTCAACCAATGGGATTGTTTCCGATTTCAGAGCGGCTCTGCTTGTCAAAAATTACCGTATCAATTAAAAAAAATATGGACATAATTAAATACCCACATCCTAATGATAAAAATGCAATTGAGGAGTCTAGCTCCTCATTGTTTTCTTTTGCAGAGTCAGCACTTTCTCACTGTTCCTGTGTAGTTCTGTAGCGATTTTCATCACATTTACCTCTATTTTCATCGTCCAGCTGCCACCCGATGAAAGGAGAGTGCACGTGCCAGCCAGGGTGGGCCGGACTGTTCTGCAACGAGACCTGCGCTCACGGCTTCTACGGTCACGGTTGCCTGGCGCCGTGTCTGTGTGTGAACGGAGGGGTGTGCGACAGCGCCACGGGACGGTGCCGGTGTGCCCCCGGGTATACGGTGAGTGGTGGAGTTTAGCATTATTTAGTTTGGATTCAATGAAGAAATTTATAAGTGAAGATAATGAATAATTTGACATTTTCTGTGCTCAGATCTGATTACTTATTGTATTATTTGTCTCACCTGTTTTATGTGGTCTAGGTTTATCATCAAAGTTCATCTTTTTAATTTTTGCAGGGGGTTCACTGTGAGAGTCTTTGTAAAAGTGGCACCTACGGCAAGAACTGCTCCCTGGAGTGCTCCTGTGAAAACTTCGTCGACTGCTCGCCTGTTGATGGGACTTGCTTCTGCAAAGAGGGTAAGACAAATATCCACACAGACGTGATCACTGTGAAAGAGGAACTGTTTGACTGCCGGACAGGTCAACGCTTGACTTATTGACAGACTGGAGCAAAATTGGTGAAATAACATTCTATCAAACGTGGCTGACGGCCCTTTGGTGTGTCTGCAGGCTGGCATGGGCCGGACTGTTCCACCCCCTGCTCTGAGGGAACCTGGGGCCCAGGATGCAACGCCACCTGCCACTGCGCCAACGGGGCAAAATGTAACCCTGCAGATGGATCCTGCGCCTGCACAGCCGGCTGGCAGGGGGCGCGCTGTGACCAGTCGTGCCCGGTAAACGTCTGAATATGAGGCTTTATAGCTTTGCCTATTTGTTTATGAAGTGGTGCGGAGGAGAGCATCAGATCATCTCAAACTACAACAAAATAAAGTGTTTTTCATGCAACAATTGCTTTAATCCAAGATATAGATTTTCTTTAAGGAGACAATGAAAGCAATTTTGAATACAGATACAAAAAAATATATATTTTAAGAAACCTAGAAATTGTACTATTCACATCACTCTGCAGTAGATTATTCTACCAGTTTTTTTTAAATGAAAGGTGGGTAAACTCTAACCTCCATCCAGAACTAACAGCCACCAATACTGACAATTATCCGTTTTATTTAATACAATTTGCATTACTTTGATGTTAACTAGAGGAAGAATTTTGATAAAAAATGAATAAACTGCAAATAAAAAGGTAAAATAAGATAGAACTTTGTTAATACCGGAAGACATTTTTGTGCCAAAGATGCTCGTTATATGTAGAAAAAATATATATACTTTATATAAAATATACATGCATTCTAAATAATATAGAATACAATTAATTTACATAGCACAGGGTGCACCGTTTTAATGAAGAGATCAGCTTTAACTTGTCCTGGACTAAAGCCACAGCGTTGCATGAAAACACATGTCACTTTGTAAAACAACGCCAACTGTGGAAGATCAGTAAAATGTACTGTACGTTTGTTGTATGTCGAGCTGAGTGGACACTGCTATCTTTGATAAGCCTAATACACAAATCACAAGGGTGATAATCATACAGAACATGTCGGGTTCTGATTGGACAGTCTTCAGAAATGCTGTCCAGCTCTTCATGCCTTACCTCGCCCTCTGTATGTTTTAATCTGTGATTTGGACGCGTGCCCCTCGTGTCTCCGCCATGCCAACCCACCAGGCTGTCTGTGCAGCCACACATTGCCAGTGTAGTATTTTGTCTGACTCTGACTGAGCTGGCCCAATGTTGACGAGATTCCCCTGACAATTCTGTGCCCGTTGGCATTTGCTGACATGTGCAGATGGAGACGTTTGGGCCAGGCTGCCTGAAGAGGTGTGATTGTGTTCATGCCGACGGCTGCCAGGCTGCCACCGGGGAGTGCCGCTGTCTGCCAGGATGGTGGGGTAAGTGATGACGTCCTCCTGGTGTCGCTGCCAGCTCGGCTTTGGTACCAACAGAACTGAGGGAGCCACAGGTTTTAAACCACTCGGTCTCTCTTTGATCCGGATTGTACTGTTCTCTGACTTAAAGGACCGCCGTTGACTTCAAATCACCTAAAATTCACATCGTGACAAACGTTTTTTACCCTGCACCAGAGGTTTTCTACTTTCCCTGCTGCTATTAGTTTCATTTTAAAAGCTGTATAAGATGGGCAACACATGACAGAGTTTATGTTTATGCGCTTTAATTTTAACGCTATTATCACATTCAGTGTTGGAGGAAGTATTCAGACCTTTTACTTAAACAGTAAGTGGAAATACTGCAATATAAAAACACAAATAAAAGCCCTTCATCCAGAATTGTGTGCAGAAGTACAATCAGTACTTTTAATAAAGTATTAAAAGTACTGATTCTACTTCTGTACACAATTTAGTGTATAATTGTGTTTGCAGTGTGTAGAATGGTTTACATGACTGTGTTTCCCAGAATCTCTTCTTTTTTTGGTATATAGCATGTGTGTAGCATTCATTTTTATTTGTTTAAGAAAAGTTCATTTTACAACACGCTGTACGCTAAACTTTTCTCCGGGGGCTTCGAGTTAAGAAGGTTAAACTCTGAGAGGAACCATTCTTCACGTTGACTATTCTTCCATTTGATAGTTGAATACATTGTACCTGTTATATTTGCTTACTTCTACTGAAGTACATTTATGAATGCATGACTTTTACTTGGATGGAGTATATCTCCATCGTGGTTTTGCCAATTTCCATCCAGCCTCCTCATTCCTTCCCTCCAGGTTCTCGCTGCAGCGAGCCATGTTCAGAGGGCCTGTGGGGGCGCCGCTGTAACCAGACCTGCTTCAAGCATTGCCCCAACAGCGACACGTGCTTGAGGGAAAACGGAGCGTGTGTGTGTCGCCCAGGCTACTGGGGAGTCGCCTGTCACAACAGTGAGTGTTGTCGTCAGCCAGCTGACAAACAGCAGAAAACCGATCAGATCAAAACCCAGAAGTGTACCGGACTGACATCTGCTCGCCCTTTATCCGCTTGTCTCCCAGAATGCAGAGCGGGTATGTATGGGGACCAGTGCAGTATGTCGTGCCCATCCTGTGACCAGTCGTACCGCTGCCACCATGTGACCGGAGAGTGTGACTGCCTCCCTGGACACACTGGACCCAACTGTGATCAAGGTTGGCGTTGACATCATAAATCACACACCAATCATCTTAGATGTTGCAGAAACACTCTACGTTCAATCCCGATTCAATCCGCTACGGATGATTCTTCACATGCCATCGTGTGTGTCTTACAGTTTGTCCAGCTGGCTACTACGGCAAACAATGCTCTCAAGTGTGTGTTAACTGTGCCAACAACTCCACATGCGACCACCGGGACGGTCACTGTGAATGTTTGCCTGGCTGGACCGCTACTGACTGCTCCATACGTGAGTGCAACGTCTAGAGAAGTGCATATTCTGGAGGAAACGTCTTAAAGACTAACATGAAAAGTGACTGCTGATGGAGGAATATAGCTTATTGCTGCGCCAACCATAACATCACAGAGAGACCTTTAGTGCTATTCATTTACTGGTATCATGGGTACAAAAGCAACTGTTATCAGCAAGATATTGACTGTTGTCATGCATGCCCTGTGAAGTGTTATTGTTTTGCTTAAAGTATGTATAGTCTAATAGGGCTGCAACTAACAATTCGTTTTGTAAAATCTTTCAAAATAAAACTTCAGGTTATATTTTCCCACAGCCCAAGTTGATATGTTTGAAAAAGCTTGCAAAGACATTCAGTTTATTATCCGATATGAAAGAGAAAAGCAGCAAACCCTGACTTTGGTGACATCAGAGAGTGTGTGGTAATTTTGCTTGAGAAATGGCTGAAACAATTAATCGATTATTAGGATTTTTGTAGATTAATGTTCTGTTGATTGACTAATAAATAAATCAGCTACATCTGTTCTTCAGTCTAATATGTCTCTAGAACTTGAACCGACAGATGAAATAGAATAAAATACTAAGAACCAAGTTGTAATTTTCTCAGCATTGTACTCTGTACAAATATGACCACACATGTGAGGCATTATTATCTTTGCACCATATTTATATATTTGTTACGCATTTCTAATGCATGGATGTGATTCGTACCTTGTGTTTTCCAGCCTGTAGTCCGGGACGTTTTGGTCCATTCTGCACTCAGACCTGCTCCTGTCCGACCAACCTCATCTGTGACCGATATACTGGAGACTGTGTGTGTGAAGGAGAAGGAGAAGACTGTAAACAAGGTATCGATCCAAACATGTTTTCAATCTTTTTTTTCTCGAGAAGTAGTGGATTAAAGTTGTCACTGGCTTGATATTCCATTTGTAAATGGAGTGGTTTCTATGGCTGTCATTTTAACTATCAATTTAATACTGACAGTAAAAGGCAAATAGACTTGCACTTGTATAGCGCCTTTCTATGGGGCACGAGAGAACCAGAACCAGGACTGCACGGGGCAGACTGCCAGACCCTGCTGCAGTAAAATGAAAGGTTCTCTTGAGCTCTTGAGGGACTCTGTGCTTGGAAACACTACCATTTTCGTCCACAGGGACCGCCAAAATCAACGCAAAATGAAAATCCCTTATAGTAGCTTTAACGAACTGCACTTTATTTCTCTTTCCACCTCCTGTTTGACAGACTCGTTTGTGAAGTCAGGGAGCGTGATGGTCCCGCTGCCTCCTGGTGAGAGGGAGTCGTGGGGAGCCATCGGCGGCATCGTCGTGCTCGTCATCTTGGTGGTGCTGCTGCTGGCTCTGCTGCTGCTCTACCGCCGCCGGCAGAAGGACAAACAGAACAACACGCCGACCGTGTCCTTCTCCACCAGCCGCACAGTCAACTCTGAATACGCCGTTCCAGGTAGCTCAATATTCATATGCTGTATATGGTGGTGGATCAAGTACTACTCAGAAGTTTTACTTACCAATACAATGTTAAAATACATAATTAAATAAGATATTTCGCTCTTTTTTTAATTAAATAGTCATTATATTTAGATGTTTATAGAGCTGCTCTCGGTCAGAATGTGGTTCTAGTAGTGTGTATGTGTTTTTGTGATCATTGTTCCACAGAGATGCATTTTATTGCCCTTGAGGTCATTTAATTGCAGCAGACGTGATTCCATGTGTTTGTTTTGGCCGACAGATGTTCCTCACAGTTACCACCACTACTACTCCAACCCCAGCTACCACACACTGAGCCAGAACAGGCCTCCGCTGCCACACCTCCCCAACAACCACGACCGCACCATCAAGGTGAATGCCACCTCTGTTACACCACCTCGGGTGATGTCATACTTCAGGCGTTTTTTTTCCGGCACTGATATGTAATTTATCCAGTCGACAACAGCTGGCCGTGTTTTCAGGGTAATGAAATCATAAACCGTAAAGTGTTGACCCAGTAACTCACAGCTCGTTAGTTCATTATATATAGCTCTTTTGTTTTTTGCCTTTCTGATTGGTGTACTGTTCTGTCTGTCTTACAGAACACCAATAACCAGCTGTTCTGCAGTGTGAAAAACATGGAGCGGGAGAGGCGGGGCCTGTTCGGGGTTGAGAGCAACGCCACTCTACCTGCAGACTGGAAGCACCACGAGCCTCGCAAAGACGCAGGTCCGTCTGGGTGACTCTCTCCGCTGTGTGATTCACATTCAGGGCCAGCATTTAGAGGAGACCCTTGTGCAGATAGACCTGCAGCAATGCAAATGAAATGAGTGGATTAACATTTAAAAACAAGGATTTGGTTTCCGGACAGCCACATCAAAAATAATCTGTAAAACCTGCAACTTGCTAGAAATGATTTATTATTTCATAAGTTTTATCACACTGAATTTCTTTATATTTAACAAAGAAGTAATCACTCTTAAAGACATTGACCACCAGCAGTAATTATCAGCTATCAATGTGACAATACCTGTGTTGATAAAGGCTTTTAAAACCCCAGAAGTAACAAAATCACAGGAAGAGACGTGCAGCGACAGCTGAGGAGAAAAGTTCTCTTTTATACACCAACGTTTATCGTCTATTTCCTTTTGGACAGAAAATCATTCTTGTCAACAATGCACATTTAATGTGAGACTATAAAAACAATAAGGCCTTCATAAAAAAAAGTGGTAGTTGCATTGCCAGCATGCACTCACCTGGTATTGATTTTGCAGGTTTCTGCCTTTGATTAGTTTGCCATGAATAAGATCAAGATGTCAGAATTGTCTTTTATTGCTTACAGGAGCTTTTGGAATTGATCGGAGCTACAGCTACAGCGCCAGCCTCGGAAAATATTACAACAAAGGTAGTTCATTACCCTATTTTCACCCTTTTTGCTCTTCTATTACCCACTACAGAGAATTAGCAAAACATGCATCAGCAGGACGATGCCACATAAAACTGTAGGTGCAATTATGAAAAGATGACACGAATACATATTTGTCTTTGGTCGTAAAGTGTACAGATTATAGACTGACCTTGGTCCTGCTGCTGTGCCACATCTTCCTGACTGTCACATGACTTTGCTTCCTGTGTGGTGGCAGAGCTGAAGGAAGCGGTGGCGGTGAGCAGCAGCTCTCTGAACAGCGAGAATCCTTACGCCACCATCAAAGACCTGCCGGGTTTGCCCTTCTGCCCCCCAGAGAGCAGCTACATGGAGATGAAGTGCACCGTGCCCAGAGAGCGAGCGTACACCGAGATCAGCCCGCCACCCTTCAACACGGCCACCGTACGCCGAGGTGAGCGACACTTTAGACCTCCTTCAGATATGTACCGATGACTTCCACCTCTCCACAATAGCAGCTGGTTGACATTTGACGTGTTTTTAGTGTTCTTAAATAGTGTGATGATGATGTTCCTACATCATTCGTATCACAAGGAGAAAAGATCAGGTTGTTAGGAAGAGTCAGAGTCGCATATCAGTACATTCCTGTGAGCCAATCACATGTAGGACCTCAATAAAGACTCAACGTATTCAAGTATAATGTAAGAATTTAAAGGAGATGACAGGAAGTGGAACGTGACAAAAGTCAACATATCTTACTGATTTACTAAAATATGATACATTCAAAATTAAAACTACTGCTTACTGCTGTAAGGCTACAACTAACAATTGTTTTTTGAATTATCCACTGATTATTTTTCTCGATTAATCAGTCGGTTGGCCATAACAATTTGAATCCTGTCTGACCAAGAGTCCAAAACGAACAAAAAGATAATTAATAAATCACAGATAGGATTTTTTTTTTAAAACAGTAAATCCTTGCAATATTGAAGATGTCATGAGTGAGTGTTTGGCATTTTGCTTGAAAAGTAGTTGCTGACTGTCTTTCTGTTGATGGACTTATCAATCAATAGACTTATTGTTTCAGCTCTGAACCCTGTCGGGTCAATCAGGGCAATCCTTCTGAACAGCGTAACACTCGTTCAAAAATGCGTCATCCCTCCATCCTCAATCAACAATAAAAATCCAGAGCGGAGACTTAAAATAATGTGAAAAGCTCATTAAGTTTCTTCGATCCGTCAAACGTTGGAGCGTATCTGTGCTCTGACAGATGGGGAGGATGGGCTTCCTGAAGGCTGATAAACGAGCAACTGTTTACAGGGAAGAGGAAGAGCGGGAGAGAGGATGCTCTTCTGTTCGTCCAGACACCAGTAATACATCAACATGAAGCCAGACGTTATGGTGGGAAACATGTGAGAAACAGATCCTTAGATTCATGGAAATATTGGCTTGATACGAGTCTTTCTCGGCGGTAGAATATCACCATTTTGGATCCTGGTGGCCAATTTGGGGGAGGAAAAGTGGGAGAAAATAGCTCTCCCTCCCCTCCGTCAATGACTGTTATTTACACTCACTCAAGCAGAAGATTGAGGTTAATGATAGAAAAACATATATATATTAAAACAGCTTTACCTGTGTCATTTATTAAAGGGTAAAACACGTTTCTAATAATAAACTTTAAAACGTGGTTCTTGAGATCATCATTCGTTCAGTGAACACAACCTGATTCAACTGCACGTAACGCTGAGTCATTTGTTGACACTCTTAAGCATTTAGCATTATATAAAAAATAAATGGTTTATTATACACTAATGTAGCTGTAAGCAGATATTAGAATGTTTTTAAATGTTTGATGTAAATATGTTCACATTTTATATTATTACAACTGTGTTTTACCATATTGTCATTTGTTTATCTGACAATTTATTCATATGCAAGCATGAAAAGATTTACATTTAATTACTTTCATGATAGCATTTGTGTGTACAGCAGACAAGTATTACTTGTTTTTATAAGAGGAAGGATGATATTAGTTTTAAGATGCAGAACAAAGGTTAAAACATACTCTGTAGGTTCATTTTCTCCACACTTTGCACCACATTTTACTAGATGATACAATTATATTGTAAACGTATTCTATATTAGACCTTTTGTTAGAAAGCTTTAGTCAGGACTGATTTAGACGAGTAAATCTCAAAACCAACCAGTCCAGTCTGGGTCAATATCGGATTAGAATTAAAATAGACTTTTCAGCATTTCACTCTGCAACATTAAACTAACCATGCAGCCTCAGTTCCATTAGTATTAATATTACTAAAGTACACAGCTGTAGTCTATTGTGATCATTTCAGACAATTAAAGTCAACATTTTCTCTCAGGCTAAAACCAAAATATCAAAGAGATGATCAGCAGCAGACATGGTATTTAAAACAATGAATGTAGTGGATTAAGAGGTTATAAAGAGCCCCTCATATAGTGTTCTTCATCTTCCTCCCCCTCACAGAGCGTCAGAGTTCCCTCGGTCATGCTCCATACGAGGACCCCCAGAGCCACTACGACCTCCCCGTGAACAGCCACATCCCAGGACACTACGACCTGCCGCCCGTCCGCCGCCCCCCCTCCCCCAGGAGAACGCCCCAGTGACGGTCACAGCAGCGGAGCACGCCTCCCCCCTCCTCACTTTGGGGATGATTTCAGGACCGTGCGAACTTTTTTGGCTCTTGTCTGACAATCAGAGCTGCAAGACCACCCACAGACCAGCGCCGAGGCGTCTGTCCCACTGAGGAACTATTGTTTACTGTGGATGCCCCCACCCATCCACCCACCAACCCCCACCCTACTGTCAACTCAACACTGCCCCTGTGTGGGCTAAAGTGGTACTTGCTTCACCGTGACAGACTTGTCATCCAGACTGAGGAGCCAGCGGGCTGCGGTGAGGACTGTGGCGACGCCAGCGGGGCTTCAGCTGCATTCACATCCCGTGGGGGGGGGGGGAAACACGGCAGAAGACTTCACGCTTAAAAGCAGCAACTGGGGAGAAGCTCAGCTAAACATGCTGCGATTGAAGTTCTACATTTAGCCCGCAACTTATCAGCTGGTGTGCATGTTCAAAAGGCACATTTTGTCTGTTTTGTTTTTTTATGTAGATATTTTACATTTTCTAAATCAGTTTTTTTTACTTTTTAAAACCTAACAAAGGAAAGAGAGACAAAGGTCATGGGACCCTTCTAGAGATGTCCTCCAACACGCGTTTGTTTTGTACAGCAAAAATCCTGCCAGTCTTTGTTTGAAGACACCATAAAAAAAGTGTTTGTTATTTCTGATATTCAGGCTTTATTAATCTGGAGAAACCAGGTTGTTTCACCAAAGTGCCAGAGATGAAAAGTATATTTTATGATTCATATCACTTCATGTCTCCTCCAACAATGATGTCCCCCGTTTGTTTGAACAAATGTGGCTCACTTATTGCTGCAGTCATATGAAAACTGTGTAAATATAGAAATGAATATATTATCTTCACAGTAATGTTAAAGAACAGCCTTATTTCAGATGTTTAAGGGGTTTGTGACCAAAGATCGCACCAATAGATAAACAATTATGTTAAACCATCAATTGTGGGATTATAAGCCAAATGAAAGCAGCGTTATGAATGTCAAAGCAGTGTCCTACAGCAACTTGTGTCTTTGTGGTATTTAAAGGGCCGGTTCACCCAAAATACAAAAACATTGTTACTCAAGTACTCCGACCGTAATCATTTGAAATTGTTATTTTGTCAACCAAAGTCTTGTGTTGTCTCTAAATAATTTTAGAAAAGCTATAATGCATTTTGTTTTTTATCAAATGAAGTCAATTAAATAACAGAAACCCTGTGTACCAGAAAGAATGTTTTAAATGCGAGAGCTTATAGCGCTTCAGCTTTCTTTATGTATGAACATATATTTTTGAATGCAACCATGGGAACATGCGTGTGTGTATAATGTAAATAAAAATGGCTGCACTTTTCATCCGAGGTTTTGAATGACAGAGAAAATAACAGTCAGTCACTGGAAAAAAGGAATTTTACTCAGTATTATTTTAGAAAAGCAAACAAAGCAAAAAACAAATATATATACATTACATCAACTTAATGGCTTTTTCATAATGTTAACAGCATCAATGTGATAGACACAATCCTACATCAAGCAAATTACAACTACACGTAATCCCGCTGACATTTCTAATCCTCAAGTCCTTCAAAAGATTCCTGAGGCCTCAATCGAGACTTTAAGAGGGCGGGTTCACGGTTCCACAAGGCCTTTCAGTCACATCTGTGATTTCAATCTGTCGGTTCTTCGTTAACTTGAACTAGCTTTGCATATAAATGTTAAAGAGCCGTCTGTTTCTTAAGAAAACAAGTCGTTTTGTACAAGAAGTTTCTTTCTGCTTTATAACGTGTCAGACAGGCCTCTGAAAAACGCTGACCACACCCTTTAAATGATCCGTTTCGAGTGTTGACGATTCAGTTATTAGTTGCATATATTTCACAATTACATACAGTAATCATGTCTCATATTTACATTCTATGAGATAAATACTAAATCTTTTTCAATTATAAATCTTTATCTTTGGAGCTGGTCATTTCTTTAACGAACAATTGTTAGTTTTTTAAGGCACTTTGGGGATCATAGAGTCTAAATCAGACCTCTACTGAAGGCAAAAATAAAAGCATCTAATGTGGCACAAATACCATCATATAAGTACAATACAAAAAAACAAACAAAAAACATGAAAAGCTGTCAAGTATTTTCTGTAAATGCTTTGCTATGCTTTTGACTGGAGTATAAATGACGTAAGCTGCCAGACTACAGTACAAATCTACTGCTGTGCATACTTGCAGTGCATGAAGCCAAAGTCACAAAAATATAGAAACCCCACAATCCCACTCTGATCCCAAAATCATGCCTGGAGATTTGCAAAGTCAGTGAGCTCAAGAGGAAAGGAAAAGGAGGCCCTTACGACCCGTTTCCAGGAGCAACACAAGTCAGACAGCCGACAGTCACACGACTGAGCTACGAGCCAGAAGAACAGTGATTGTTGTTTTCTGTCTCTAAAGGCACAGTTGTGAAAAAGCTTGTTAAAATGTTTCCAAAAACTGTTGCACTCTGTAAGCAGCAGCTCCCTGTTGAAATAATGTTCATTTGCATTTATATCTTTTATAGCATTTGACTTATCCAGTAAACTATAGTTATTTCCATACACGTTCATAACCAAATGCATCTCTCTGGAGCCGAGCTGTGAATTACAGAAAAAAACATATCCATCTATATATTCTGTGTGTGCGCCATAGCAGCCCAAACGTATGATCTAAATCCACATCAAAAAAATATACGACGACATGTTTGTCTGAGGCTAAAGGTGGAAAAAAAAACAATCTGCTTTACACCCTGAGCTTCAAGAACTTTGGTTTTCTTTTACAACATAGTTTAGCAAAACAAAAACTAACTTTTATGCATTTTCCCTGCAGCTTATAGCTAAATATTCCAAAGAACAACGATAATTAGATTGTAAACATCAACAGCATCTTAAATATAGATTTGATCAATTTTATGGATGATAAACATGATGAACAAACGCCACGGGATTCATTATCCTGCCTGTACGGCTGTGGAGACGCATCCCTGACAGGGTTCACGAGCTGTGCGTCGACAGCGTGGCCATTAAATGTGAAACCTCGGCTCGGATCGAAGAACAAGTCAATGCAGCTGTGTGTGTGTGTGTGTGTGTGTGTGTGTGTGTGTGTGTGTGTGTGTGTGTGTGTGTGTGTGTGTGTGTGTGAGAGAGAGAGAATGAGAGCGCAAGAAGAGCAGGACAAGCATTAGCACAGCACACATGCAGTAACATAACTTGAATATAAAACTGAAAAAAGCTGAATATGAAAATCCTGTACCCTTTACCCAAAAAACCTCGAAGCAATTCTAATCTGCAGATTAATAATCTGAATACAAAAAAATAAGATCATGTAAAAAAAAAATAAAGACAAACAACCCAAGAGAGGAACATTAGTATTCTCCTTTGTAGGCTGCAGGAGGTGTAGGGCGAGGTGAGGTCTGGTTTACATGACGGAGCAGTTCTCCGGCTTGGCACGGCCCTGAAGGAGGAAGTGACACATTGCAGCGTTCAATGTGGAGAAAACAGGAAAAAGGAGGAATATGAACAAATAAACTAGGTTAAAGATGAAAAGATGCATTTTGGAGCAGCTGTTCTATTTAATTTGTAATGGTATAACTTGTACCTCAACACAATGGACTGAGCAGTGGTTGGTTCAGGAAAAACAGATTTCATTTCAAAGCAATCAAGAGATCTTCTATACGTCCTTTTGCACAGTTTGTTTGTCCTTCTAGCATTTAGAAATCAAATCAACGCAGAGGATGACGGACGGAAAATGAAACATCAGATGGTGACTTCAAAGCCAATCAAAGCAAATAGGGAGGCGCCAAAGTTTACTGCAAGAATGATGACATCATCCAAGAGTGCAAACTAAATGTCTGCGAGGGAGCACTTAGACACTTTACGGTTGTCAGGTGTGTAGTGGAGTTCAAACTTCAAAGACGGGTGCGGTCCGAGCAAGGGCGTAGGAAGTAAGGAGGTAGGAAGCGGTCATTTAAAAACATACTTTTCTCTTAAAATAAAGACCAGTGCTGTTGTGCTCCATGTGGCGTAATTACCGTTGATGTTGTAACACATAACTGAACAGTACCTGTCTGGGCTCGTTGGTCCCCATGAAAAAGGATTGTCCCACGAGGCCCTCGGGTAGACCCCCACCACCACCTGAGCGGTCCGACGTCTGCCCGCAGGAGTCGCAGATCACCGTGCGGCTCCGGAGGTTGTACTCGTTGTCTCCGCCACTCGTGCTGTGAGCTCCCTGAGGGAAGGGAAGGGGGGGGGGGGGGGGACGACACACAACAGGGTAGTTGACGCCGCTGCTTACCTGGGAAATGCTACAGGAGTCACCTTAAGAGAAGAGGTGCTTACCATGTCATCGTCTTCGTCATCATGGAACAGCGTGCGCGTCACTTTCCTCATGGCCATTTCCTGATGGTTCATAAAGGGACACACTGATTCAGTAAGTGCAGTTAAAAAGGAACAGAAATAAGAGGCGAGCTAAAACAAATGCGGGGGAAGGCAGACCTCTCCGTTGGCGCTGATGAGGGAGGTCTGCAGGAGGTCGCCGGTTCCCCAAGAGCTCTGGTTCTTCCACACCAGGTCAGAGGGAGGGCTGTGGGTTCCACCGCCGGCAGAAGCCCAGATCTGCAAAGGAGTTAGCGAACTTTCAATAATTTTAAAACTCCTCATGACATACTGTGAAGTCGAGACATTTAAATAAACACTAATTCTACTTTTGCTCCACAGCACTTCTAGTGGTCAAAGAAGAACAGTACCTCTATGTGGAGGGAGATTACAGTCAAATTAACAATGAGAAGATCAAGAAACGGACAAATCTAGAAGAGCCGGTGTAACTTACAGTGACAGTTCCTCCGGCCTTCAGAGTGAACTTGTGGGGAAACTTGTAGAGGATGGGAGTGGTGCTGCCTACTTGTCTCTTCACCTGCCAGTTACCCAGAGACTGGTCCTGCATGACAGAAATGGGAAGAGAGAGAGATGGAGGAAGGGAGAAAACGTTTAAAAACAAACGCTACATTTAGTCTGGCTTGTAAATGTTTTTAAAGACTAAAAATGACAGCTATCCTTCTTAGAATATATACTCCAGCATTAAAAGTAATACCAGATGGTTACTTTTAACCATACAGAGGATATTGTATTATTATGAAAACCAGACATCTTTCACATCCTGTGGAATCCCCTTAAACCAGGTTAAAGGGTTAAAAAGCCACCTGACAGACGGACCCACTCACCTCGTCAGCCTTGTTGCTGAGACGGATGAACTTGCCCTCTAGGTCGACCTCGTCCACCGTGATGCGGCCGCTGGCTGAGGCTTGCTGACTAATGCGGGTCTTGGTCACAGTGCCCCCCACCATGCTGGAGGTCTCGCTGTCGTTGTCATTGAGGCGGCGCTTCTTGGTGACGCTGGCCGTGCCGGAGGAGTTGCGGCTGCTGGAGGCGGTGCCGGCGGCGGTGCCGGTGGCGGTGCCGGTGCTGACGTGGAGCAGGCGGCTGGTGTGGCTGTGACCTGAGCCGGAGGAGTGGATGACGCGGCTGGTGTGGCCGTGGCTGTGGCCTGATCCGGAGGTCCTGGTCACTGTAACCTTGGTGGGTGGAGGGCTGGGTGACAGACTCAGCCTGAGGAAAGAGAGAAGAACCGATTCAGATGGCAGATTTAGACCAAAGCGGACACATGTAACAGAGTCTCACGGTCGGTAAAGGGCCTTTTGATATCTCTTCCTGCTCTGGCACTTGAACCCACACAGTAGCTACTGTAAGGCCATTCCTAGTTACTGTTTGCTTTCACTGAGCCTGTTCATGGTCAGTTTACTGGGATATTAAGTGACTGTATATGTATTTTTGTGCACTTATCCTGTTAAACAAATGGGTTTAATGC
Source organism: Lycodopsis pacificus (assembly GCA_028022725.1). NCBI lineage: Eukaryota > Metazoa > Chordata > Actinopteri > Perciformes > Zoarcidae > Lycodopsis > Lycodopsis pacificus. The sequence continues at coordinate 24,055,278 of CM051695.1, forward strand.
TGCTCAGGTGCGGCTGCAGTAGAGGGAAAGATGATTATTTATATTTTTAAACTGTTTGCTAAGCTGATCTGTGCCTGATTGGCAAAGTCAGTATTAAACGGTGACTTTACAGTTTGTTTTCTGAGTCATTAGTGTTCATCTGTTCCTGTAACAACCTGTAGACCTCCTGTTGCCTCACCTCTCCTCCTCTCCCTCCAGCAGCTTCCTGTACGCATTGATCTCCATGTCCAGGGCCAGTTTGATGTCCAGCAGCTCCTGGTACTCGTCCAGCTGCTGCAGCAGCCGAGCTCGGATATCGGCCATCTCCCGCTCTTTATCCTCCAGCCGCCGCCGCATCAGGTCCCGCTCCCTGGACATGGCCTCCTCCAGCTCCCGCACCTTGGACTCGCTCGCTGCCAGCTGGTTGAAGAGAACACGCGTACAAAGGTTAGTCAATCAACACCAGTTCAGCAGTCTGTACACAACTTGCTACAGTATCAACAATGTGAGTCTGCTTCATCAATGACGCTCAGCCAAGCAGCGTGACCAGTAACACCAGCAGACAGGTAACAAACCACTGACATACTGTGTGTGTGTGTGTGTGTGTGTGTGTGTACCTGTTTCTGCAGCAGGCTGAGCTGGCTCGACATGCCCTCCACTCGCATGCGGCTCTGCTGCAGCTCTTCATGAGCGGCTCCCACCAAGTGGCTGTTCCTGTCAGCTGAACTACGAGCGTTCTCCAGCTGACAGACGGAGAGAAGACGCAGTCTTTCAGCCACGGCACGAACAAATGTAACCCTCGCGTATAAATCCACATTTAACCAATCCTACGCATTTAGGGGCAAGGGGCCCCACTTCCTGCACTGAACCACCAGGCAAAAGCCTGAGCTGTTTGCTTTACTGTATTTCAGGAATGAAATATTTTTCACATTTGTAGAAAAAAAAACACCACAAATAAATACCTCTTTAGCCTCTTGCAATACATTCTGTTGAGTTAGCTAATTTAGAAACAGTAATTCCTAAAATAGATTTTCTAAAGGGGTCTAGCAAAACAAAGAAAGTTTAGCTGTGGTTTTACTTATTAGTAAATTCCAATGACAAACAACTTATGTTGTGTTTATCCACTGATTATGGCTGTTAATTGAATCCCGTCCTGTATGAAGATAAAAGGCAAAGGGAATAAGGATTTTACACAGCGAGTGTAAAAAGGGTTTAATCAACAAGCATTCCCTGAGCTGTGGGTGTTGGACTATTCGTAGCTCATTAAAGCCATTTAAAAATGCAGAACATCCACACACACAAAGCCGAACTACGACTTAATAAGACGACTGCATGACAGCCTCTACTTGGACTCTAGGTGGCGACAGAGCTGCGTCTGCTGCAGAGCATCCGGACGTACCTTAGAGTTGTAGGTCTTCTCCACCTCCTCCTTGTAGAGGCGGACCTGCTCCTCCTGTTGGACTCTCATGTCGACCAAGGCGGCGGCCAGCTTGCTCTCAAAGTCCAGCCGCTGCCCGCCGTCCACCTCCACGCGAGACTCATAGCGGCGCCTGGACTCTCGCTGCTCCTGCAGACAGACAGGTTGGCGCTGGACATCAGTCTCAAGAGCACTTACTTTTAGTTTCTCGTGACTAATCCCGAGTTGTGTTGATTAGAAGCTGATCTGACTTTCTCAACTCTTTATTAGACTGCAAAAAGAGTCATTTGCATTGACATTTTGGTTTATTTACAGGCACTATAAACACATTAAAAGACCTGCAGGAACCCGTTATGGTCAACGAACTTAATTGCATCGATTAGTCGCTTTGCTGTATTTACAAGTACAGACCTCCAGCTGAGAAATCTATCTCCATGCTGACCTTTAAGAAACTCCTAATGTTTAAATTAGTAACAGACAACTGTTGCCAGTTTTGGTCAGAACATGACGACGACCAGAGCATTGTGGAAAGTGACTTACTTGTGGCAAGAATATAAATCTTATATTTGTATTTGTATATTTTCTGTTTTAGAATAAAATAAAAGGAGAGGTGAAAGAGGAGACGTATCTGAAGGGGAAATGCAAAACAAACAGGCAGGATGTTGGAAGCGAATCAATATCCTGTGGAAGAGATGAAAAGTAGCACAGATGACTTAAGACAGCAGACTAAAAATAGAAGGGTTCAGGTGAAGAGTGGGAACCTCGTTGTAGATGTTCTTCTGGAACTCCAGCTCCTCCTTCATGGTCTGCAGGCGATTCTCGGCGTCCACTCTCCTCAGCATCTCATCCTGCAGCTGCCTCTTGGCATCGGCTAAGCTTCCTTCCAACTGGGAGGGAGGAGGGAAGAGAAAGGTTCTTTAGTGGAGGCACGCAAGTGAAAAAAAAAAAAAAAAAAAGAAGTCAAACCCAGCTCAAGGTGCAATCTGGGCGGACATTGTTTACGTTCCCGAGTGTGGCCAGTAGGTGGCGCACGGCCACAACTGTATCTCCATCAGGCCTTAAGTAAACTTCATTGATAAAACAAACAGCAGAGAAAGTAACCTCGTCTGCCTCGCCACCTCATTCATAATCAACTGCCTGGAGGGTTTACATAAAGTTACTACTTCAGCCGCTTCATTTCAGATGCCGGTCACTGCAGCGTAACGCTCAACTACTGACCGCTTTTTTGGCAGCAAACAAGGATTCAAATTATTATTGTTTTTTTTTACCTTGATTACAATCAATGCAGGAGAAAACAGGTTTTCTGCTTACAGTTCAGAGTGATGTGTAATGGGGAAGACGTCCTCAACAAGCTGAAATCGTCCTGATATTGTGCCGGCTGTGCCACAGCAGTATAAATAAACATGCGTTTGTCATTTTTCAAAGCTTTTTCAATAGGTTTGTATTCGCTCTGAGCCATGAAACGTGCATGTCCTGCCAACAACAACCACGTAAGACTCCAGTTCCAATAAAGACGTTTTCTACCTTGGCCAGCTGGGCCTTGAGGTCCTTCAACTCGGCCTCCAGGGTCCGCTTCTCCCCCATGGCAGTGGAGAGGGAAGCATCTTTAGAGTTCAGCAGGGCCTCCAGCTCCCTCAGCCTGGCCAGAGCCGCCTCCAGGTCAGACTCCTTCTTACCGTTCCTGTAAAGACACGAGACAGACAAGGTGTGCACGTCAGTCTGTTGTCCCTTCAATACTGTACATCATGGCGTCTTCAGAGATATGCAACTCTTCTCATGTTGCTGTAAAAACTCACTCGAGCCTTCAGTTATAGCTGATAAATGCTGCTAAGAGGCATCAAAACCGAAGATTACCCACCTCTCACTCTATGGTGTTTTTAAATGTCATTCTAATCATTTCTTTGCTTCATGTTAATCGTTTTGAACTGCTTCTGTGTTTGAGAGATGCTGTACAATAAAGCTGGCTGATTCCACATGTGATTAACGCACTAAAAGTACTTTTCTGTGACAGGTTGACGTGATATATAGTCTATTCTTATCCCCCAGTAAATTGTTGGTAACCGAGTCATGACATTAGGTGTCTGGTCTGCTGAGCCAATATTAATACTGATGAGAGCATGTTCCTTTATTTCTACTGAAAGGGAAACTTGATAGGCACTGGACAACTGGGCTGCGGCGACACAAACCACCATTGTACGGCGCAGAGAGCGCAGCAGTTGTCCCCTGCATCACATCGGCGCGCTGTTAGGCTTCTGTGCTAAATAGGAGCCCATTAAAGTCTCTCTCGAGGGAACCGGCGTTTAATCAAGAGAATTCACGTTTGTTGCGCATGCGAGCACCGCCTCTCCTCTAACATTTAGACCAATTTAGAGTTCTGGGTTGGAAACAAAAAAACAAAAAACTTGGAAACAGCCATGGAAAAACAATACATACGCAGGAGGAGCCAAAGAGAGCAGAGGGGAGAGAGGGGTTGTTTGCAGTATAGGCGGTTCATGCCGAGTCAAGAAGGAAATGAGCTCCCTGTTATTCTATTTGGCCCTGTAGGCTAGTCTTCATTGTCACTAATAACGGCCATCTGCTGGGGGAAATGGCTTCCAGGCTGCTCACACAGACCTCGGAGTCCTCCAGTCTCTGGCAGCAGAGTGCGAGGACAGCCAGGGACGAGCAACACGCACAAAGTTACTCCACATCAGAATAATGATTTACGACGAGATCGAGTCCCTTCACAAGCCTCAGAAGTGAAAAGGCAGTTTATGGGGTTATGATACTGAAAGTAATCTCTATTACTGCATTCAATAAACAAGAAGAATAAGAAGAAGAAGAGCTTTAGAGGAGCTTAAAAATGCAATTGTGCTTCCTGAAAAGAGGAAGATAAAGTGGCAGGAAAGCAGAACTAGACTGCGGTTGAATAAGTCTTTCATGTCCAACAGAAAAAGAAACGTCTAAAATTAAATCCTGAGCGAACATATCCGTGATGCTTTACAGATGTATGAATGGGTAATTACATAAAAGCCTCTCAGACTGCTCATTGTTCAGATTCTAAAAAGAAGAAGCACAGTGGGTTGAGTGGGTCCGAATCAAATGTACACACACACGCAGTACAGTATGTGATATCTTCTCACACTAAATGTTACAATGGATTACAAGCAGTCAGTTGCCAGTTTATTAGATACAATACTTTCATGAAGGTTATAAGGTTTGCTTCGTTTTTAAACTGTTTTAAGAGGTGTTGGTGATGTTGAAGCTGTAGTCTGTGGTGCTGTTGACTTGTGTTACACTGAGAAGTGTTTCTTTAAGGGCAAGTATTGAGTGTACCCTCATTGTATTAAACTGAAGTTCTTTTGCTAGCTGTACCTAATAAACTTAAGTCTATATATTCTACAGAAACTCCATGATCTTTTCCAGAGCCCTTGACCAAGTTTAAATTAACAGATGTTCATACATTACTTTTTTTCTGCAAGAATGCACCAATTCATATTAATAAATGTCTTCTCTAGCAGTTAAACACAGCCCTCTACCATTTAACAGCTGGTTGTACAAGTTGTTTTGTTGAAACAGAACTTTGGAGAATGCAGTTCATGGTGCCGTTGAGTTGTACTCTATTATTTTGTCTACCACATTCATATCCATGATGGTAGGCTAAATAACACGTTTATTTACTGAACACGCAAACTGAAGTAAATCACAGAGCTAGGGAGTTGTTTTTGCCAGTCAACATACTCGTAAAGTATGAGACTCCTTTACGACCCAAGTGTACGAGGACCGTCACAACACACAGTATAGCACCTACAGCCGACATGTCAAAACACCTACCAGACAGGCAGATTAGCAGCCGGGGTAAAAGAAACATGGTTACTGCTGTAATGTTTACATGAATGTATGGTCTCGTCTGTAAAACAGTTTAACAGCCTCCGGTCGGGCCGAGGCTTCTTTAACTCTCTAGGTGTGAGGAAAACTCATTTTCCAAGGCTGCTGTTGTGGAACATTTTAAACTCACAACAATGCTGCTCATTAAATTATCATGGACTGTAATAACAAACCCAAATCAACCAAAACAGCTCTGAGACAAAGAGTCGCATTTTGTTTTTACTTAAATGGGCTGTAAAGTGTAAATGCGTTAGTGATGTGTACACACACAAACACACACACACACACACACACGTTTGTTTACAACTTGAGGTAAACACTACTTGACACTATGTAGACGAAACATTTTACCAGTGACTGCTGTGTGTGGCTGCTGTGCTGCTCATTAGTCCTAATGGGCCCAGCGGATCAGCTCCAGCAGGGAATCAATGCACAGAAGTGGGTTTGGTGTATTGAAAGGCTGCTGGACTGTTTGTATTCTCTTCATACACAAACATGACAGCAATACAGAGAGGCTTCCAGAAACTTGGCAAGAATGGTAACCAGAACATCCGGTTCTGAAAAGTGAAACCAATGTGGAAGGGCCTTAAACCTGCATTCCCTCTACTGGCCACCAGGGGGCGGCGACTCTGGTTGCAAAAAGAAGTCGGATTGTATAGAAGTCTGAGAAAATTACCTTAGTTCTTACTTGATTTATTACCTCAGTAAACATTGTAAACATGAGTTTGTGGTCTCAATCACCAGTTTAAAGTCTTCAATACAGCAGGATGTTCATTTAGTAAATGATGGTCCATTTAGAGTCAAATAGACAATAAAGAAGGAGATGCTTTAGGGCGGGGCTACCTTGTGATTGACAGCAAGCTGCCATGGCGTTGTGCGGTCTGGGAGTTCATGTTGTCGTCTTAGAACTTGAACCCTTTCACGGTGCACTTTCACTTCATGAAAGTTAATTGTAACATTTTTGTCGTGCAACAATGTCTCATTCAGCATTCAGCTGCAAACGTTTGCCAATTAGCCCTAAACACAAAGTACAGCAGCGGCAGATGTGTATGCCATTACCTTTGCGAATATTTGGTCATGAACTTAAGTATTAAACTAATTAATATTGACCTGATGATGGCGCTAAATGAAAACCTTCCCGATGGACATAAATATCTGAACCAAGTTTCACGGCAATCCCTCCAATAGCTTAGAAACATTTCACTCTGGACCTCTTGTGGCGCTCGAGGAAAAGTCACATGATCACCCGAGTCACGAGACTTCTTCCTCAGACTAACCTACATATATTGCCATCCAGCCGCGCTGCTATCACGCCAACAAATGTCAAAGAAAATCCCTTTATGTACAGCAGGAGGTCCAGTAAAATGAGAAGACATTGTGGTTCTGTTGTGTACAGAGGCTAATATATTCTGACCTTTATGTGGAAAATGGATGAAAGAATTCTCTGGGTACCTGTGTACTTATTAGTATTACTGTTATTTGAGCTTGGGAGCAACTCGTTGTACTGTGTCTCTTTATACTGCGTCTCATATGTTCATATTTGGGTAGTGCACTTCTGGTCCAATTCCCAAATCACATTTAAAGTGAGTTCTTTTGTCAGGACGAGTGGTGTGAGGTTCTGCAAAGAAAAATAGAAACGATCAGCTGGCCAGCCTGTAAACACTGCAGCTATCGAGCCCAAATTTGGTCACAGAGCTGGAAGAGGCCAGCGTGAGTCAACGTATGGACACACAGAACAGTTCAACTCTGTAAATGAATATCACAGGAAGCCCGGCATTTTATTTTTCTCAAAAAGAGTAACCGCAGTTTGGAATCAACGGACCACCAAAGCACGACAAATGTTCTGACCAAACAAAAAGGGACATTAAGGGATTGTAAAATCTCTGGATTTAATACAGATTAAAGGTGAATATGCGTTATGACAACGACCACAGGCTTCAGTTTGAAGTATGCAACACAGAGTGGTATGATGGTCTGCACTGTATTAAACATGTTGTCTTCAGGATGCTGCTCCTGCATGTCGGCTTACAATCCGAATGCAACGGAAGGACGTTGGAAAGCCTCGTCAGTGTGTGTGTGTGTTTGTATTTATCTTAAGTGTTTATGTGGGCGTATTTGTGCATGTTCGAGTCGGTTCTGTACTGTGTGGGAGTGTTGGCTGCAAAACCTGTGTGTACCACCTTGTGCGTTAAGTGCATCCGTGTACTGTATGTCTGCGCGTCCATACAGTACATGCATGTTCCTGTGCACGCGTTATTCTCATATACGAGTTACATAATCTAGTGCATGGTGTGTGTGTGTGAGGTATTTGCTTTGGACTACCTGTTTATATAATCCAGTATGAAGTGCATACATATCCTCTGACTTCATGTTTATATTGTGTTCCATCAAAGCCTCACAGCCTGCGCTCAGAACACATGTGAGGAGTGTCTGCAGTTATTTCCCAAAAAACAAAAATCACACTATTAATATTTACAAAACAATACACAGTCAGCATGAGACTAACAAGTGTGGTACTGAGAATGGCTGCGAGCTAACAGATGAGCAAACAAATGCAGATTACATTTGGGAAACTAGGAAAATAAAGCCCAAAAAAAAGAAACAAGTACCAGCCTGTTTCATCAAGAAAAGGGAAATGTGTTGCAAGTAAAACAAGGTGGGCGGCAGAGTCGTTTCTAAGCTTGGACACTGAGAAAGACCTTTGAGCCGAAAGGGCACCGCTGAGCGATTTACATTCCGCTCTGAAAGTAGGAATTCAAAACAGAAAAGCGTCATTTTGGCACGCTATTTTTTAAGCGTAGACCACTTGTCTTCTTCCCTCCCACACACACGTCTGCACTCGTGGAAACAAATGTATACATTACTGACAAATAATTACGGTTTCACACATCAGTCCACCCTTTTTACGCAACAACATTAGAGCCTTGAAAGGCATTTTGTTACTGAGCAAATGGATTAAATGACACATTTTGAGGCACAAAGACAAAATGGGAGCCATTGGACGGAGACCGTGTGAGATGGGGGGGGGAGGAGAGGCTGGTGGGTGGGTGGGGGGGGGGGTGTGAAATGGCAATGCGAGAAAGAAAGAGGCAAAAAGAAAAAGAGGGGGAATAATGGAGACGAGAAATCTGAGGAGGAGGAATGTGTTGGCTCGGCTCCCGGCCTCAAGGATGACTCACAGCTATCTTTGTCCACCCCGGTAAGGAGGAACCAACCCCGCCTCGTGGAGTGAAAGAAGCCCACTACACCCCCCCCCCCCCCCATCCTGTTTTGCTATGCCGTTGCCGTGGTAACCAAGGCCTCGTCGTCAGGCCTGCTAGTGTGCCGTTTGTAGCGTGCTGTGGACGCTAAAGAAGACAAAAAAGGTGTCGACTTCTCGGTGCGAATTTTCTAAATATCTCCAGACTGAGGAAAAACCGAACCTATAATTTGTACAAGAGAGCCGAGTCACTGCAGCCACACGGCCCCCAAAAAAAGGACTTCATGAGACCTTAGCAAGACCGATGCCTAGTTAAACCAGCACACAAACAAAACCTCAATTTTAAATGATATATTTAGCAATTTTAAAGCCATTCAGAATTTTAAATTAAGAAAGAAAGAACAAAAGATATCTTCGTGTACAATTCGAAGTATTTAGCAAGAGCAATATTTGAATGGTCTCTAGATTTCTAAAACTGCAGCAGAAGTGAATATTTTTCAGGGCCACTTCAACACACCCCCACCCTCTAAGCTTTGCACTTATCGGAGAAGCCTCCCCCGTTTCGCCAACTTCGCAAACCAAATCCACGTCCTAGGGTACCGAGGGTCACCGTAGTCCACTAGTGTGTCCTGAATGTGGCTACACAGGACCACGTTTGAAACATACCACCTTCCTCACCTCCAGTATGATCCACCCATACACACTTCTTTGCAGGCTTTGAGGTAACCGTCGGAGAGATTTCTGCTGCCGCCACAATATAATTAAGGTGAACGGCAAATTAGTTTCATTTGTAATTTAATTTAACATCTCTTTCCGGTAATAACGTCCTCATTCATGTGGATAATTCACAGACCTCAGCGTCAACATTTATCAGAGTAACAAGTAGAACAGCATACTTTGTGCTGTAAAAAGAAGCGACGGTCCCGTTGTTTAACATTTTCATTGTTTTAAGCACCACAAATTAAATTCACCTACATTTTACTGGGGCGGTGGCAGAAATCACAGATATGAATATTTAAAACCATAGGCATATAAAACCAGTTTTATCTGTAGGGCTAGTGAAGAGAATTATTTTTAAAATGTTCCTATCTTTTAAGGAAAGTTGACTCATATTCCCGTTCATGGGAAAAGCAAAGCAGCTGCCAGGGATTGAGATACATGCACACACAGACACCTGGGAGCTGCCCAGCTTTGTGCTGTTTACCAGAGAGCAGCTCCCCTGCAGCAGTCGGGGGGTTCAGCGCTTTGCACATGGGCACATCTGCTGAAGCTGTGGGTGAACGGAGGGGGGGGGGGGGGGGGGGGGGCATCTCACTCACTTCACCCATGAGGTTTCTCTCTGCGAGAGGCTTCTATAGTTACAAACAATTCATCACCTCGCTCATTTCCTGCAGTACTATTCAAACAATTCCTCTGACATGCAGTGCAAGTGTCCGTTGATCCATACTGCATGTTCCCACGTAAACACACACACACACAGTCTGGCAAGCATGTGTGGGTGGGGTTTCCTGATGACTCACAGCTCAAAACACTGAGGAGAGGAAAGAAAGGGGTTCTCCCAAACTCCCTATAGATTGTCGAAAAATGTTCCCTTGTCCAATTATAGCCCCTCTTTCCTTTTTCCAGCCTCGCTACGTTTGTTTTAGCCATTCACAAAGCGGCTCCAAGTGGAGAGCGCTGGAGGGACGAGGTGACTCAGAGGAAGGTTGTTGAATAAAAGGGGTTTTAGTAAACAAACACGGGGGCCCAGAAACAGAAACCAGTAGTTGTAATACTGTTAGTGAGCCATTACAATTAAACACCTTCTTTGAAGCAGGCTGCAACTAATTATCATTTTGATGTTGCAGTAATTTATTTTTTTCATTCATCAGATAATTGTTTGTATAACTGTGTCGATATCACATTTTCCAGAGCCCAAAGTGCAGAACCCTGAGGTATCGAATCTCTTAACACGCAGTGGCCCAAATTCATGGTCGGGGGAGGGGTTTGTCTTCTGACTCGGGACATTAATCAGGATCCACAGATACATAATCTGAAGGCACAAGGCCTCACAACTCACTGAACTCGTTTTAAAATCCTGGTTTATTTTGTAATAGGATCAAAATCAAATAATTACAATTATTCATAATAGGAAAAAACAGGTACCTCGATGAATTCATTTCAGTATCTCAGCGATTAATTCTGACTTTTAGAGGAGACCCGGATCTGGACTCCTCAAAAGAGTTCAAGAACCGCAACTATTTTATTTTAATGTCATGTTTTAGACAATTATTGTCTGCAGACCACCTCTAAGATGCACTGCTGTACTTCCATGTGTCGTACAGCAGGTAAAGATAAACAGATGGGAGGGGCACCGCTACCTCAAGTCAACTGGGCTTTTCCAAGTGTGTTGTTCAACTCCCCCCCCAAAACAATATGCAGTAAAATAAACATTACAGGCTGGCACATGACTGTTTCCTGTGTTTCTTCAGGGATGCGGAACACAATAACAGGGATTGTGCGCTTATCTACGTGTGATAAATCACCAGAAACAGCGCAGACTTTGCCAGGAGCCGCCCGGACTCATCCACATGTGGAGGACGGGAACAGAGTTGCCAGTGTCTGAAGTCTTAAAGCAGAGCAAATGCCGACCGCGTCTGATTTTGGGGGGAGCCGACTTCTAGCAAGACACCCACAGAGCGAGGGGACAGCCAGAGAGGCGATGTTCTCTCACGTCAAACTCGTGGTTTTGTTTGGGCCGTCTCCAAAGCAAAGTTTGGAACGTGAGAAAGAACCATACGTTATCTCTGTGTGCCATTCACGCCTGCCACAATTTGCATTTGTTAATACAGTTCCTCAAACACAGCCAGTCAACAAGGGATGAAAGAGCGGTGTTCCTCCTTTTAGAGAGAAAAAAAGCGCATGTCCTCAGACACTAAAAGGCATATGAACCAGCCTTTGTTCCTCCCTGCATGATTAGTTGATGATTCATCTGACAGTGAGTCAGGCGCCAGCCTTTGAGCTGGTTTATTAGCTGCTTCCTACTGGTACTGAACCAGATTAGATGCTATGATAAAGGGCAGTGCAAGGACTCGGAGGTTGCCACCCTTTCTCTCAAGCGTTGCTGAGCCTGTAGGCAACATTGCATCCTTTAGATAACTGGTTGAGCTGCATTGCCTCAACATTGTTGCTTTAAGTATAAAACATTGTCTTGCTGCCAGAAGAGACTTTAAGCATCGTCGCTGTGCACACACACACAATGCTGCACTGTGTGTCTGCATCATTCTCAGTGGACGAATGTCTCCATTTGCATCCTTGAGTTTACTTCTCATTTGCATTAACGAGACATCTCCCCGGTGTTTCCGCCCCCCCCCCCCCCCTCACTTGTGCTCCACGTTGTAAACAACAGATCGTTATAGCCTCTCCTCCAATGAGGCAGCTGCACTGAGTTACAATAAGAACTCTATGAGCAGAAAGAGTGCTGCTAACGTTAGCTTTACGCTAAACAAAAACCCACGTGGAGTTTATGGGACCGACGAGCTTTGGCTTCTTCGAGCGCATGAGAGGGAAAAAAAGAAGAAAAAGAAAAAAGGGATTTGATGCCTGGAGTACGACCAAGTTGTGGTTGTGGCGATCGGGTGCTCTCACGCGACTGGCATAGACTACAGACGTACAAGAAATGCGGGGAAGCTCTCTGGTGAGAACTCCACAGAAACAAAACCGAGTTCTAAAAGCACACAGCGAGTGTCAAAGGTGGAGTTCGCGTGAGGATAATTCATGTAGCGTCAGGTGAGCTGTAAAACGCTGACAATAATGCTTCGTTGACTTTCCTGCGATTGTCTCAACTCTGGCACTCTCTGTTCTGTTCTCTGTGGAAACCCCACCCTTCTGGCAACAAGTCACAAGAGTGTGTGCGTGTGCAAACACCAACTGCTTTTAAAAATTCCTTACTCCAGTTGTGTGTAACAAACACATTTACACAACAGTAAAATTGCTGAGCGGTGCAACACTCACTACTGGTGATAAAGATTGCAAATTAAACTAATCAGCACTATAATAATCCTATTATTTTACTAAAGTACAGCAAACTGTAAGTGAGGAACAACATGGAGACGTTGGCTCCAAACACTCGTAATAAACAAAGAGTACAACAGTTAATGCAGAACATCTGAGACGTTTCAAAGTTGAAAGAGCTCCCTCACAAACTCAGTGCCCTGTTTAGATTATACAGCAGAACTGCTCCAAACATCCCTTTCAACTTGCATTCCTGTCAGGGTAAATGAGTGTTTTGCAGATCTGGAATCAGAACATTTTGTTAAATAACCAACGAGACGGGTAACAAGGGGAGGATTGAGGTTACAGTCCAACCTTGCACAATCCCCAATGGGCTGGTTTTTGGGCAGAAAGAGAGAGTGAGCATGAGAAACAAAAGACTAAGCGAGAGAGAGAGACTGGAGTCCCACCATGTTAAAGTGATTTACTCTGTCCATGTGCGAGTGAGTCATCGAGGCCTTGGCTGGTTCTGAAGGCTCTATGGAAACTAATTCTATAAACCACACACACACACGCCAAAACCTCTGCTTGGTACCAGGTTCTGGTCAGCTGAAGTCCAAGAGCGACTCTCATTACTAGCACACCAATGAACCCAGCAGAGAGGCGGCTCCATACAACCGCCATTCAGCGCGTTCGCAGGCCTGCCACATCTGTTTCCCATTGCAAAGTATTCCGCTAGCAGCCGAGAGAAAAGCAGCAGTTCTCTCAGCGGGATGCATCGCCCCTCCTGACATTATCCGTAGGATAAAGAAACATTTACAAAACACAGAAACTCGACAGACCATCAAACAAACGGTGTGTCCTTAAGCTACAATACCTCGGCATAACAAAATCGGCTTTATCAGGGGAAAAAGGTCAGTAAATAAGAAGAATTCTGAAAAATTAATTATGTAACGGGTAATTAATTATAGGCAATTCTTTAAGCAAAAATGCAAAAAACAAATTCTGTCTTGATCTTCTTAAATGAGAGGATTTGCTTAATTTTTTGGTTTTATATCATTATTAATTTAATCTATTTGGGTTTTGGACGGTTTGTCTGACAGTGCAAGTAATGTGAAGACAACCTTGGAACCATTTTAACAGTTTAAAGAACAAAACATTACATAAACAATAATCACTCTTTGTAGCCATAATCTGTTGATATGCACATGAATGTTTTACTCCTTCACTCTACATGTACTGTTCCTGTGTAATGTCATAAAACACTGTAGTGAAACTTGTGTTGGGTTGGAAAAACACTCCCAGAAATGATTAATGTGTCTCTTAAGGATAATTCAGGTCTAAATTATGTATCGCTCTCACATGCAAAGCACTCTTTTGTACTTTTGAACGCGTTGTTCGACATGAAAGAGTGTCTTCAATGGTGTGACGCTTACAAAGAGGGATCCAATTCACATCGCTGCAGGATGACACCCGATCTCACGGGCTCCTCTCTGCCCTCGTGTGACTCAATGTGACGGACAGATTGTCTGCCGTCACACAATACAAGCTGAGATCATCGTAGGGGGAACCCTCCCTCCCTCCCTCCCTCCCCCCCCCCCCCCCCCCTTCCCCTGGAGGCAGCCAGAAGAACAGAGGAGACGTGCCGTCAAACTGCATGAGGAAAGACGTACAGCAGCGAGATGAAATGTGCCGCTGGTGGTTGGCAGCCCGTTTGGGAGCAGGACTCGTGATGCCGAGTCTTCCTTTTAATCCATGAGACGCTAAATGTTCCCGAGTTTGTTTGGTTCAAACCCAAGAGGGTGTCAGCGACAGTGAGACGGCTGCATTCGAGGAAGAAGTAGTACATTTAGAGTTTTGATTGACGCCGCTCTGGGCGTAGTTAATAACATTAATGAAGGCCGTTCCAGGCTCCTGGTGCTGTGCGTGCTGCCCCACTTGCATGACTTACCGGGACACTTACTGGGAATTAATACATGGTTAATTTAATTAGTTCTACCTGTGCGTCTGCTGATGGGACGAGTCAAAACGTCTGCAGTGAAAAAGGCCCATTGCTTATTAAAGCTGAAGGACAAAAGACGTTTTCTAACGGCAGCTGGCTTTGTGTTATGGCAACGCAGTCAATTATGAATAAAGTGGTCAGACGATGAGCTTCCACATTAAAAGAGAAATACCTGTCACGGTGCGTGTTTGACATTTAAACAATGATTTACCAGGATTACAAAGACGCTGGCGAGCCTAATTTTTCATCCCACTAAGTACTCTGACCTAATAACAGCTCGTTACGGTCATTAATTCTTTTACCAAGTCTGCATAATTAGTCTTTTAGATGTCGGACGAAGGTGCAAACAGTATAATGTGCCATAGTTTCAACTGAAGCTCGAACATATTCACGTTTTATCTGCTGCACAGAATACTTGCATCATCGTTTGTTGCAGAGCTTTCGGCGGAAAACTATTTTGATGATGAATCCATCTTTTAAGTCGTATTTCTTTAGGAAGAAAATGTCAAGATGTGCTGCCCTCTTGTCTTGGTGATAGTAAATAGAATCTCTTTTGGTTTTGGACTGTTGGGTCGGACAAAAACAAGCAATTTGAAAACATCATCTTGACATCAACATTTTTCACTCTTAGACCAAGCAAATAATTAAAAAGAATATCCTGCAGATGAAACAATGACAGTCAGCCCGAGTTTCTTGTTCCTGGAACGTATTGTCATTCATTTCAAATGTAACTACCGATTAACAGAGCATTTAGTGAATGTGAATAAATATATATATATATATATATATATATATATATATATATATATATATATACACACACACACACACACACACACACACACACACCTTTTTTAAAGAATAAAGTAATTGGGCTTATGTTACTTGTATTGCGTTTCCTGGAGTTTAAAATAATTTTCTCTGTTTCTTGCATCAAACTGGTTTCATATTCGGTATAATGACGGAGACAAATTTGGTCTGAGGTACTTTCCCAATCACAAGAAAACAGTATAAAGCTGCAACTGTTGCCACGAGACCTTTGAAAGAAAGCTTCACTTAGAAACAAACAGTCGAGGCCTTAGATCTGCTGGACAGCACCATGTTAGGAAGAGACTTTGAAGGCAAACATTTTATCTCAACAAACTCGACATGAGCAGCTTGAGTGAGTCCTCCTGTTATCCACAACGTGGCCCCATAATAGCACGGATGTATAATGTGTCGCCTTAGAGACGCATTTGAAGTTCCCCTCGAGTTAAATATATCGGCTTTACTCACTGAAACTCAAACTATGACTAATGTCAGACCGCTTCTTATGACATCCACCTCTGCCACCGCGCTCTCCCCTGTTTTACTTCCCGTCTTTCCTCACCAGGGGGAAGGTTGTCTGGATATTAAAAAGCTTTCGTTTATCACATTGTGCGCGTTGCTTAGTGAGTGCGAGGTCTGTTTCCTTTATATCAGAGATGCCAGGGCCTACCGTGTAGCTCAGAGGACAATACAAATATATATCAAGTCTCCAGATAGAAACAAGGTAAAAGGTCATAATACAACTTTACAAGTACATTGGAAATGGGTCATGGGGTGATAATAAAAGAGAATTGTGGGATGGTTATAAGCAACGATAAACACACGAGTCATATTCAATAGAAAGGAAATGGGAATAGTGCTGTAAGATATGAGCACTTCCTGCTGTGTTCTCTGATAGTCGACTTCAACATCTCGGCACCACATTTCAGTTCTTGTTGTGCCTGGACACGTTCTACCACGTCATGTCTACCCCAGCACTCTTTACCAATTTAAAAAAGAAGAAGCATTGTTCCAACGGTCTGGCAGCAAAAAATGTCTGCGAGCTCCGTCTACCTGCTGCCACACCCTGAACCACCCTGAGCCGAAAGGTGGGGCCGACGCAGCCGCCCTAAATCCCTGCTCTTATGTATTCAAAGCAGCTCTGATCCAGGAAAGGGTTCGGCTGTTTACTTTTCAACCTTTACAGTTAAATCTCGTCCTATCAGGCAGACTTTGACGGGGGAAAAAAAAAAAAGTAGCTGTTCAAGTGTTACAAGGACAGAGGGGCGTGTGCAGCAGGAATGAAGACACATGCAAGGCACAAATAATACTACAACATCGGTTACAAGTAATAAATTAATTAAATAATTAATCTCTTGATTAGATCAGAAATTAAGTTGACATATGGCTTGACACAAATATATATTAGTTTAATATCATAGATCATAAGGAAAACCAGCAAATGTTTATTTGTGAATTTATCACATTTTCAATTAAGAAAATAGTTTAAATTGATGCAGGTACATTTGCTGTTGAATTGTTTCAGGAAATACACATGTGTACATTGTAAACACTCCCTACTCTAGTCTGGATGGGTGGAGCGTTAAAGGAGGCTGTAGAGAACGAGTCCTGCCAGTGACACAGATGAGCCGGTTCTTCCCACCCCCCCCCCCACACACACACACACACACACACACACACACACGGCTAATGTTTCACAGCCAGCGGCGCAGCTGGAGATTAGACCGTGCACGAGACTCCAGCAGACGCACTATTCCAGTCTTAAAGGAGAGACGACTGAACGAGGTCTTGAGTTCTGTAGCTCGGGGGCTCATGTTTAGTGTTCTGACCCGGCTCACAGCAACCACATTCCACCCACACCTGCCAAGTTATGTGCATCTTTCTTTTACTGTTCTCAATTATTTACCAGTCAAATAGTGCTGCAGGGAGAATGGGTGGCATTGTGGCCCAGCAGCTTGAGGTTTTGGAGGAGAGGAGGGGGGGGGGCAGCAGCATGTGTTCCCAGTAGTAGTTGTGCATACAAAGACGCGCAGTGTCACGCCTTTGGGCTAAACAGGTGTGTCCAGTCAACTGAAGTGCTGTGACGGCCCCACCTGTTGCCGTGTGTTCTGTCTAACACGAGGGGGATAACCAAGGGCACCCAACAAAAAGTCAACACATTGTGGAGGCGTAAAGATGTCCGCTTCCGCCTGATGCCGTCACCACCGTCGGCTAGGGGAGCCCGTCAAAGCGACCCGTCACCGGGGGTATAAATAAAACCTGACTTCCCGTTACAGGGAGCCAGCAGTCAGCCCATTCCAGAGGCCATGAAAAACCCTCTGAGTCACCACCCCGTCACACGGCCCAGCCAAGAATCTCAGAGCTCCATGGCAACCCAACACCAAACACACTGGAGTGTAGCAGATAAAGCCGGCCCGGGCTGGATCCAGGGATTCTTTTCCACCACACATGCGTCAAGAGATCTGCTTCCTTTAGAAAACAATAATGCTGGGGGAGCCGTTGGCGCTTCTCTTGCCAAGTAGCTGGAGAGTAGCAAGAAGCACAAAAGGCACGGGGGGGGGTATTGTGGAAGGGAATGGAAAATTCAATAATACTGTTCTCTCATCACGTTGAGAGAGCACACACACACACTACAAAGTCAACATCCTCATCTCCACCTACAGTATGTGCAAATTTACAAAGATTGACGAGCTTGGGACAACACACACGTGCCACGTTAAAATAAGGCACATTTCCTGCTGAATTTTTTTAATTCATATTCATCTTTCCACACGCAGAGCTGAGCCATACCTTCTGAGTTTTGCTCCATGTGCTTCACCGCTCACATTCAATAATAATGTCAACTCTGTAAAGGTAACACAATAGTGCTTAATGGGGGGGGGGGGGTCTTTGAGCCGGGTCGTAACATTATTATAAAAGGCATTTGCTGCGTCTCTGTATTCTGTCGCTCTCACAAAATGCAGACTGTAAAGGAGCACATGCTGTCTGGCATGCGAGTAAATGTACTGGGGGAGTACGAATACTTTCCATTTGGTATATTTTCCTTTTCTTAGAGCCCTCCGACCCGAGGTCCACTTTGCCATGACGTCGACACATTCCTCGACAGCCACCACTGGCTGAGGCCTACTGCAGCGGCCTGATCGGCTGAAAGGGAAACACCGGCAACCAACTCTGCCAACCCGCTGCTAACACCACACTTCAGCTGAGATACAGTATGCGACTCGAAAGAGAAAGAACAGAAGTTAATCATCTACTACCCTCCACACTAACCTTCAGTGCAGAGTTAGCTTAAAGGCAGCAGGTCACTTTCATACGACTTTCTTTCCTTGTGACACATGGAGCCGAGTTGTGTCAAACACTGGTGAAAGACATTTTGTCATCAGGACAGCGATCCTGATGACATTTTGTCATCAGGACAGCGATCCTGATGACAAAATGTCTTTCTGTGTGTTTAGGGTGTAGCCCGCCTGGCTGCAGGTTTGTCATTTGGAACATCCCCGGGGTTAACTGCGACACGACTGTGCTTGCCAACTGACGAGTCATAGTAACGCAACCACCAGGAATGCAGTCTACAGTTTGGTGCGGCTGAACTCTGCATTCCTGATAGACAATTAAGGTGTTGCACCACCTCAGTCCTTCTAAGTAAGGCGTGAACAAGAGGCAATACATCAGAAAGGAGAACATTACAACGTTCCGATCGACACGCTCAGCTTGAAATTTGAATGCAGTGCTGAGGACTATGAGGAAATATTTTGGGGGGCCTCAAACTCTGACCTGAAACGGAGCATTTTAACACGACTGCAAGAGAAAACCTGCAACCGGCTGACGTGCCACAAATATAGGGACATGATACATCAATCATGTCACATAGAATGTATTCTCATCCGGCCTTTGTGGCTTAACTCTGTTCACCAAATGAACAAATTACCCATTTCGTCTGTGAGATGAAGTAAACATGGCCTACAATGTGAAAAGCAACTGAATCTCATGCAACAGAGGCACAGGAACGTTCCAGAGTCACTGTGGGATCGGTTGCCACAAAAGGTAGGGAATTCCCCCACACAGGAGCCGAAAAACAGCAAATAAATGTTACATTTTCAATCCTGCAACACAACTTGAAAGATCTCTGGATGCCAGGTGGTTCTGCTGACTTTGAACTTTCATTTATTCTAAAACATTTAACATGTGCATTAAGAGAAACGACGTGTTCAGAGGGACGCACAAAATAGTACATGCAGCGTGTACTTTCTGCCTTTAAAATACGATCATATAAACAACTACGATAACTTGCAACGTGTGTTGTAACAAAGCCACTCCCTCTCAAGCTCCACCCCCTCATAAGCTCCTCCTACCTGGCTTTGAGCTCCTTGTAGTCCTCCTTCAGCTTGCTCAGCTCCAGCTGCATGCGCGCTCGCTCCTTGGCCACCTGGTCCAGCGTCTTGCGGGCGTCGGCCAGCTCGGCCTCATAGGCGGCCTTCATGCCCGACACGTCGCGGGTGGACAAGGACTCCGACTCGGTGATGCGCATGCGCAGCCCGGCGTTCTCCGACTCCAGGGAGCGCACCTTGTCGATGTAGACAGCCAGCCGGTCGTTGAGGTTGCACAGGTCCTCCTTCTCCTGCAGCCTGGTGATGCGGGCCGGGGAGGTGGTGCCACCGCGGCCGGTGCGTTTCTGGCTCGGGGTTTCCATGGTAATAATGGCTCAGCAAGAGGTGCAGAAGGGGGGTGAGTCACTGGCTGTGGGGGGGGGGGGGGGGAGGAGGGCGAGATAAGAAGAGTTAATGAAAACTACAGTATCCGAGCTTCCTTCTCTGCAAACGCAGTGCACCAAATCATGGGTAGAATCACACGTTAAACTTTAATGGAGTTTATCCTGAAGAAATGTTCCACTCTTACGCAACCCTTGTCTGGGCAGCCCGCCTGCGGTGCTGGGTCTGCTCACAGATCCGCATGATAATATATTCCAGGATCCTTTTTCCACAGCCAGTGAGCGCGTCTATAAAACTTCATTAAATACCTACCCCTCTACAGCATTTGAGTTGGTGTTAAAAGCAGTGGGCAGAGGCAGAGCGGCCCCACAGGAATGTGATCTGTTTTTCAGGAGTTCAGATTACAACCCCCCCTCTTGTTTTATAAAAGACGGTGTTATTCACACTGGTATTTTCTCCACATAGTGGAACACGCCTCTAAGTCGTCTCCTCCAGCTCCCGTGAATTACTGCAGGAGCAGTTAAGCCACTTTATGCAATTCACTCCTGAGCAAATATATTTCCCACAAACATCAACCCGTACCTTCAGCTCACACACGAGGCAATTAAAACATTAAAACACTAATTACTCCTAAAATATGCAGCCGTAGCAAGGGACACCAAAATAAATGAAAACATTTCCCTCCTTCTCTGCTCTCCACAGACTTTTTGGAAAAATGGAGAGAAACCACAAAAAAAACAGCTTTTAATTGCTTCCACAGACGGCATGGTCTGCAGTGATCCTCTCGCCCACAACGATGGTAATACCAAAGTGTTGACTCATAACATCAACAAATGCTGCAAGATGCCCCGATAAGGACATGCGTCCTCTATAGATGTGTGCTGACCAAAGAATGAATAAAAGAGAGCAGTGGAATATCTGAAAATGAAAATGAAACTCTTTGAAATCTTCAATGGACTCTGTAAATCCTAAAAATCACTGCATTAAAAAAAAAAAAAAAAAAAAAAGTACAATAGCACTACAGTTTCTCCAGCATCAGAGAGCTTCATACAGCGATTATGGATGAGGCCTTCAACAACTTTCATAGACTTATCAGTATTGTTATCAACTGCACCTGTGGCTATACAGGTGTGACTTCAACACGGCATCTTATTTCTCAGCGGCCAACCGCTCGCAACCCAAACGGCGGGGAAGCCGACTCCAATTTAATTCAGCAGTGGGTGGACCCTCCACCGCCCATTACCAAAAGTGCACACAAGGACGTGCCCGCCCATGTGGGTGGGTTGCCGCACACATCACATGCGTGCACGTAAAGCGTGCACACGCCCACAGGAGCAAACCCCATACACTCACAAGTGCTCTCTGGCTTAATTCTGAATAAATGAAGCATCCACTTAGGCTCCCAAAATGCGGCGAGTGTTAACAGGTGCCGTCCGATGCTCCACTCTCCTGTGACAGCAGGCAGGAAAATGAGCTGCAACTTTTAAAGTTACTCCACACCGCTGCCTGACTAAATCAAACCAACTCTGAGCTGACTGAAGTGAAACAAGCACTATATATATATATATATCGTGAGCACATTAGTCGCACGATCAGTTGAACAAACAGAAAGTCTCACAGGGAGACAGAAATCTGAGCACACTCTCTGAACCTTACCTCGGCTGTGTGGGAACCTCTCGACTTCAGCCTGCTGAGGGGACTAAAAGTGAGAGTACAGGACCTCTCTAGAAGTTTGTCTGCTGGTGTGAGTGTGTGAGCTGCTGTGTGTGTGTGTGTGAGAGTGTGTGTGAGCTGCCATACCCCAGAGGAGCGTAGAGAAGAGGATCCGTTGAATAATGCAGTCTTGCTCTCCACTAGTGGGTGCGTGTGCCTTTGGCTCGTGCCCTGAACTGCTCTCTTAGCTGTCGCTCACCGCACATGTACCTACTGCTGGAGAGGGAGCGAGGGGGCGGGAGCGCATGAGAGGGGAGGGTGGGGCTGTGAGGAGGAGTCAGCCCAGACAGTCTGTGTACACCACACACACACACACACACACAGCTGCTACAGCTTTATCTCTCCCTATCTTTTCCTTTCTCATTTCACTCAGACAGAGCCCCCGCCGACGGACTGACCTCAGCGACTGGTGCAAGTGGTCTGTCAACAAAACGCAGTGACGCCGGCGACACTGAACAGCTCCCGGGTGGGTGAAAGAGTGTGAATGTGCGGATCTCACCCTGCTCCTCCCTGCTGCTATGAAGAATGCATTCTTTGCCCACATTTCTGGTTTGGAAAAAAAAAAAAAACAGCTGCGACATCCGACTCTGGAGTCGGATGAAGAGCAAAAAGAAAAGAGGCGACCTCGACACACACAAACAACATCGCAAGGCCATCAAACAAATCCAGAGTACATGGAAATCTTTAATCTCCTCACAGCGGCGTTGTGATGTTATCCATGGCAGGAAACTAACCCGCCGACAAGCTCGTCCACTGAATCCAAAGAGGATAAAGTCCACAAATCTTTGGTATCATAATCCCAGCGGGTCATAGGATAGTTGCCACACGTCATCTTGAAAGTCCAAAAGGTCTGACACTCCAAAACCAACTTGATTCTGGTCTTATATTTATTTCCTCTGGGTGGAGTTAATGGAGTCACAGGTCCAATCAATGCAGGGGGAAAAGACGTTTTCTGCGTGCGTGTCTGTGTGTGTGCATCGCCTCACCATGGAAATGAAGGTTAGTCTATTCGCTTGTGTGTCCGTGTGCGTGTGTCCATGTGGTTAAACAAGGGGCAAGACAGCATCTCTGTTTTTGGGCATGGGGCCGGCCCAGTGGCAAAGGGAGTATCCTGGCTTCACCGTGGCCTTCCAGTGGAAAGGAGCTGTCAGCCTCTGAAGCTGCCTCTCTGAGTCACACATCCCGATACAAACAGCTCACTTGTTCACCTCCTCTCTCTCTCTCTCTCTCTCTCTCTCCCCCCTCTCTCACTTTCTTTTGTCTCTCCATTTTGAAGTTCTTGTGTTTCCATGGAAGCCACACCAAGACAAGAATGCCTGACTGCCAGCACAAACATCTCTCTTCAACAAGCTTTTCCACTGCTCTCCAAACATGTTGGCCTATTCTTGTGCTGTGTGTGTGTGTGTGCACCAACAATAATCAAATCGTATCACAAACGCTATCACATTGAAATGTTCAGGTAAGAAGCATGCTAGATCCCTGAAGCAGGAAGAGGTAATAATTGACTCCCAGATTGCAGAGCAAATGTGACGGTTGATCAATAATTAACTCGTAGTTTCAAAACTCCACTCATTAGCATTTGAATACACAATGTATGCCCTTGTTACGCCTAAACACTTCTGAGTTTGCAAATTTTAACCGCTTCTTCACAACGGAACTAACCGAGCAAAACATTTTAAGTGATAAAAGCATTTGGTTTACCATAAAAGGGAATAATACGAGGGAAACCTTTCTAGGGCAGCAACGTACGATCAATTTCACAAACTTGTTTTTTGTCCAAAAATTGTAAAAACAACAACGCTGGTGTAGCCAGTGTTTTTCACGTTATTGGGCAGAAATTCCATAATAACCTTTCAATGTATTGTAATTAAATTGTCTCAGAGAAAACTAGACCTCTGTCCCTCCTCTTGGCTCGGTTGTTAGACTTCAGAAGATCTAGCCTGCGACGAGCGACTCGCGCGTCATTTCAGAGAGAGGCCGTTCCGATTGGCTGTTCTACAAATACAAATGCTCGAGCACGTCCCTTCGGGGAAAGTCTGCAGAGAAAGTTGCTATTCCAACATTGGCAACATCTGCCTACACTACAAAGCAACCCCAAAAAAAGAAGACTGACTTATCAAAAGGAGAGCGACGGTAAAATAAATAAAACGTGTCTGAAGCGTCTCAGAGATGGAGAGAAGATGATGCTAATAGTTTAGCTTTCTGCTAACGGTAGCAAAAGGCTCACGGCCGCAACTAATTCATGTTCATGTTCATGAAACCACAGTACGTCATCTCAAAGGGCTTTACAGGCCCACAGGTTTGAAAAGGAAACGGCTAATTCTCATAGAATTGCTGCGATATAACAACATTAGGATCACAATCACCATCGGGACGATGTTTGAAATGGATGATGTGCACTCGTACGGGTTACTGTATAAAGTGCGTGCATATTCACGTGTGGTGAGAGGTGCTTAAGTCAGAGAGGAGGGCTGCAGGAGGTGGGCTTTAATTTCAATTATGCTGTTTTTTTTTCTCAAAAAACTGCCTACCTAAGCTTTAAAGTTACGGTTTGGAATTCTTCACTGGTTATGAAACAGTTTCAAGTTAACACTGATGCCTCGATATGCTCTACATAAATAAGTGAGATCACCAGCGAGAAGATTGGCTCTTTGTATATAGTTACTCTTAAATAACTGAAAATCAGTGAAATCATGCAGGTTCACCAGAAACTCCCTCAGCTCAGACTCCAGCGGGGCTTTCGGCAGCGACCAGCCCGCCGCGGACAGACCCAGATCCGGCTTCTCTGCAGCCTTTGACCTGCAGGAGGAAGCTCTGGTCAGAGAAAGAGAGCTCAGCGCAGAGCAGGAGCAGAGCGTCGCCTCGCCGCTCCGCTGGGAGCCAACACCGACACCACGCTGCTGGAGGCCCAGGCAGTACCGCAGGGCCCGCTGGAGACGGGGGAACCAGAAGCAGTACTAAGCGAAGATGACTGCTTCAGTAAAGCTACGAATTTTACTAAAAGAGACTCCAGTGCGCCGAAACTCCACTACTTTCATCCACAGGGGCCAACAAAATAAAATAAAAGTTCCTTGTAGTAACTTCAAGAAGCTGGTACCAATGAACGTTTGACTGTTTTCAAGCAAAATGCCAAACGAGGAATCAATTATAATAAAGAGTTGCCGATTCATTGAACACTGTCCAACTAACCGATTCAGCTCTCAATTGTTCCCAAAATGTGCAGTGATGCACTGCCAACTGTTGCCTCTCTGCTTTTAGGTGTTTTGGGATGCTGCTTTAACTATAAAATGTGACAAATTAACAATAGACTGCTACCGATGCTCTCTGCCTGTGTGACGGTCTGAGTGCCAGATGCACTCATCAAGTGGGAAGACAGGAGCAGGCATGACAGACTGTGATGCAACTCACGATTCAGGACAGGTACCGAACAGCTCGCGCTCTCTCTCTCTCTCTCTCTCTCTCTCTCTCTCTCTCTCTCTCTCTCTCTCTCTCTCTCTCTCTCTCTCTCTCTCTCTCTCTCTCTCTCTCTCTCTCTCTCTCTCTCTCTCTCTCTCTCTCTCTCTCTCTCTCTCTCTCTCTCTCTCTCTCTCTCTCTCTCTCTCTCTCTCTCTCTCTCTCTCTCTCTCTCTCTCTCTCTCTCTCTCCATTCCAAGCGGGTAGCAATAAAAACAAGGCAGGGCCGTTGTGCAACCAAGATGTTTGATTTCTCCATTATGAGCCACTGACTCGCTGCTCACGTGGGAGAAAAAGAGTAATGGCAAAGATATTTGGAGTGGTCCTAACCTGAGGAACACTTCCTCTTTGTCATCCTTTATAACCATTTCTCCTTTTCCTGCACAGACAAGCGTATACAGCACATGTCTGGATTACTTGTCAGATATTGTTGCGAAACCAAGATGACTTATTTGTGCAAAGCAACAGTTCAGAGACAAACCGGCGCAGTCAGTTTCTCAGAAACACGTCGACTTGCTCTTTGAACCTCAGCAGCTCTAATTGTGAAGCAGTCTCTCACTTTGTTATCGCTGCTGCTCAAGAGTCCATTGTTCACACAAAGTGCATTAATCATTAAGAAAAGACTCAGATACGGCATCGTATCTCTGTCCAACGCACAAGAGCCTGTTATTCACAATTCCGCTCGTTCTTTGTTTGCTTTTCATAGTAAAGCTAAATATTTGTTTAATATTCCATTTCTGCATGTATAACGTCAAACCATTGTTGCTTTGCTTACCATGCAAATTATTCGCCACGTGATCATGGCAGCCTTCACGCTTATGTAAATTCATTTTTATATTTTTCATGATGTTTGACTAAATATTGCCGAGACAGGCAACACAATGTGTTGCCGTTGATGAGGGGCTCTTCTTTCTTGAGCGCGTCTAAGCAGATACAAACCATGACGGAGGATCAGAAACTCTTATCATTATTCCAACAGCAACATGAGGAAGTGACTGTCCCAGGAGGAGATTAAGGAAACTGTTAACAGGGCACGAGTCCTCATCCAGGCCAAATAATCCTCACCACCGCGGGTTCAGCATTCACATGCGCGTGTGATGTTACAGTGGAGAACAATACAATTAAAAACACGGAGTGTGGATGCGATCAGTGGCAGAAAGAATCATATTTACTTCAGTACTGTAGTACAACTCTGAAGTTCTTGTACTTTACATACATATTTGAGTTTACTGCACTCATGCTGTATTAATTTGACAATTACTTTTCAGATTAAAATATATAAATATAAATCATTCAACTGTCCAATGGTATAACATAGGTAGAATAGGTTCTATGTGTATTTTTTTAATCTATTTTCATTTAGCCCATCCTTTTTATTATCATATTACATAACATTTACATATTTTCTGCACCAGTCTCCAGTTATTTTACGGTTTATATTCATATTGCTTTATTATCTGTAAATTGCTCTAATCTGTACTTAAATGTGACGGTCAGATGATTCAAACTTCTATAAAAGGACAGGTTCACGTTTCAAGTACTTAAAGTATCAACAGTATTTAAAAGGTTTTACTTGTAGCCGAGTACTTCCACAGTGTGGTATTTGTATTCTGCTAAAGTAAGGAGGAATACTTCTTCCACCTCTGGGTGTACCAGCGTGCCCGTCTGTCCCTGCTGAACGAAGCTGCAGCGCGCGCACACTGCGCCTCTCTGGCGCCCCCTGCCGTGTGTTTGGTCACCTCGAGCCGTCCACAGATGCTAAGCGCCATCCACCGGCGGACCCACTGAATGGAAACGTATGCCTCCAAGTGGGTAATATCTCTCACTTAGTTCACGAGTTAGTTCAACACCCTGTCAGCTCGTCCCCTTTAAACAAACATATTGAAAAAAAGCCCCCGAATACACAACGTAAAGCCATCTTAGAGATATTTACACTGCGACATGTTGTTGACTCGACCGTCCTACCGTCGCTCCTTGGAAAAGCTTTTTTTTCCTGCAGTCGTTTCAAACACGTTCCCCTGCTTTCCACGGTCACCGTTGACCTTTCAAAATGTCCACAGTCGAGTTAATCATGATGTTATCCACTGGCCGGGGTTTTCTTTGGGACAAACATCGGTGATGGCGAACTCCTTTGAGGCGAGCAGGCAGACGACAGCCACCTGCAAATCCACACGCTTGATTAGTCTGACAATCTTTGCTAATTACGATGCAGCCTGCACGCGCGCCACCTCGCGGCCACAATTAACATTTAGGTCCGCGTTGTGTTGAGATTATACCGAGAGTGTGGTTAACTGGTGCTGGTGAATGCACATTTGTGAACCAAAAAATAAATTATGAAAAAAAAAAAAATACATATATACACACATTTGTGTATGTATGTATATATATATATAAAAATATTTTATATAATGAAAACGTAATTTGTGTTGATAGATTAGGGGTGGATGTACAAATGTATACCAAAAACAAATACTATTATCAATGAATTACTCAATGTTATCGTAATTGAATGGGCTATTGTAGTGCAATCTGATGAGTCGCCTTTGTTCTAATCCATGATCCTTTCCAGCAGCATCACACCTTATGCTTTGCAGACTTATATTATAAGGTGTGTTTGGTATTGAAGGTAATGGACCTGTGGCAGGCCTCTAATGTCTAATAACCTCATCGGAAGCTGTCTGAAGTCTGAAGAGATGTATACATACGTGCATGGCTCTTGTACTATCAAAGAGTTATTGGTCGTGTAACTGTTCCTGCATTCCCACACTATAGTTGCAAAGAGATGCACTCCAAAAGTGGGGTTGTTGTGTATTAAACAAACAATTCCGATACCTGTTATCACAACATGATCGCTTTACATGGACCCCACTTTGGCAATGATTGATCTCCTGACCTGAATTGATAATTTAATTAAACCGCCTGCCAGGAAGCGCCATACAACTCCTCAAGGCAGCTATACCAGCGTGACTGCCACGAGCAAGCTGTACAGATGGCCCAGTTGAAGGGTGCAGTCAGTTTAATTCCCTGTGATCCCAAAATCAAACGCAAACACAAACAAACAAACAAAAATGCTAATTAAAAACAACTCAAGTGTGCTGCTGGAGATATTCTACAGAGCTTTATCATTATGTAACAGCTGAACATGAATTTTACATGACCTATGTTACTGAGCTGTACATTTTTTTTTTTTACATTCACAATGATCAGAAATGATGGAACAGCACAGTGGGTCACATGGAGGCATCAGAGAATGTGCTGTGATTGTGGCCCACTCTGGTACTAGAGGTGCACCTTCAGGACAGTATTAGCTCGTCATCATTTGCATATCCCATCTAACAAAGATGTTCATATGCTGATGCCATGGTACAAAACTGCACCATTCAACACATCCAAACACACAAAACGTAGATTAAGAACAACAGTCGCAGTTGTAACTTTAAACCAACAGTAAACATGTTTCTGACATTTTAGGAATAATAACAGTGTGGTCCAAAACAAGGATCCAGCGTGAGAGCATCTCATTGTGCTAAATTGATCCTTTGAGATCATAAATGTAAAATGTTTGATCATCATTATCAGTACTTTGATGTTGTAGCTGGTCAACCTGCTAATTGTATTTATTTAGTGCGCTTGATTTGATTAAATTTACTTTAGTTGCATTCATTCAAAGGGGTTATCAGTGGCACGGTGAATGCTGGAGGCAAAAAAACTGTCTGACCATTTTTACATTTTCTGGCCTTTTATCTTTTCATGTTGGCAAAAGATTACTCAGGAAATAATGAATACTTTTGTAACATACATTGATTGCTCTATTGTCACATTCAGGCATGACTCAAGATGAATATCTCTTTAAAATACGACAAGAAAGCCATCGCACGGAAATGGATTCAGCCAAACTCCCCAACAAAGGACTAATGGAGTGCAGTTGTAAAGGAAATAATATGGAGAAATTGACCTTTGCCTTCAGACTACGATGTGTTCAATAAGTAAAACACTGGAAAAAAGGACAACATATGTATAAGCCGTAACCCTTTACACGTCACACTGAAAGACCCTTTTCTTACAAAATTGTCACCACAAAGCACTAAAAACAACACAAGCGAGACTTTTATTGCTTTACTTCATACAGTGTTGGACAAGATTTTTACGTTTTTTTTATGTTAATCTGCAAAGCGACTGTTAAATATGGCCTTCAGATAGATGGGCACAAAAAAAACCCACAAAACGTCCCTCTGAAATGTAATGGAGGTGAAGTACTGAGCAGTGAGGAAGTACTCAAATCCTTCACTTACAGTAAGTGGAAGTAGCACAATGTAAAACATCGGCTATTCAACATATTACTAAAGTAAATACAATATAAAGCTAAATGTACTTAAAGTCTCAGAAGTACTGAAAGGGCATGATGGCCCTTCCAGCGTATGTTGTAGTTGGTAAAAGCGGAGATCATTTGAACAAATTTACATATTGTTGGGCAGCAACATGTGTCATATTCTATAAACTAATGAATCATTTTGTGTGTAAAATCTAAATGTACGAGGTAAATGCTGCGGAGTAGAGGTAAAAAGAAGCATTAAATGAAAAACACTTGAGTAATGTTTTCAGTTACTTTCCTCCACTGCTATTAATGTAAATACTCAAGTAAATCATGTTGGCCTAAAACTGCACAACTTTCCATTACTGATGATACATGTCTGACAATGACATTAATGGCTTTAAAGTGCATCTACTTTGCATTTTGTCTCCTATCCGATGTAAAAAAAACAACTAAATCTTAAAGCTGCGTCGTGTGCAATCAGGTGTGATCTAAGAAGCCGCCATAATTCATCAACAGCATTAATGTGCAGATTTTTTTTTTTTTTTGAAAGAGAAAAAAGTAGACTTTCACCACGTCCAATTAAAGCCAGATCTAAATCAACTGACACGTTGCAGGATTAGAACGAGGACCAAGCGGGACTCTTCAAAGCTTTGTGTGTCGTGTGAGATCACCGCCGTGCGGGAAGCGAGCGGTGAGGTGAGCCTTAGTCATCACTAGGCGTGTCACTGGCTGCACAGCATCAATGTGATTAGAGAGGGGGAGGGGTGTGTGGTGGGGGGGGGGGGAGTGTGAGAGAGATGACCTAATACTCTGTAAAAAGCTATGAAGTCATACTACCTGACTCATATTCCCAGCCGACACCAGCTCTCCCAATCACAACATCCCAGTGCGTTTATGTGTTTGTTGTTAGCGTGTGTGTGTGTGTGTGTGTGTGTGTGTGTCTGATGTGCACTGAGTTTTAAGATGGAAAAATAAAGTACAGACGTGATTGTTGAACCAAAGGATTTGCTGCCACAATGATTTAATAACAAAACTATTATTTTCATGATTTATTATCCATTTATCAAGTACATATCAAACATTCTCTGGTTCCAGCTTCTCACATGTGAAGATTTGCTGGTTTTTTTCTGTTTCATATCATTTTAAATTGAATATTTTCTGGTCATAACAAGTGTTTTCAACGTGTCACCTTGGGCTCTGGGAAACTGTGATTAGCATTTAGCACTATTTTTCCACCATTTAAAAGACGAAACGATTAATTGACTTGTAAAAAAAACCAAGAACATTCATCAATAATGAAAATAATCAGCGAAGTGTAATCATTGTAGCCTTAACAAAACAGCCAAGGGTGTGAATACCACATCACTTTGAGCTGTCTCTGGTTTGAAAGGTGAAGCTTGGTGTGGAGATTTTTGCTGACTTACCCCAAAGATGGAAGATGGAGTTTTATGCGTTATTCTATATTGTTATCTATTCTTCGCTTGCTTTTTGTTTTATTCTATCATCATGATGTGCAGTCTGTCTTGTACTTGTGTTGCTGCTGCACTGGCCTGTTCTCTCAACAGCGGGAAAAAAGCTCAGAGCAAATAAAAACAAACACAAATAAGCAAACAAATAAAAAAAAAATAGAGGGGGAAAACAAACAAACACAACGTGGCCTCCGGATTTACAGTTTCATCTGGTCAGCTGATCGACTTCAGGGCTCTCGTCAGCTTACCAGCACAAAGATGTGGTATCATTTGCATGAGGTCTTACATCATCGCTGAGAGCCCGCTCACTATGGCATCAGCACGTGGTGCTCAGCCAACACGTCCCTTTGTGCTCGCAGAAGCCTCATTCAAGTGACAGCGGGGGCACCAGAAAAGTCTTGAAAGGGACATCTGGCCGTGGAAGTCAAAGGGACGTCCTTTAGGGATTCTTAGACATGTCTTCACAGCCTATTAGGCGTGTACTCTGTGGGAGACAGACACCGTCCATATAGGTGAAAGCTATATTTGCATGGGCTCTTGGACAAAGAGGCTGGTAGGCTCGATGTGTCTCTGCGGCACAGTAAACCACAGCATCTCCTCAAAGATGCCAGTCAGCCTTTCATCAGGGGAGGGGGGGGGGGGGGGGACAGCACTACTGTGACGACCAGATGGTCAAGATCATTGAGACCTTTTTTTTTTTTTTTTCATGTGCAAGTAACATGACCTCAGCACTCTGGGTACCACGCAGCTAACGCACACACACACAGACACACACGGACAAATGACAATCGTAGCCCACAGCTAAAGGAACTGAGGGCTGAATGAAAACCAGACCTGCTGCGGTTCATTCAGAGCCCGGAGACGGTCTAGTTCAGGGTCACAGAGGTGATGTGGTACAGCAGCATCACCAGTCAGACCTCCAACAGGCCACACCAAAACTCACACATGCAGGCAGAGAGGGCTGTGTCTGAGAGGAGGAGAGGAGGAGAGGAGGAGGGGGGGGGAACACTATCCCAGATCCATGCTTTTTATTGATCGGGGCTCTGGACTCCCAGCAGACCCCTTTTAATGGAAATCCAGACTACCTCTTGGACGCACTGGCCTCATCGGTGCGACCACACTGCTGGTCCCCCATCACCACCCTCTCGCCCAATCCTCTGGCCTGTCCACTGGGTGGGGTTTGGGGATTGAGGCCAGACCTCCTGAGCCCACCCTCTGGTCCTTCATGCGTCACGCTATCCTGTTCTCCTCCTGCTGCTGCTGTTTTTTTTTTTCCATCCGTGTTATTGGGTGGAGTGGGGATGTTTTAATCCTGGACTCATACCGGGAGTCTCCCTGTGAGTTCTCATCTGCAACGCACCCTCAGGGAACCAACCCCGTCCTGATTGGCACCCAGAGCGAGCGGCTAGACTGTTATTATCCATGTGAATACACCTGCTCTATCTTTCTGGGACCATTTCAATGCAACATTTATGTTGTTGTTTTTTTACTTTCAGAACTGGTGTTTGAAATGATATTGTTGCACAATTCTATGTGTTATTAAAAGGCAGTCGGCGTCCTCACTAGAAATGCTGAAAATATTCATCTCTGTAAGAGTCGCACGCCACAATCAGTCATGAGGCCAAAAAGGAAGAGAGAGTGTGTTTTTGTTATATTTCAGTGGTAACCGAGTTACAGTGTGGGAAAACACCACACGTGATGGGGAATAATTAATTGAACGTAATGGATGGGGTTAAAAACGCACAAGTTATCCACGGGGTGAATTCAACACCTCCCTTTGGGGACACAAAGCAAACACAACAAGATAATTCCTCCAACAGCAATTTAGATATCAGAGAGCATCAAGTGTTCACATGTGAAGATATCTCTTTTCTGGAGGGGTGGAGAAATAAACAACAACAACAAAAGCAACGGGGGAGCAGTGGAGCATTTCATGTTTTCTCAAACATCCCCAGAGTTCTCCTTGTCGTTCAGGTAACAGATACTCCCTGTACATCCCACCATGCATATGCACAGATGGTAATGACAGGCTAAGCTTCAGTTCGACTGACACTTTGAGGGAGCTGGAAACATGGACATCGGTTGTTGTTCAGCACTGTGAGCCAAACAGCCCATACCAGCTACAGTGTTTCCTCAAAGCTTTTATATTGATGGTGTTGACCAAAGTGTATGGCGAATAATAATTTACTACTCAAGTCAGAAAATAATGATATCATAAGAGGAATCTCCCCCACTTTATTTTCTGCTCATATCATTGTAAATAGATGTAGCCATAATTTCCACATTTTAATAACATTAAATGGAAGTTGCAGGTACTTTTGAAACAAACAAAAAAAACAATCTTCAAAAAGGGAAAAGGTCTGACTAAACGTATGAACTGCATTGATAAATGTGTTTTTTTTTCCCACAATGTTGTTATTATTATCATCCATTCTGCAGTTTAGGTCTTTGTGTAGTACTACAACCATGCCGTCAGGCGTGGTTTCTGTCGAGGACATCTTGGGGAGTCTATACGCGAAACGAACGGCGCGGTTCTTTGTTCACCGGGGCTGCTGCTGCTGGTTTTTTTTTTTTTCTTCTCTTTTTTTTTTTTTAACGGGAAATGTGCGAGGGCTTTTCTGATGTTTCCCCCGCTGCATAGGGTCTGCAACGCCTGTCTGACAACTCCCTTTCTCCTCCTCGTATACAGCCCCCACCGCCCCAGACACCCTCTTTCGCTCCTATACATAACATCCTCATGCGCAACGGCGCCGGAGACAAAAACGCGGTGACCTGCCGCAAAGCACGGCTACATAGAGGTGGGCGGACCCCCCCCACACACACCCACAAATAATGTCACAAACTCCTTTACCCCAAAAAAATCATGTCAGATGGTCCATGTCCCCCCCCCCCCTAACATAAAACGCACGAGCCCACTTGTTTTTGTATCTCTCAATGATAAAGTTGACATCATCCTTTTAGCAGCACCACCAGATGACCATGTGCGCACTCCTACTTGCACCTTTTTTGGTAACGCAACTGTTTACATCCCGGATGGCTGTTTCTTACATAAGTCGCTGAAACTGCGGGTTTTTTTGTGGGTTTTTTTGTTTAGTTTTTTTGTTCAGGCTGCACCGCAGCTCGTGTCGCTGGGAACGAGTCTGCGGTAACAGTGCGGCGGCGGCGGGGAGGTAAACGGTGAGGTATTTCTCCCTATCTATAGGTGGCGACGGGGAGGCAGCTCGATTTGAGATGCCACGGGCTCGGGAACCTGAGACGGAATGGTACAACGGGAGGGCGGCTCGTTTTGTCTCGGCGAGGAGCGGGAGCTGTGTAAACCAGACTGGGTGGAGCAACGCACCGCCCGCCCCATCCATCGCGCAGACGGCCTTGTGTCCCGTTCGCCTGGAGCTTGGAGAGAGACTACTGTACTGAAAAGTCTGGCGGATAGAGAGAGGGAGAGCGAGAGAGCGAGAGAGGGGGCCGGTCTATGGGAGGGACTAGCGCAGAGGGGGGAATCGGAAGGAGGAGGGGGCGAGGAGGAGGAGGCGGCACGGTTTGCTGTTTCTCCAGTCTCTTTCCCCTGTCTTTGTCTCACACACTCTTTTGTTAGCCATGCCTAGCCTGCTGGTTTTAGCAGGGATCATGGAGAAAAACGGGGGCTATGCCGGGGATCTGGCCGGCTCCGGCTTCGGAGGCGACGGTCTCCTCGTGCCGCCCGACGAGGAGGAAGACGACTCCCGTGCCCTCAGGGTCGCGCTGGGCCAGTTGTCTCTGCTGGGGCTCGGGGGGGAAGGCGAGGACGGCGGCGGCGGAGCCCCGACAACAGGAGTGCAGGACCGGAGCAACAATAACAACAACCACCACAACCACACGAACAACGTTGGCGGCGGCGGGGACGCGGCGATCCTGCAAGGGAAGAGCAAGTTGTGCGCCCTGTACGAGAGCTCCTCAAGTGAGACGAAGGGACGAGGCTGCAACATAACAGAATGCGTCCCAGTGCCCAGCTCTGAACATGTGGCCGAAATAGTGGGGAGACAAGGTAAACCGCTGGCTTGCATATTATCCCCCCCCCCCCCCCCTCCAAACTTGTGCTTTTATCCCACTAACAGTGCTGCAGTGGTTTCCCGTGTGCTTTGTTTGTGTGTTTGTTCTCTAACTGTTACCTGGTGTTATTTGACAAAGAAAAGGGAGTGGTGTGTGTGTGTGTGCTCGCGTGTTTTTTTTTTTTTTTTTTTTAGTACTCCCCCGAGACATCAGCCTCCCACTTTTTTTTTTTTTTCCTCCTGCTAGCAAGTTCTCGTGGTCTCATCATTGCACTCCGCACATAGAGACGAGTCGCTTGCTGTTTATTTCTTTATTTGTGTGTTTTTTTGGAGTGTTTTTTTTTGTGCCCCGTCCCTCCTCTCCTGGGCGAATTATTCTACATCCACGCCATCAATGTCAGCGCACACACACACACACACGCGCGCGCACGCACACACAGAGTGTGGAGAGCACTTGCTTCCTTTGTCGTCTGAGACGCGCCAGACTGTTCAAAAAAAGGCAACGTGCGGCTGGAGAGAGAGGGCGAGGGAGAGAGGAATGTCTTTCACTTTGAATCGACGGCTTAGAAAATACACCAAATGTACACATTTAAAGTCTCAACGGCGGGGGAGATGTTTAGCCTCTCTCTCCAAATGTATTCCGCTGGTTGTTTTTGTGTTGCGCACTGCCCCGGTCACACAATTGGACAATGGAAGCGTGGTCCGCGTGTGTGTTTTTTTGTTGTTTGTTATCAAATGAGGCGAGTTGGGAAGTTCAATTCCAGACACGTTACGGATTCTGCCCGTTTTTCTTACAGTTGGAGGTTGTTTTTTATTATTATTATGGAACAAAGACCCGAAGTTGAATGACAGCAGCTGTCAAACAAAGGTGTGAAAGTCGGTAGGGGGGATAAGGGGAGGGGCGCGTTAAGACAGTGTTGTTGCTCGGATGGCCTTAAAGGGGGTGACTCAGCGAGAAGTTGCACCAGGAAGGGGGGGAGTCCTTTTTAAAACAAACAAACAAAAAAATAATAACAAAAAAATGAATTGTCCTGTTTGTTTGTGCCTGTTTGCGGTGACGTTGGTCGGTGATTTTTCTTTGTATTTGTCCATATTGACCTATAAGCTGGTTTTTTTTGAAGCCAGGAGGAGATTCTCCTTGTTCAGCGTGATGGTGGTGGTGATGGTGTTTGTGTGGCTGCTGCACCCGTTGTTAGTTGTTGTGATGAACACAAGGGGCGAGAGGGGGCAGAAAAAAAAAAAAAAAAAAAAACAAGGACCGGGATGCAAGGGTAGTATAGCATCTAAAAGCTGAATGGGAGTCACGCCTTGGAGCTGAACACAAGAGGCTCCTCATGAGCCCCACTTCACTGCACACTCTCAATACCACATGGTCGCCTGTCAGGAGAGGGAGAAATAGGGGGGTGGGACCGGGAGAAGTACAAAGACTGCAGGGTGGGTGAGGTACCATCAGCAAATCCTGATTTATCTCGCAACGAAAACAAACAGGTCTCGAATAATGTCACAGGGGGGTTCAGATGGCTCCCCGTCCCCCCTTTTTAACCATTACCTGCTCTTTCTTGCTTCTGCTGTGGGGATGTGGATTTAGTTTGCGCGGCTAAGTGCCCCCTTGTCTCCCATTGCGGCTCCCGTTCTTTACTCTGAAGTGTAAGTTTTGAATTTGAATGGGGTAGCCGGAGGGTGGATCCGGTGTGAAGATAGATGGGCCCTTCTGCCTCGACCGAGAGGACATGCTGATTTTTTTGGGGGGGGGGGGGGATTTGAGACCAGGTGCTTTTGATTCGGGGGCCCCCTTCGTTGTTTGGCGCCACGCTCACACCCACCTTCTCCTGGTTGAATCTGGCAAACGGAGCATCCTGCTGCACGGAGAGGAAGGGTTGGATGTGATCGGAGTCACGGGCGTCGATTCCCCGGAGGAGTCCTCGTGCCATCTTATCTTTAGATCGAGGGCGGCTTTGTTTTCAATCACTCCTGCACCCCGGTTCAATAGCTGCAAAATAAATGTGTCTCCGGTGACCTTAATATCTGGTAGCGATTAATTAATCCTCTGCTATTTTGTTTGCAGACAATTCTTTAATTGAGGCGTTCATTTGGACTGATTAAAAGGTGCAACGTAGTTTGAGAGAAGGAATCTGGCATTGGCCCTTTGATCCCTCGTGATAGGAACATGTATATTAGCCTAATACGAGGCAACGGCCACCAAGGGGATTTTTAGATTTGGGATATGAGCAATACTGAACCCTGAGAGGAGTAACTGTTCCTGAACAACGTGGGCCTTTTTAGTAGCATTAGGGCAACATTCGTCTTCAACTTGGGTTGTCTTTGAGCCTTTTGATACTCGCTGCTGCGATTTTCAGATGGGTAATGTGATGATGTGCCGTGTGATCTGAGGCACCTGGAGTCTGGCAAGACGAGCTGAGATTCATCCACGGCACAGACGCCTGCCCTCGTTCGTCCAAAGAAAGGCTCCGGCCTCTTTAAGACACGAGTACGGGCTCCGTTTAAGTCGTCAATAAACGCGGACGTCCTAATGAGGGAGCTGCCTGAATTTCTGAATGAAAACTGACCCCAGTAATGCCTGATGCATTCTTCACCGAGTGTAATACAAACAGAGCCTCGCCGTGTTCCCTCAAAACGTACCCGACAATCCTCCTGAAGAATTTACTTCATGTACCGTTCTGTCCCATTACGATGTCGGGTAATTTGTCATGAAAACAACATTAACCTGCACTCTCTCACATTGAGGCTCTGCCTTAAAAGCACTTAATAGAGTAAACTATTGCACTCTGATCAGGAACAGGGCGGATGTACAGCAGTAAATGTCCCAAAAAACACAAGCACATGTGGGCCGACTGTAGTGGCTCGTGAGTTCAGCGTGAGGTGAAGCAGCGATTGCGTCTGCTGTGGCTCGTACAGCTCATGTCGATGCTGGTTGAAACGTCTGCAACATCCATGTGTCGGTTAGCGAGGAGTGTGCCTGATTTAGAACTAATAAATAAGTGCATTGAATAGGTAGAAGTGCTGGAAACCTCATACATCATGGCAATTACTCGGTGTGTGCTTTGCCAGTAGAAAACCTGCAACACATTAAGTTAAACTGGTCTTAATTGGTGAATAAATCAGAGTTTTGGGGATTTCTGTCAGCTCGGGCTGATGGGGAAAGTGTGTTCTCACCGTTCGACTTGATTGGTGAGTCACAAAATGCAACTGATGTATCATGTTTACCTATTTTAAAATGTATGTTGTTGACTCTGCAGGTTGCAAGATCAAAGCCCTGCGGGCCAAGACCAACACCTACATCAAAACCCCCGTGAGAGGAGAGGAGCCCGTGTTCCTGATCACTGGCCGGAAGGAGGATGTTGCGCTGGCCCGCCGTGAAATCATCTCCGCCGCGGAGCACTTCTCCATGCTCCGGGCGTCCCGCAACAAGCTGGGGGTGTCCTTTAGCGGCTCCCCGCCCACACCGCTGCCGGGTCAGACCACCATTCAGGTGAGAGTGCCATACCGCGTCGTGGGGCTGGTAGTGGGGCCCAAAGGCTCCACCATCAAGCGCATCCAGCAGCAGACCTGCACTTACATCGTCACGCCCAGCCGAGACCGCGACCCCGTCTTCGAGATCACGGGGTCGCCGAGCAACGCCGAGAGGGCCCGCGAGGAGATCGAAGCGCACATCGCCTTCCGAACGGGGGGCCTGCACGACCACAACAACGAGAACGACTGTCTGGGGCCGAACGGCGGAAGCAGCCCGGCGGGCAGCAGCGGCGGTCTGGAGAGCCGGCTACAGCAGGTGTGGGGTCTGCAGGGGGGCCAGCGCAAGCCTCTCACCAGCAGCTACCGCCAGAACTTCTCAGATGCCATGGTGGGAGGGGGAGGGGGAGGCGAGGGCGGGGGAATCTACAGCAAGAGCAACTTCTCCAGCTCCGGAGAGAAGCCGTGCTCTTATTTCGGATCGGAGGGCACCCAGAGCTGGGGCGACCCAGACTACCCCAAACAGGTGGCCTTCTACGCCCAGCAGCGGTCCAAGAGCTTCGGAGGCCTCCCGCTCCCCCTGACCAGACTCTCCCCCGGCTTGCCCGAGTCCTGCGGAGGCAACAACAACTCGTCAGTCACCAGCATTGTGTCCGTATCCGGCTCGCCTCACGCCCAGGCCCGCCGCGCCCACAGTGAGCCCATCTCGGCCGGCGAGGGTTTCCCGGGCCGCCTGCCAGTGCCGGACTCGCCACCGATCACTGTGCGGGACTGCATGACCTGCTTTGAAAGCAAAGTGACGGCTGCCTTGGTGCCATGTGGCCATAACCTCTTCTGCATGGAGTGTGCCATCCGAATCTGTGAGCTCAACCACCCGGAGTGCCCAGTGTGCCACACCCAGGTCACACAGGCCATCCGAATATTCTCTTAAGGAACCACATCAGTTTTTATCATTAGTTTTGTCAGTGTTTGTTCAATAATTATTTACTGTTATTATGATTATTATTATAATACACACTTTTGTTTTCCAGAAAATTTACAATTTACAAAACAATCAAGCAGATATTTTAGAAGGCACTGCTTGCTTTACTAAAAAGTATAAGAAATATTTTTAAGTTTTTCTTTTATATATATATATGCATATATATTTTATAAAAGTTTTGTTTATAAGAGAAGTATAGTACCTTGCATTTTCAGTTTTTTGACTGCTGCTGTTTTTCATTCATGAATCACAGCGTAGGCAGAGGTAGACAGTAATGTGAACATTTTATTATTCAAATTTTTTATTTTACCATGAAGTGGGTTTATATGGAAGGAAGAAGATGATTGTTGAGATACCCAATCTGCACCTGACTGACCCGGAGAGTCAATGTTGTTATTAGAAGGAGAGAAGAAGAAACACAACCGTAGACTTGTCATTGCACCTTACAATCATCTTGGTCTAAAATAGGATTTTCGCAATCATA
Organism: Lycodopsis pacificus; assembly: GCA_028022725.1. NCBI lineage: Eukaryota > Metazoa > Chordata > Actinopteri > Perciformes > Zoarcidae > Lycodopsis > Lycodopsis pacificus. Next base: position 24,095,139 of record CM051695.1, read on the forward strand.
CCGTAAAATTTCGGGAGCGGAGGTGAATTCCGCCTCTTCTCAGTTTTACTGTGATTGTGATTTAATTGGTCCAAAACCGATATTGATTTCAGCAAAATGAAAATGTGAATAGATTGGTTTGAGTCAAAGCCATGTTACCTTTAAACAAAAGACAGCCCCCTTATTTCATCCTTCCACCTGAAAGGATTGACGCTAACAAAAAAGGAATAGGACATTACATCATTTATTTATGGTAATTAGTCACATTTTTATTGGTGTCATCATTCACAGAGATGGGTGAAAGTTGCATGAAGTATCAGTGAATTTTTTTCCTTTTCTTTCCAGTAGCCATTGATTACACTTCGGTCACTGCAGTTAGTTTGAAAAGACTCGGTAACGCTCGCTCCTCGTGGCACTTGAAAAGCGTGTGGTTCCTCGGTTGGCTTAAAGCACTGATTTAATTTGTGAGGCCGAAAGCCTTGGAAATCGTCCAGTTGGCTAGTTCTCGATATCTGTCTCCCCCCGATGGACTTGTTTCAAAGCCACCTAAACCGCGCTTTATTGTCTTGTGTGGCCATTTGGCCGCAGTCGCTGAACGATATAGGACGGTCAACAAGCGTCCTCGCCGAGGTGTGCGCTGTAAATAAAGAGGAGAATTGGTACGCGGACAGAAGCCGAGTAAACCTGTGCACCGTTTCCTGAATCAGCAGCAGACTCCGATTCAAAAAAAAATAGTTGACGCTGTAAAAACACAGAGTCCCAAATCAGTAATCCTTCCTCCAACGGCATTGTGCGTGAGCTCCGAGGGGGCCAGCTGTCTCCCCCTGTAATTAGCAAAGCTGTACGGGAGCAGGTGTTTCGTGGCACACTGTAGCTGTGACCCCAAGTCGGAGGTCTGGCCTAGCCCCCCTTTTTCATTCTCTCTTTTCTTTGGGGAGTGGCTTTTATGTCTCGCCCCTGCTTACAGTTTGATCGTTTGCTTTTTCCGAAGGCCTCTCCGAGCGGGAGCGTATTGTCTGGGCCCGGTAGCGGCGTGGGCTGCGGAGTGCTCGGACACGGCCTGGATCCACTCATTGATAATTAGGCAAATGGGCTGGTCCAGGTGCGGACCGCGTGGGGGGACTCTGGAGCTTGTGTGAGGGGGGTAAGACAGGGTCCCGCAGCGAAGCCCCCCCCCCTTTTTGTCGCCCCGCCCCAGCCGTTACAAACTCGGTGGGGGCTGGATGGTCTGGATGCAGCTGGGCGAATGGGACCCCCTCCTTCCACTCCCTCTTGCCCCTTCCACCCCCCTTTTTCCTCTCCTTTGCCGCGGCTCCGAGCTATCCCTACTGGGGAGAGGGGGCCTCTTTTGTCCTAAAACACACACACACACACACAATTTGAAAGACACTAGCTGAATTTGGCAGCGCCTGTGCAATGAGTGGGGGCTTAGGAGAGAAATAAATTATCTACAGTTATCAGGGGATTCCCCAGTTACCTGCTTTCAACGTTAAATTGGCTGTGTACCCTTTTTCCAAATTATATAACTGTACGCGCTCACCTACAAAGGAAAAGAGATGATCTTGATCTTGATCGTGATCTTGTCACACCGGGTGCAGCATTAACTCCCCCCTCCCCCTCCCCCTCCACTCCCCCAACAGCACCGCCCTGAAATTGTGACGCGGGGGGTTCTGTTTGTGTGACTGCGCCGGTGCAGATCGTGTCAGCCCCGCTACTGTATGGGACATCCTGCAGCTGCCCCCTTCACTATGGACACCCGGGCTTCAGCCAACGGCAGCCCCCCCCCCCCCCTTTAGCTTTGAGCTTCCAGAATGAAATCAAACAATTGTAATTGACGGGAAAGCAGAGGAAACGCCCCATTTAACCAGCACTCATGCTGAATCAAATTACACACCCTCTGCGTCTGCCTTAGCCCCAGCCTGGGGATTTCTGAGGGCTAGAGGAGAGCGGGTGGGGGTAGGGATTAAAGCTGTTGAATGATAGGAGTGGAGAGGGGGCATTTTAACTGAAGAAAGAGAGAAGTATGCCCCCACCCCCCCCCCCCCCCCCCCAAAAATGAAACCGTGCAGCTCTTGCAATTGTATTGATCATTGAAGTCGTGCAGAGCTGCTGGCTGTTGTCACATGTGGGCCAGCGGTGATGACAGGGAGCCTCTCAATGACACTCGGCTTCTGTCTCCCAAAAAAAAAAAACATACAACATTTACAGCTCGTGTCTTCCGGGACTCAAAAAGCCCCTCCTTTTTTAAAAGTTTTACAAAAAAAACAAAAGAACAACAAACAAAACATATGAAGCAGACCACTCGCATTGCGGGGGGGAACGCACCCTGAGATCGATCAGATGATCAGATGATGAGATCGATCAGATGATCAGATGATCAGATGTAGGAATACAGAATAGTTTAACGGACGGAGGAGTTGCACAGCGCTTTGGCCTCAGCTTTCAATGTCAAATTCAAGGCAGTGTGACTGCTGCTCTTTTGAACTTAGTATTTTTGTTATTTTGTTTTCCGCCTTAATATTTTGTATTCAAATATTGCCATTGCTTTGGCATACAAGGTAGCAACTTTCGCCTTTGATAGCACCGCCCCCCCCCCCCCCCCCCCCTAAAACAACTTTTAGAAATGCTTATTTTTGGAGAAAATAATGTGAATCAAACTGCGTGGGTGGGGTTTAGAGGGATTCAGGAAATTAGGCTCTTAAAACACTTTACTTCAAATAATAGAGTAAAGCACCTTATGCCAGAACATTTGATGAATACCAAACCGACCACTGATGGTGAGATACTTTTCATAGAATTTGAAAGACATGCACATAAGGATTCCCTATCATTTTCTTTTGTGTTCTGGTGATTCTTGTTATTCTTAATACTAAAGTAGTGCTAGTGGTGATTTTTGGGGGGGGGGGGGGGGGGGTATGGGGGGCTCTCGTCCATTTAGTCAATGCTGAGGACTTGCTTGAGTTTTGCACTGGTTTAATGAAGAGAGGGCTTGTTGGAGAGTCTCCCTGTTTAGACGCTGTATACGTTAATGAGTATTGTACTTTATGGGAGAGCACTCTGAACATCTATGTAAATACAGTATGTGTATCGGTTATGAACATCCGGACATGGGCCCGCTTGAAGTGAGGTTTTGGTTATTTTTACACGCCGAGGGTGTCATCGTCAATGTTTTCGCATATGGAATTCAAAATGTCTCTGAGTTTTAGGGAGAGTAAATCATTTATATATGCGTCCCGTCATCCTTTTTGACTATAATAGTATATTAGATAGATCCATACATTGAAGAAATGTTATTTAAACTGATTAACTTAGTATTCCATCCAAATATATAGATAAGAAATTTAACCAGACACTACTATAAACTGTAATAGTGAATATCCTTTATGAAGCCGCTGATGTATAGATCCAATCCCGAATAAAAAAACTAAAAAAAACTGGAATGAATAGTATGTGTAATAACCCCAAATGAATAAATCTGTTTCTATGTATATTAGGATGAAAAGCAATAATAGGACTATACTGGGACAATAAACAGAGTCGGTTCTTTAAATAATATTCTATTCAGCAATTGACCTTGATGATTAGGATAATACCGTTGCGTTTCTGTCTCGTATTAAAATTCATTATGGATTCATGCTAGTGTAAAAAAAAAAAAAGCAGAGATATAATGACTTAGTAACAGTTTCAGGATAAATAATTGTTCTTGTTGTGCTCATCAGGGTCTTAAGTCGTTTATTCTTTTCTTTACGTTGAATATCAATCAGATCACAGGGTGGGTCGAGACAAACTGAAATGATGAAACTGCAGATTGCTTGTGACTTGAGAGGAACTCTCGCACAGCCTCCGTCAGAAAGAGTAAAGGAACCACCGAGACCAGAGCTCGAGCACCGAGGTCTCTAGGGAGCAGGGGGAGCCGGTGACTTGGCTTATGACGGACAGACGTCTTGAAGGCTTTGGTCCAGAGATACACACACACACACGCAGCGGTGAGAGGAAGAGGGCGGGACAACACGTCCGTTTAGAAGAGCGTTGATTCGTTACCCCTCAGTGTTCTTTGTCCCGCTACAGGCACACGTGTTACTTACAGCATATCTTTACCTACTAATACGTTTCTCATTTCGTGGCTCTGTTTTATACTTGTTTTGCACCTACTTGTTTTTTTACCTGTATTGTTTTTGAAAGACAAAAAAGGTCAGACATAGCCAAAGAACAAAACACAAGGAGAGGACTTATCACTTGAGTTAACTTATTTTAGCATAACAAAAAGATCAACTTGGTTTACCCAAAAGTCTTCGAGGCCACGCGATCGATATCTGTGAGATGAAGGCATATCATGTTTCAGTGTTGTAAGATTAGTTTAATACCACAGAGGCTCCGGTAACAGACTTACTTCTCCCCAAAGAGGTCGGCTTAAAGCACACCCTGGCACTTACACGGCCCTTTTGAGTTGTGTTCTTTTTTTTCTTTTCCGTCGTCGTGGGGTTCGGTTGATGGGAGAACAACTTCATCTTTCTAAAAGAAACTTCTGGAGGAGTTCAGATAAAAAGGGACTGCCCACGTGATTTAAAAAAAACAAACTAGACTGAGAAGTGATTGTGCTGACAATGACAAGCCAGTGAACATTCGGGCTGGATTCCTCATTTCTAAGACGGTACCGGGTCGGATGTAAACGAGGTGACAGTGTGACGGTGAACTGAGCAACACTGTGGTTTTAGGTCTGAAGGAGCCGTTGACTGTATGCTTACATTTAACTGCATGTTAGTGAAATATAGTACAGTAGGTAAGATTTATCAGAGAAAAACAGTTAAGATCGCTTGAAGAACTCATCCGCCTGATACCTGAAGATTATGAAAAAAAAAAAGCTTTAAGACCTTAAAGTGAACATCGGTTTAAAAAATCATATATTTACCGTGTAGTTTAACTAAGTGATACATAAAGTTTAATTATGATTCTTAAGACTATGCTAAGGTGTAAGTTTCATTTGTCCAACTCACCCAGAATGGAACACGTTTGAGTTGAGCGCAGCAGCGACGGGGCGGGGCGACTCACAGTGACATTGGATTCATTAAGTTCTTGTTAGTATTATTTACAATATTGTATTAAGCTTACTATGATAGTAATGGTAGAAACTGTTGATGTTTTTCTTCTCTTGATATGAAAAAGGTCTTTATGCATTTATGTAGAATCCCTTTTAAGGAGTGATAGGAAATCCTTATTTTCAATGGATGCACTTAAAGCAATTGTACCAACCTGTCGAAATCCACATTGAGAAAGAAATGCATTTGAATGTAAAGAAAAAACACAAAAACACAAAAAAAAAAGACCACTCGACTCAATGCACTCCTTATGCTTATTGTTTGTCAATTTACAAGTGAGCTTTAAGTTTTTGTTTGGAAAGAATTTTGCGACAGGTTTTCAACGTAGACTATATTTGAGTTCTTCCACATACATTTATAGAAAGTAACTTAAAATGAATAAAAAAACAAACAAAAAAACATATTACAGTTTCTCAGATCTATTTTGCTAACATGGGTTATTATTTCATAGAAAGCAGAGGAAAAAAAACTAAAGTCAGTATCTGGATGTTATTTATGAAAAGCAAAAAAAATAAAAAATGAAGCAAGATATTTATGAGTAACCTCGAGACATTTTGTTTTTTAATTAAAAAGGACAAGAAGTTAATATATTTCTAAACAGGGAGGTCAGTTTCTACTAATAAGTCAAATGAGAACAGATGTTTAGAAGTTTTATTTATGAAAGTTATGGACGCTCGACTCCTCCGTTTGCTGCATGGAGCGAACGGAGAGAGCGAGAGTTCCCCATGGCTGAAATTTTAACTTCAGGCGTGCACTCCTTCAACACCAGTGCATTCACAATGGAATAATTACAGAAAATAATATAATATTTTTTAGAATTTGGAGATATTTTAGTCACAGAGCATCAATTTTGTGCCTCGATTCTATATTTTTCCAGCATCAGCATTCTTTGTGCAGTGCTGTAACCCCTTCCTCCCCCCCCCCCCCCCCCTCAACTAACCCCATGTTACTGACTGAAACGCATAACCCATTTCCTCTGTAATCTAAACTCGCTTTCTACTTATCAAAACCTATAAAAACATGTTACGACTGCTTGGAATGAATGAGGCAGCCGCGGCCCCTCTCTCGCCAGCCAGGGGGGGGGGGCCCCCCCGCACACAACTTGTACACACTTTTCATTCATACATTTTCTACATCTACTACTCTGACAGTTTGTGATCAATAGCGACGGAGCCTTCATGAGAGACTTTCCCCGAATGTGCTAACTGGGTGAAGTGTGCAAAACGGAGCGGAGGCATCTAGGAGGGGACAACAGCGCGCCGTGTAGTAGATCTATGTAACTAGATGCACTCGTATACACAAAACAGGTTCATTACCGTACTAGCTTGCATGTGTGTTGTATGGTCACTTAGACGGGAGAAGCGGCGCAGGGCCGGTGTTGCTCCTGGGCCGTTTCTCCTCTGTAGATTTTCATAGTTGGGAGTCTCTTTGGAAAGTTGACATGAGTTTGGAGCCAGACCAAGAGTCCATTTCAGTCCCCACATCAAAGTTGGATTTTGTATTCTAAGTTCCCGGTTTATCGATGAAAGACTGCTCGCACCTCATATGGGTTTTACTTGACATTTCTCGGGTTTGTTGAGTTGATCAAGGTGAGAATAAAGAAAAAAAAAAAACTTGACAACGGCACTCCCAACGGCACATTTTCTGCTGCGTGTAAAGGACGGAGACTGAAGTGGCGCTCGCTGGTGAAACTCGCAACTTTTATTTCCAAAGGGGTCAATACAGTCTGACGGTTTGTCTTTGGTAGCGTTTCCAGATGTTGCAGCACAGTGTAGAGGTGTTTCATACCGGTCTAATAGCGGTCGTAGTGCATTAGTTTTTGGGCCGGCATCAGCCGGCGTTAGTTTCTGGTTTCTCTGTGAACAGTGAAAGAGGGATGCCAGTGTGGCCCTCGGTGGCTGACCCGTCAACTTTGATGGATGGAAATAAAAAATAAAAAAAATAAGTCTTTGAACTCTGTTACAGTATGCCGTGCCATTACAAGGCGTGCGATATTGCAGGTTTATTTGTTATAGCACATGTTTTTTTTTGTGAATTACATTTTTTGGGGACATTTTTATTATTATTATTGTATCTGCGCCATGTTAGTTCTGGTTCTTTGTTATTTTTCCAAGATTCAAGATGTATTGTAAATGTTTCTAATAAAACAAAAATGAAATGATCTCCAATTGAAGCGGTTTCATTCTTTCCTCCAAAGGGGAGCTTTTATGGCTTAATTGACTATTCATATTCTAATCCCAATGATCAGAGGAACAATAATTTTACAGCAAAGATTCAGTTATTATATAATGCATTCATTGTGCCCTCCACCAGATTCATTAATGAAAAAAAACAGCTACTTGCAGCCTTTATTGTTTCACAACATCTTAAGAGACATGAGAAGAGGCAGGCTATAACAAAGGAGATTTATTTGTACATATGCAGTCCAAATATACATATATTAGAATAAATGTTGAAAAGCCTTAACCTACACCACCCAGTTTAAGACCTGTGAAGTCAACAGAAGTTAGTGTTTGTGTGGAAACGCGTAACCAGGATAAACACCATCCGTGTGCGTAACCTTTGGATTTAATTAAGCCCCTCCTAACACTACCATCCCTTTCCTCCATCTATTAAACTATTAGATCTTAACAAACCCAAATCCTGGCTCCCGAATACAAACCCCCCGCCCCCCCCCTCCACAGGAAATACAGACAAGTGAGAGCGAGGGCAGACCTCAGGGAGATCCCCGAAGGCAGAGTCCTGTTCCAGTTACATACAGTGTGGAGAGAGACAGAGAGCAGTAGGTAGCAGGCAGTGGAGGATTTCACTTACAGTAAAACAAGCCATCTCGGGTACATCAGAGACCACAGTAGCAGGGCAGGGCTGAGTGCCCTCACTAACTCATCCCCTGAAACATTATCCATCCATCTATCCCAGCAAGCAGGCAGCAGAAGCTGCAGCAGCAGCAGCAACACCGGGTTGCCAATGCATTTAAACCAATTCCCCGGATCTCTCCCACTGCACCCAAAGGTTCAGGGTTAGGGGTGAGACGGGTACCAGGAGAGCCACTGTGAAGCGGGTTAACCCGCCCACTAGTGACGCAAGCTTTGCACAGCGTTAACTCTCAACGAGACGGGATCGCCGCAAGAGCGCGACTCATCTGTAGCGTACAGAGTGTGCACAGCGCAGGAAAGCCTTCCAAACAAAGATCAAAAGCATTTAAAAAGGAAACTACATGTCACTGGTAGAGAGGGATGTTGTTGCTCTGAGTGGAACACAACTTCAATCAACCAACTTTGACCAAATTCCAGCATTTGCATTTCGGCAAAAGAAAAGACTTGAAACCCTTGTTCCTGCATTAGTTGAGATATGATTGTGGGCATCAAAAAGCAAAGCGATCAGTGTGGAAAATCAAAACCAAATAGTGTTAAATTGCAAAACCGTTTGGCCAGAGACGACCTTAATCGAGTGTTCAATAAATATCGTAAGGGACATTATGTTTTCTAAATATTATACATTTAAGCAAAATGGGAATGACTGCGGCGACAAAAGGGAGGACAGTTTTGAAAGACAGAAATCGTGATGAGATTCAAAAGGGACCTCATAATGCGTTACATTTGTCAGATTGTGAATCAGTTGTGATCAAAGGCTGAAAGCACTGGGTACGCTGCATCTCACCCGTTTTCCTTCCATCGACACTAACCCCACCCTCACCCCCGTCTAAACTTCTCCTCTACCCCTCCTTTACTGGTCCCCCTCTTCAGAATGTATTAAGTCGTCTTAAGAAGACAAGAAGCAAATCAGCCCCCAGCACAACTGTCCTCGGGTGAAATGGTAATCTCTACCCGGCTCTCCATTCTCCCTGTCCACCTGTCTGTCTCTGTTTGTCTATCTGGTTGTTTCTCCGATTGCCTGGAGGTGAAGGAGGAGGTCAGCGCTGAGGCCTCAGTTGCTCTGGCAGCAGACACCCTTACTGGCTGAGTTTTGGGTGGGCTCCACCGTGATGGGCACTACGTTGGAAGCCGGCGAGAAGTCTGAGTCACTTCGCCCTGACATCTGCCTCTGTGACACGATGTTGTAGATGGCTGTGATGGAGAAAAGGGTGAAAGGGAATGAGTTATGTGTTGATTCCTAGAAATCCAGCCAACAGTGGGACATATTGTGATAAGGACAAACAGCATGGCGGAACTGAACAACAACTGTTCTATCCAGACTCCTGGCAGCTGTGAAGGATTCTTTCCTTCCTAAACTGGCATCGTTATGTCATGTGGCAGCACCGCGTCTCATTTCAGGCGTTCCCCAATGCTGCAATATGCAATACAGTTTAAATTAAAAATGTTAATACAAGTATTATACATCAAGGGACTTGCTTCTGTGACCCTGCTTTCTTGTGCTGGGAAGAAGACACAATAAAGTCACATATTTAGCAGACAGGAGCTGTTCAAACACACAGGTGACCTTAAAAAAGGGGAAATTCTCCACCTTTTATGTGGACATCCAATTAGTGTTGGGGGTCAATACAGTCAATTGATGCGATAACTTCCTCAGTGTGCGCTGTATCGACCGAGAAAGCTGCAAAATCTGTTCTTCTTCCTGCGTCCGGCATTTGATGTGGCCGTGATGTCTCTATGCCTGAGAGAGGACAGCAGGACTAGTGCAGACCCCCCTCTGACTTACTGTGACAGTAACGCTGGGTATCGATACTTGATACCTTTAGGTGTGGACTGAAAGGACCCAGAACTAGGTGGTATTGAAACAACCATTTGTCTGGTTTTGCAAGCAGCCAATCACAAACAAGCGGCCACTACCTACCGCTGCAGCTACAACCGTACAGTCTCGAGCGCGCTGTCTTTGACGTAGTTGGAAGTTCAGCGTGCCGAGATGCCACAAAAACGTTTGAAAGTCTGGCTTTACTACACGCCTGTTGAAAACAAATGCGTAATCGTTGCATTTTACGCAACAGAGCGCTTCAATTCACATGATGGGCATCGAATGAAGTAGGAAATAAAGTGATACCCATACTAGTAGAGTACCTCAAACCATAACTTTAAGAGTACTGGTAATGTACTTGTGTAAACAATACACAGCCCCACTGTTACATACCGCAGCTTTAACTCTAAACTACAGCCAGATGTGGACCATAACAGTCCTGAAATAAAGACTGCTGATTTAGAAACAGAACTCCAGGCTGGCTGTGACATGACGCGTCAGGTGGAGAAGCCATGACTCATTACTACAGATCCTACACAGCACGAGCTGCCACGCCCACACAATCCACGAGGACTCTCTGACCTACGATCTGTCTGCTGCTGCCATCTCCACACACGCGACATCTTCTAAAGTTCAGCTCCAACTGGCCCGCTAATGTACGGCTAACTTCCTCTCTCCTCCTCCATTAACGAGCTAATTAGCTACGTTAGCTGAATGGAGGCTTGCCGGTTTGATGTTTTTATGAATTACAAATTACCGATAAAGCCGCGGTGTGGGCAGAACGTCTCACACGGCTCAAGCTGAGGCGTCTAGGAACTGAACAAGAAGGATATAAACAGTAAGTGGCGCAGACTGACTGGAGCAGTTGAAGTGGAAGCACCACTCGCTGTTGGACTGCTCCTTTATGCTCTTCAAGGGTAGACTCAGTCACAACAACTGCTGTTTTCTCCTCCATTGTACCAAATCTTTAAAATCCAATGCACTTGTTAGTGCATCTACATTCCTCTAAGGGGACTCTGTTCATAGACATTTGCTTGATGAAACATATCTGTGAGTGTGAACCAGTATCAGAATGCCTCCCTTAAACAGAAGCATCTGGTACAGTGGGTCAGTGTGGATGTGTGACCACAAACGGAGACCATTAGCGGTTCGTCAGTGATTGTCAAACATCACAGCAGCTCTCACTAGCGCTGGTTGGCTGAGTGCTCTTTCATTGAGCCAAACAATCATATTTCTTCCGTAGAACATAGTCTGGTAGTGTTCTTACCACAGACTGCCCACCAGTGATGGGCATGTAAAACTGATGAGATGGGTTTTGCTGCCATCTAGTGGCAGAGGATGAGTGTTATGTAAACCATCACTGGAAATGTAACACTTTCAGCCAAATCAATATATACCGGTATATATATATATGCGTGTGTGTGTGCAGCATTATCATTTGATGCTTAGGAGGTTCAGGATCAAATGCACATTCATTCCCTCTAATCTGATTTGAACATGAACGAAGAAATGAACGCAAATGTGAAACCCACCTGTAAGAATAGTCTGGAAAGCCAGCTCCACATTAGACGAGTCCAACGCTGACGTCTCCAGGAAGGACAAGCCGTGCTTCTCTGTAACACACACAGGCACAAAATGTGCTTTAGGTTTAACTTTCATAACGCCTCTGAGCTGAGGTGTGTTGTTGTGTTGTACTGGCATTACCACTGCACTGATCCAGGGATTGATTTCTTCTACATAATGCACTCACTCCAGGGTTCCCCTTAGAAGCGGAGTCATTTCAGCTGCTTCCTGTTTGATCGCTCAGTGAACTGCTTTGTACTTATAGAGAGATCTAATGGGTTGTGTGACAGCTGACTGGTCTGCTGTTCATTTACAACGTGATCAAATGCAATGACGTTACCCACAAAGACAGGATAAAGAATATAATGCAAACGCTTTGTAAGCAAAGTCTGCTGGGATACAACTGCTATTAAAAATGGTTATGCATACATAGTGTATATAGACAGACACGATCAATCTGTATTCAAATAAGGAATTAATGGTTTACGCTATTATTGTAACTATTTTCCATTCATGTGTCCTAATGAGCCAGGACCTTGAAACCCAAGCAGCTTGATGGAATTCAGCCATCATTAATTTTATCATTCATATCATTATCGTTCCTTAACGTGAAAAATGTACAGGACAGATTCCTATCAAAAAGTAATAAACTATGTTTTTTGATGCTTACTTGATCTGATCAACAACCAGACAACTAAAATATACGTCATGGAACTAAGAAACATGTCTCATTTCTTGTACATTGTGATATCCAAGTATAAAGGAGAACAGTTACTACTATCCTACATGGAGGGATCATGTTCTCACAGTGGCGTGAGTGAGACATCAGACTGGTCCACTGTCACTGTTCACTTCACTCGTGGCCTTACGACACACTTTGCATGGACGTGTCCACCACCGCGGTCTTTATGTAAACTAGGCTTCATAAATTACGTTTGTGGAACAGAAAAACAAATCCGTAAATTCAGAACGCACCGAGAGGCACCGACAGTATTTAACCAGCAACGGAAATTATTCTTTTCACTCCAACACGAATCAACAGGGCGTCCTACCGAGACTCATTTAACAGTCAAACGAGGTACAACGCCGACTCGGACCCGAGCCAACAAACTCAAGGTGAGGAGTAAACACGTGGCTCAACTAATCTAAAATAACAGTGCGCGAGAGTCAAAAGGGTGACACAATTGTACCGCAAGGCTGACCGTAACAAACAGACCTGCTCTGAAACAAAGCCTTGAGATTCTCAGAGGGGCGAGATAAACGGAAGTTGAATTAATCTAAATCTAAAGTACTTTTGACCTTGAGCTGTGCTTGCTTTTATATACTCGCAGTCAAGCCAAGGACATTTGGGGTGAAATGCCGTACGTTGTGCAAACATTCCTAACACGGGTGTTCCCAGTGGTAATGAGCGCACAACACGTATGTTATTAACACTTAAGAGTCTAATTAAAGCAGCTAGGGTTCAACTCAGTCCATCCAGGCTCATTATCATAAGTTTAACCTGGTGATTATCTGTCTGTGCTCACACACACACGCGCACACACACACACACACACTACCTGCCAAGGCCTTGGCCTCGTCCGTTGGCACCGCCCTGAGGTGGCGTAGATCACTTTTGTTGCCCACTAGCATGATGACTATGTTGGTGTCTGCGTGGTCCTGCAGCTCCTTCAGCCAGCGCTCAGCATTTTCGTACGTCAAGTGCTTGGCGATGTCGTAAACCAAGAGGGCTCCGACTGCTCCGCGGTAGTACCTGGACAACACAAGATGAGGCGGACATGAAATAAATGAAGAGCAGAAAACTCGTTCTTGCCGCAGCCTGTTGATTTCAGGATTCTTGGCGGGTGTGTCACACGGGCTCGGCCAGCTTTGAAGCTGAGAAACACCAGAAATAAAACAGTAAAAGCTCCCAAAAAAACACACTGCAGACAAAGCTCATAAGACAAGTGAACATTGGCTGACATTACTTATTTTTAATTGAAGACTGGCTCTAAAATCTGCTTCCTTAATGCCTGGGGGGGGGGCTTTATACAGCACATGGCAATGCCTCAGGGTTGGTTACCCCATTGAGGCAGACTACTAAAAAAGACAAATGTTGGGACGGGAACTTGATCGAGAGACGAGGAGGAAGCTGTGATTAATGAAACGCTGCCTGCCCTGGGGCAAAAGGCTGCATTTTGTAGTATTAATCACTTCAGAGATCCTTCTAACTATTTTAGGAATGATGATTCTAAACTGAATTCGTGGAGGCAGGATGACTCTTGGTTGGACGTTTACAACCCTTAACCTACAACCCCAGACGTTCATAACGCAGTGAAAGGTCATGCGACTGTGAAAAAATAAAAAAAAATGTCCCAATGCACATGCATGAGGAAGCAGAAGAGGCACTTATAGGTTCCTGTGCTTAGTATCTATATCAACATGCTTATTTGAGCCGCTGCATGTGGAGCTGTGTGTCTGCATGTATGCTGGACAAAATCAAAAGATCCATCATTTTCTTCAAGAGAGCACGTACTTGTGTGAAGTGGTTTATTATCACTGCCTATGGGTGGAAGTGAACGCCTGTGACAACAGACACCACAACAGCCTAATGGAGCTCTAACAAAAGGCTTCAATGATTACTTTACTCACGCAGAAGTGATGGCTCGGTATCGCTCCTGACCAGCTGTGTCCCAGATCTGAGCCTTGACGGTCTTGCCCTCTACCTGGATGCTGCGTGTGGCGAACTCCACCCCGATGGTGCTCTTGCTCTCCAGGTTGAACTCATTTCGGGTGAAGCGGGACAGCAGGTTACTTTTCCCGACACCCGAATCTCCAATCAGCACCACTGCAGGGGAAAGAAAAGGGGGATTTGGAACAATCATCATCAGTTATAAGGTTTATTGTAGACTCTAGAAAATGTTACACAGAACAAGATGGGTTGACTTTTTTCTAAATCAAATTTGACTCAGTATTATCAGTTGTGCCGCTCCATCAATGACGCATGCGTGTGGCTCCCAGCCGAAGTGGAGCAGAAACTCCGGGCACGCCCACTGAGCATACAAAATACTGGAACCATCTAATCTTTTCAGTTAACACCCGCAGACTGAGAGCAGGTGAAACCAGTGATTCACTGCAGTTTCACCTGCCAAATGTACTTCAGCCATAACAGTATTTGACTGTGAATACGTTTAATGTTTAAGAGAACTGAGACAGATTATACCACATGGTAACTTAAATTGATTTGTTCTCCTTCTTAAAGACTTATAATCTAAAATAAATCTAAAATTTTCAGACATCAACGCCTTAAACTGAGCACTCGCTCTGGAGCCGAAACTCAGCTAAAGTTTGTGCAAATGCCAAGCACTTCCTCCAAATTACTTTAGCTTTGGGGCCACCATTCACACTTTGCAAACAAAGCATACAAATCTATTAAATCTAACATAAGCTACACTTGTTTTAAAAAAAAAAAAAAAAAGGCTTTGGTTTACATACAAACGTCAGCAGGATTTTTACTGACATGGCGCGAGAGCGGTAAATGACTATAGTTACAATGTGGAGCTATTCCTTTAATGCTTCGTGTGTAATCACGACAATAAAAACAGGAGGTTAGATGCTGCGTTTCCTCCACTGGACGCCCTCTTAAAAAGTACTTTAAAAAAGGCATTATTAGGGCGAGTGTTTATCAGAAAACTACTTCCACAATTGTCAGGTGAGTCAGTGTGTCAAAAGGAACCAACCACAACAGTGCACCACCGGCACACCACCCTGCTATTATGAAATAGGAACTTGTTATGGAATGTTGAAACTGCATTAACAAACCGACCACCGTGTCTACACATGCGTTTAAGCAATACTGCTCATTCTAAAGGGAAACTGTGTATCAAAATGTGTCTGTGGTACTACAGTATGGTGTAACAGGCACAAGTAGAAACCCGTTCTGACTTATTTAGACTTTGAAATAATACAAATATGGGGCACCTGTGAGGACCTCACATTCCAGCAGTGTGGCTCTCCTACATGCCTGATAAAAAGGGTAACATTGTCATTTTCCATATCGCCAAAGACAAAAGATCTTGGGTGGAGGACAAAAACCATTATGCAATCATGTCAAAGTGCTCTGCCACAAGACGACTAATTTCATGGCTGCATTACACGCCCATTCACTATTGTTGGGTTTGCATTCTTCAGGTAAAACGAATATGACACCTCTCTATTACATTACACAACACTGCACCCAGGGATCTAGTCCAGCCTGTGACTGTCCGGAGGTACGGCAGAAAACAAAGAATGGAACTAAGTAATACTGAGAATCTGAGTCAGTGTCTCGGTCTGTTCAGTCAGATTCATTGATATCTCCTGAATCCCTGTGAATGGAATAACAGATAACTATCACATCCTCTCTCCATTGATGTGGAATTAAAGCCATGCATAATGCTGGCAATCGTCAAGAGACCCTTTTAGATTTAAAACATTTAAAATATACATATTGTATATCCACTAAAATAAGCAGATGGCCTTAACATAATATAATCAGTTGGGCAGTGAAATGTGCCTTTAAATCCAAAAAGATGCTTTGTGAGAAACAAACTGAATTGAAGCAGTTTGTATGAATTGTTTTTACAACAAATACCCAATATTAAGGCTCATACACATCACTGAAATAAACATGAGACAGGTATGCTTCAGCAGGATGACTACCTACACTGATGTCTCTCCATCAGTCGGGTTTATGTGACTCACTGGCACAAAAGGAGGTTGTAAGAACAAAAGGAGAGTCATGACAATAAGGTTGAGCTCTTTCCTGGTTCGAGCAGACGACGGAGAAGGCGGCCGATACTTATCAGTGTCCTTGCACCGCCACTGCACATGATTCAGACAAATTTGCTATTTGGTCACCAAGAGTCATGTCACTTTATCCGAGAGCGAGTGAGTGAGTAAGTAAGTAAATCTCGTCTTCTCTATGCTCAGGGACACTGTGGCCACACACACACACACACTTCATGCAGGTATTTCCAGTTTGACAACACATGCTTGTTTGGTGCTCTATAATTGAACAGACCATGAGCACTTCATTTCCGCTTCGCTTGTGACAAGATTCAACTATGAATTACTTTTTTTTTGTACCAGGTAGCCATTAAAGGAACAATCACTCTCCACCCCCAGTATACATTATTAGTATATATTGATATCTATGAATGACGCTTATGATGTTTGCTGGACCATATATTGAGAAATGTTAAATATTAAAGTTAAGGTGGTGGAACAATTGGATGTTAGTGACAAAAGAAGAGTTTTTTTTACCAAAGTAGATTCAAACTGCAGGTACACCATGGAGTCCTCAGGTACAAAACTAAATAACCTAAACTCCATGTATTCTCCAGGTATGGATGGAGGTTGTTTGGATTTGTTGACCTGCCACATACTATGACCCCCCCCCCCCCCCCTATTGATCAACATCGCATCCCCCAAAAACATGATTGCACCATCGGCCTGCAAGATGACGACTCTACTGCAGATGCTGCTTTAAACATAAAGACTACTTATAAACTGCCTTTATGAGCTGTAGCGCCTATGTCGAAAGAATACGTCTTCAGTAATAGTTGCTGCGAACAGCAGGTGCCTTTGTCTTCAATGTCGCGCGACACCTTGTCGTTAGGCACGCGGGTCAACACCTTTAACAAGTCGGCATCAAATGACTGGCAGGTGAACGACTTGGTGTCGAAGTTGAGCTAACTAGCTTAGAACACAAACAGCTACTCACCTTTAAAAAGATAGTCATACTCGTCTTCTCGGTTGGTCATAGCTTCTCTTCTTCGGCGTCTCTCTACGTATTTAACTCGAAGTCGGAACACAAAACTTAATGGTGTATTTCAACTACTACTTCGTGTGCGTACGTTAACGTTAGTTAGCCTCACGCGGAAGACGGTAAAGTCTGACTCAAACGACTAGTAACGCCAAAACATAATAATGTCAAATGTCAAAAGAATGTGACACTGCTGCTTGTTATCAAGCATAAAAACATCCAACGGCAGCTGAAAAAGTTTCGCTTCGTCTGTCTCGCCCTCTGTCACTTGCCATTACCGAGGCTGCGACGTAACGTCAGTTTCTTTTGTCCCGCCCCCGGCTCGCCTCCTACTGGTCAACAGCTGATGGACACCTGTCACTGAGGTCGACTGTGATTGGTCCGCTCCGCCGTCGGTTATTAGTTGTGCCGCTGTGATGACGTGTGCGGCGCCCAAGCCTCAAAACAGGTAACGTCGAGCCACAGGTTAATTAATAAGCAAAGCAAAGCCCAGCTGGTAAAACAAGTGGTATGACAAATATCTCACTGCAGCGCGTGTCGCAGCAGCCTATTACAGTACACAAATACAGTGGTACAACACAGCAGGCAATGGAGCTGATCAGAGAGACAAAAGAAGACACACTCTGAGTATATAAAGACTATTGTTCTGTTTGGGGTCCATGGAGACACTGGGCCCAGTGTAATAACTCAAAAATACATTTAACAGAGTTGTATTAGCTTTGATACTTTATTACTTTTCCTTAAATCTATGAGACTTGCTTATAAACATGATTTTGAACTGACTCATGTTGTTGTATGCTGTGTAAAATGTGTCTATGCATTAGTTCTCTCAAGTAAAACATGGTCAAATTCACTGTAAGTGCTCTATATCTGTTGATTTGTTTTTCACACCACCAGTCAGCCCAAATCCATACACAAACCCAACAAATATTGAACAGTACGCAATAATGCAGAGCTGCAATGATCCGATGAATCGATGCATCACTGAAAAATTTGTCTGCAACTATTTTGATATTCAAATAATCGTTTTAGTTATGTTTTTAAATAACAGCAAAATGCCATTTCTACATAGTTCCAGAGGTTCCTGAGGATGTGGTTCTCTTTGACATACATGATGGTAAACTTATTGGGTTTTTGACTTTTGGTCAGACGAAACAAAATATTTTTAAACTTTAAATCCGGCATTTTCACATTATTCTGACCTATTATTAATAAAACGGTTTATTGACAAAATAATCTTCGGCCTATAGCCATAATGAAAATGATTGTGAGTTGCAGCCCTGAAAACATGAAGTATTCCTTTATTTGGTGGAATAACAGTGTCCCATTCACTTATTTAGTGTGAGCACAACACCAGGGTCCTGGTCCACCTAAATGGAATTGGGCCATAGTTAATGTTATCAATTACACCTGTGTTTAGCTTGCAATGACATGTCAAAATGGCTGCTGTGAAAAAGGCCTATACATTGAGGTATATGGACACCAGACAGTGAGGAAGTAAAGACAATGTCAACGCAAAAGAGGTTTATCAAATTCCCCTTTCTTCTTCTCCTCTTTCTATGCAAACGGTAACTTTACACTGACGTCCCTAAGACCACATTGTGTGCCAACATAAAATAAAGGTTTTGTCATTTCAAGTTGAAATAGTGTTTATTTATTTGACAAGTAAGACTTCATAGAGACAATGGAATTCATGACATAAATGCAGACTTCAGTCATTCAAGGTATCCAGATGGATACTAAAAGTATCCATTAAATACACTGGAATTTGGATTTGGTGCTTCCCAAACATTAAAATCAGGTTGACCATGTATAAGATATTACTGTTTTCTCACTACCAACAGCACAAAACACAAGCTTAAAATAAACTATTGGCCACTAATATAAGAATCTAAGATGATCCTGAAATGTGGGATATAAATGCATATTAAACTAATGTACTGTATCTATTATCAAGATAAACAATTATATGCATACATTGACTATGGAGTAAAAAGGGAATAATAATTCATAGTCACAGTAATTGTATATATTATTGGACAATTGAACTCTTGGCAGAAAGGGAAAGTCTGAAACAGCTTGCAGTCAGTGTGTAAACTCGTCAATAAAATGAGACGTCACACAGGTTTTACACACTGTTTATTTATTGTGCTCAGAGAGGAACTTTTTTTTAATCATATCAGACACGGATAACACTGACCGTCTGACAGCTTGTGTTTGATAAAAGGCCACATTATATTTGTCAAAGTCTTGTTTTCGCCGTCTCTCTTATCAGGCAAATCCACTAATTCCCCATAAAACTGACGGCTGGTTTGGTTTCGCTGTTATCAAATTTGCAGCAGGAAGGAAAACACATTTCTACCATATCTCCCAGGCCTAATAAAGAGGTCTGTGCATCATCATTCTGGTTTCGCCAGCTTTAATTGGGCCAGTTAATCATCGCAGCACAGTCAGAAGAAAGATGAATTTAACGCTTGAAACGGTTGCTCACCCCTGACCTATTCTGTCGAACGGAGACGCTGTGTATGTCTGAAAGATATTTTTTTTGTTTCCACATCTTTGCGTCTTCAGCGTCTTCAGCCCTCATTATGGAGTTCCTGCAAGGTTAAGAGCCTCTGCTGCAGCCAAGCGTTTGATGTGAAACAGTTTGAGAGAGGATTGGATCAGAAACACAAACACAAACTAATAATGTTCACCAGAGAGTTGAGCTTACCTCAGAAAACTACGTCAGTATAGTGTGTTGCTGTGATTGAAAACTAACATTTCATTTGAACCGAATCGCTGCTGAGGTGGTAAATCTGACTAATCTGGTATTCCGACTTTAATTCTAAAGGTCTTTATCAGAGCAGACTTTTGACTAGTCGTAGTAGGAAAAGCACAGGATGTTAAGAACATTAACGATGGCTGATGAAGTTTTCCCATTAACTCACGACAGTGTGACAGTGAGCTAACAGGCTCAATACCAGGACCCTGAGGCTGAAGCTAAATCACTACTTGTCTTATTTACACCTGAGCTTTTCTTACTGTGTGACGTGTCAAAATGTCCTCTGAAAAGAAATACCTAGATCTTTTGTTAGAAGACACAAATAGCACACAGTAGGTCTCCATAAATCCTTTATTTTTCAACAGAATTGCAATCAATCTGATCCGCGATCATCAGCTGTAGCACACGCACAGCAGTGACAGCAAGACTCGCAGTGCCACCAACCAACAAACTATAAAACAGTCACGTGTCATTTACATGTACACACGCCATGATGCATCTACGGTGCTCCGATTCTGTGCATGGATTATAAATATGTCATCTTACAGGTCTCACGGTTAAGTGTTTAACTTTTGACCTATAGTCAGCAGTCACTCTCAGACGACTGATGTTGGACTCCTGCACATTCATTCACATATATTAATCATCTTTTGAATATGCCATCATGCAGCTTGCACAACTTGTACATCAACGTGACATCACTTCAGCCAAAACCGTTTATATGGGCACCCGTGGTTGGCGTGTCGCGTGCCTCTCGTCAAGCTCGACACAAGGGTTGTGGGTGAAGTTCACCTGTCGCCCACCCCGAGGCCCCCGGGGCTCCTGGAGGACCTTGCGATCAGACGTTCCTGCAGCAGGGTTTCCCCTCCTCTTCGTTTTCTGCGCTGGAGCTGCTCAAGGACACAGCGCTGGTGGAGCCCCGAACCACTTCCTTACTGTTCGCCTTCCTGTGAATCTCTGCGGCAGAAAATTAATATATATAATGTACATTCGCATTAGGCCAGAAAAACAAGAAGGGGAGTAGAACAAGTACTAGAAAACAAGCCAGACTTAGAAAAGGACATTTGAAGTTGTTCATGTCCATGAGCGTAGGAGCTGGAGGTCTGGCTAGCTGAGGTTAAATTCAGGGTCATAGGGTGGAGCCTTATCAAAGCATGGTTATGGGAAAATGTGTGTACCCAGTCCACATCAATCATATTTCTCAGGAGGGGAGAGACAGGAAGGGAAAGACATTCAGGGCAGCAAATAGGAAGAAACCCAGGAAATGAGCGGGGGATGCTGTCGGGCAGCGAACCGCGTCACCCTCACAGTTCGGAAACAAAAAAAACAACCTTCCTACATTGGTGAAGAATATTACGCTTTAATCCGGGTAACGGCTTTTAACAAAGGAGAAGTTAATAAACACATTACAAGGAATTACCTGCTAGGACGTTGTTGAATGCTGCCTCCACGTTCGTTGACTCCAAAGCAGACGTCTCCAGGAACAAAAGACCATTCTTTTCTAGATAATACAAATAAGCTACGTTAGTTCATGTCTTTTATTGAATTCGCATAATGTAGTTGTTTTCTCGCTGGTGTCACTTTAAAGCTGCACTCCCCAAATCACGAAATGTCACTGTTGATCTTCTCATATACAGTATAATCCTCAAAGAAATTGATGATATGGATAGCAGTCCTCTGCCCTTTAACAACATGATGCATCTAGACTAATTTACATTCTCTACAATCATCATAAATTCAGGTTTCTATTAACCAATTACAAACAATGAACATACGAATCCTATGCAGAGATTCTCAGCGCGGTGGAAACACTTGTTGATACCTGCGTAGTCTTTTGCCTCTTCGGTGGGCACAGACCTCTCTGATTCCAGGTCGGTCTTGTTGCCCACCAGCATGACCACGATGTGGGGGTCAGCGTGGTCGTACAGCTCCTTCAGCCAGCGCTCCACACTCTCATAGGTGAGGTGCTTGGTGATGTCATAGACCAGCAGGGCTCCGACCGCACCTCTGTAATACCTGTTTGGAGGAGATTGACTTTACTCCTTATGTGACATTTAGGTGTCACTTTTTTTCTGGAATGCTACACCTTTAGGGACAGTGTGACACTGCCTGCATAGTTAAATTAAGGGGATATAATATAACAAAAGTAAAAATAATTGAATGAAGCTAAACATTAATAATCTACACACACACACACACACACACACACACACACACACACACACACACACACACACACACACACACACACACACACACACACACACACACACACACACACACAAAAGCCTGAAGCCAAACTGATTGTTTGGCTTCTTAGAGGTAGCTGTAAACACAACATTTATATATGATCACATTTTAAGTTGATATGGCACACTTGTTAACGACCAGATACACATTCAGAAGTTAAGGAGCAACATAATCATTCATTCGGTTTCATGCTTTTGGCCAACTGATGAATTTAAGTGCAACATTTACCACCTTTTAGCTCTGTTTTTGTTCTCCTCCATCTCCCGAGGGCCGTATCAGTCTCTTTCGATGCTAAATGCTCCACTATGTTCACAGCTGAGTTGCTAACTGTGTCTGCCTGCGGTTTGGTGCTGAGCAGGTCATTTACAGGGGGTTTATAGCTGCTGTAGAAACAAAGAATACGCTATAAGAGCAGTGAACCAAGACAGCAAAGTTGCCATTTAGAGATGCCATAAAGCTCCGCAGAGCTGAGGGAAGTAATTCTCCCAGGCTCATCACTGAGAGTGACCCCTTTCCCAAAACACACATTTACACCATTTTTATTATAAGAATATCGATTATGGCCGCTTTAAGCATTGTCGTATATCTTCATTGAGGAGAAGCAGTTGCTCTGGCTGTCAACTGAAAAAAAAAAAAGGCAATGTCTGACGATTGCTCTGAATTCATGAACCAATCAATACTTCCTTCACAATTATATCTCTGCTCCGCTCTTCCAGCAATATAATTAATTCCGCTTTAATAGGTTTTAGATGCTTGTTACAGCACAAATGGGAAATTCCATGGGAGTGAGAATTTGCATACTGGAATAAGCCGGCAAGTAATTACTCCAAAATCCAAGCCGTCAGAATAGAGCTAATCCAGCGGTGTAGCATATCCTCTGATTTTTCCATGTCTTAAAAATAAAATTGACATGGTTCTATTGTTTTAAAACCAATTTCCACACTGCTAATCCTTCTAGTTTAATTAAAAAGAAGAATGAATCAGGAGCGCCCTCAGTTATAACAGAGACCCGCTGAGTGTTCAAACAAAGGTCTCTGCTCTAACCAGTTTGGATTTTAGTGTGCCAGTTGGGAACTGACGAGACCAGAATGTGCTGGTTGTTATTCAGGTAATGTGAGAGGAAACTGTAGGAGCAGTGCCTGTCGACACCACATTGTCGACATACAGGTTGCTCAACTACGGTGGAGCAAGAAAGCTATCTAAATAGAATTGTCTTTTATTTCAGTGTGCCTGCTTAAAAAGTGAGCATGTTTCAAAATAAGTGCAATTTTTTGTTTTTGTCTGAACCTGTTTTTCCATCACAGCCACAATGCAGCTTAAGGGCATTTAGTACTGATGATAACAACAATAAAGCAGAAAGAAATCATCACGGAATACCAAGAGAATTTGAGGTCTTTTCTGACCATGAAATATTACAACCACAATACATGCTGCAATTTCAACTAGAAAGGTGCACTCAGTAGAGTGCAGGTCTCCGTCTGCACCGACCTGGCCATCCAAAAACCTTACGCAGTTTGCTGCAGCAGAATGTGAGGTTAGCCGTGGACAGACACACAGGTGCACACTCACTCACTGAGCCACGCACGCACACGACCCGATTGCCTCATTTTCAGCGGCTCCTTAGACGACCATGTGCCCCGAGTGGCCTGAAGGGGACCCGTTCACAACATCGCTCTTTGGATGTGTGTAAGTAATCAGCACGTAATGGGGACAGTTGAACAAAAAGTGAACGGACTAAAAATGTAATATTTCATCATAAGAGAACTGCAGGAACGCCTTGGAAATCTGCGCGTGTGAATGAGTGCACGTGAATATGCTGATGGCTGTATGAAAGCTGCGACGGATCTCGACACTCACGCAGAAGTGATGGCCCGGTATCGCTCCAGTCCGGCCGTGTCCCAGATCTGGGCCTTGATGGTGTAGCCGCTGAGCTGCGTTGTCCGTGTGCTGAACTCCACCCCGATGGTTGTGCGGCTGTCATGGTTGAACTCGTTTTTGGTGAAGCGGGACAGCATATTGCTCTTTCCTACACCAGATTCTCCAATTAGAACCACTGCAGAGGACACACAAAGAAAAACACAAACGCCTTGATTATAGTGCTGTGTTTGGGTTTGGTCGTTGCAAAACTAAACTGACTAACGTTTCTTGGATAAAGGAGACAAGCCTCATGTTCACAGAGCCTAATATGAACCAATCCTGTGCGTCCACTTCATCCTTTACAGATTTTGGTCAAGGCGTGTCTTTCTCGGTTAAATCCTCAATCTTAGCTGTCTCACACTGGGGCTAATTACACCATTGGGGATATGATGTCCTATTTTAAAAATAGCACCACACCTTCATGGTAACTGGGTTTAATCTTGTAACTCAAGCATGCAGAGCAAATAGTGAAGAGAGAAACCACGTTGAGTAAAATACTGGTGAAACACTGATGTTGGCCTGTAACATACTACACCAGATTATTGATTATGATTGATCACCGAGGATCTTCTGAGGCTGTAGCCTGTCCCAGCATGCACTGGTGGGATGCCAAATCTTTAATCAATTTATCTATTTTTTTGTTTAGACTGCAAGGAGTGAAGGTGCCAAGTAAAGGAAGCAAAGCACAGGCAGGATTGAAACTAGTTGAGGCAGAGATATGGTTGCAGAGGTAGAAGACTTTGCAATCGACAATTCTCTCTTACGTTTGTCATGTTCCAAAAATTGGCTTACGGCATTATTTTCATTAATCATTGAGGCCCTGCAGCACAACGATCAGTCGCGCCTCACCTGAGGTTTGACTTGTTGATGTTTCAGAAACCTATTTCAGCAAAACAGAAGGACAAATATAATGGAATGTTCCATGTTTGTTAACTTTTCTGGAGCACAATCGAAAACCTTAAAACAAGTGAACCTTTACTTCAGGAAGTGTAAGGTGATCCTAAATCAGGTGGAACAAGTCAAGCGGCCACTGCCTTTCTTCTTGGTCTGTTTACTGGGTAAACAGGTCGAGAAATAACACAGACACCCCCTGTTTTTTACATTTGAGTGACGAATGTTTGGCTTTCAGTCGTTAGTGGCTGACTCAGAACAAAAGAAAGGCTTGGCTTAATTGGCGCAGATAGGACGATATGACCACACTGTGAAAACACAGAGGCACTGGGATCTCTGCACAAGTGAATCAGACAGTCACAGCTTACTGCTGAGGCGTGTGAGCACTGAGAAAATAATCCAAGTTCTTGTGAAGTCTCCACAAGATGTTAAGAATAGAGTTAGGGTGTGATGATGGGAGTTAAAACAATAGTTGGGCGTTTTCGGGGAATATGCTCATCTGCTTCCTTACCGAGAGTTAAATGACAAGATTCATGTTTGCAAGTTAAATATGTAGCTTAGCTTAGCATAAAGACTGGACGCGGTGGGAAACAGGTAGCCGAAGGAAAAGAGTCACCTACCAACAACAATCAACACGTCATATCTCGTTTGTTAAATCCGTACTAAAACGGAAATGAATGAATGAAAAAGTTTTGGTTTTACTGGGAGTTTTGTGCGACAAGTTTTAAGAGACGGAGGTAGGTGACTTTAAAAAAAAGTATTTGGACAGAGCCAGGCTAGCTGTTTACTGTCTTAACGCTACTAAAACCACAAATGTTTGCTTTCACATTTTGTATGGATTAGAATTACGAGATATTAAGTGTTAATGAGTGAGCTTGATATCAACTTTTTACATTTTGTATAAAGGTAAAAATGTTTAGTTCATATATGAGAAACAAAGAAATCTGAATGGTGCTATTTCCATAATGAATATTATACTTCTAAATAATGCTTTTTTTGAATGCAGGGCGTTTACTTATAATGTAGTATTTTTTGAATGTGGTATTTTTACTTCAGTAAAGGACCTAAATACTTGTTCTACCACTGGTGACTAAAAAAAAGAATATCTCCTAAAGAGCCGTCACATGATCTTCTTCAGCTGTTGGAGTTTGTCATAGGAAAGATTTTCATCTACCGTCTATCATTTCCACATCCAACTGCTGATGAAGATCATGTGATGGGATCTAAAGTGCCAGAAGAGTTACTCAATGAACCTTGTAGTCAGACTGTTTTCTTAATGTTCTTATCTTCCATGGTCGAGAATGAACTTTGAAGCCAGCATGGACGAGAGGTTCTTCAAATGCTCCAGAAAAGAATGCAAATTTGAACAGGAGTTGGCAAATCATTCCTTCACTATTCACCAGGTGCAGAACAACAGATAGTAAATGCTTTTCTCCTGAACACGCGCAGACTCCCATACACACAGTTCTTCACCTAGAGACTCACAGGATGGTTAACCTGAAGCCACGGCAAAGAATGTTTGACAAGTTGTTCTACTTTTGCTTGTTTTGGGTGACTGACTGTTCACTCTGCAGCCAGATCACTGTACTGCTTTTTCTCCCAGTGGGTGAGGTGAGAATGCCCGTCCTCCCCCTCTTCTCCTCCACTACTCAGTAACTTCTTATGCAAACAATTCCCAACCCTGGTTCCTATGGAGATAAAGGACAAGAGGCCTTCAAGCCTGGTCTGTTGATTCTGAGGAAGAAGTGATGCAGTGAGGATTAAACTTTCCTTTTTGGAAATCTAACTACTGTATTCAGTACTGACCTGACGTCCTGGTGGAAACTTTAAATAATTTAGGAGTATATATTGGACAGAAAAGTTTAATTCTTATACGCTACATATTAATTCATGTTTAATGGACGACATTAAAACAAATCGGAGTTTTTTTAAATGTGCGTTGAGGTACACGAGCATATGCATATTAATCTGTCAGTTAACTTTAAATATCTGGTCACTTTATATATATTATATATGCAGTATAGTAAAGAGGTTTTTTGGCAAAATGAAAAATCCTTTGATAATAAAATCACAACTGCAGCATTCCCATCTTATATGACTCTGAACCTTTATACTTTGACTTCTAGTTTTACATCTCTTTACATCAATAAAGTGCAGTATACCTGTGTATGTACAACTACTTACGTGCCCCTGTTTACATTCAGTTAATTCATTCACAAGTATTGTCTACCATAAATATATATCATTTCATATGTTGTATATTTGTTATAGTGATCCCTATATTTGAACTTCTGCTCTATTTTATGTCTTGGAGTCTCATTTTTTACTCGCGTGATTTTCTTTTTATATATATTTAATGGGCATTGTTGGAGGGAGCCTGAGATCTAAGATTTTTATAGCCAACGACTGCTTCTCGGTACATGTTGAGCATGTGACAATGAATAATGGGAAACTCAAAACTGCTTCCACAGTGTGCTGGTGTACAGTGGTGCAGGCTTACATTCCAAGCAAACTATAAAATCTGATTTTGAAGATTAGTCTCTCTGAGCCATCTGTAAATCGCTGGAGGAATGAAAACCTGCTGGTACCTTTGAGATAGTATATATATATATATATATATATATATATATATATATATATATATATATATATATATATATATATATATATATATATATATATATATATATATACACATTAAAGGAACAGATACATATTTTGTGAAAAAACACTCATTCACTTTCTTGCAGAGAGTTAGATGGGAGGATCAATTCATGTCTATAAACTATGAAGCTATGCATCCAGCAGGCAGTTAGCTTAGCATAAAGACTGGAGGCAGTGAGGTTGATAGACAACCAGCGGAGAATCGGCCCTGCACCTCATCCTCAGTAAAACCACAACTTGACCGTTTCACAATTCAGTCTCTGTACGGATTAAACAAGTTAGAAATATCAAGTTTAGATGGGCGGACAGAGCCATGCTAGCTGCTTCCAGTCTTTATGCTAAGCTAAGCTAACCAGCTGCTACAAACATACGAGTATAAATCTTCTCATCTAACTCTCAGCAAGACTGCAAATATTTCCCAAAAGGTTGAAATATTTAGTTTTTATGTTTATATTTTCTCGTAACCAAATCGAGCGGAGGTGTGTTATAACCTGCACTGACTCTGATGTGATGTGTAGAGCAGATAAACACTTCTGAGTTTCACAAAGAATCATGCAAAAGCACCACTTTAAATCTCTGGTGTTTGTTTACCAGAGATGTGCTCATTAGTTTCTTGGATCGATAAAATAGTAATTTAGCATGAATAAAGCACAATGAACGACTAATTGACTTAAAAGAGACCAAAACAACAGATGAGTCGCTAATTGACTAAGACTAATTGACTAATTGGCGGTCACACTAATGTAAACCGATAGTTGACAGTGTAGAGATAGACAGGACCTGTCTCATTCTGCAGTGGAACTCCTTGATACAGAAGGTGATACTTTGGATTTAATATTCACCTGCAGCGCCTTTTATCAACATGGCACTTTGCACCCAAATGTCAAATCACCTCTCTGAATGACTTTCACTTCTCTTGTACGTCTGCTACAAGCCATCTGGTACCTTAACCAGCTGCATATCAAAAATTATTACTGTGCCATGTACGTTGAGTGCAGAATGAATAGAGTTAGTGGCACAAGCTGCTTCTCTTCAAAGAACAGGGCATAATTCAAGTCCAACGCTTTTACGGCCTGGAAGTGTTTCATTCGGGGAAACTCCTGTATGAGTGCTGCACTTTGTCTTTTGGCACTGGTACAGGGCTTTAAACCAGACAGTCTATGATACAGCGTTGTTTCTGCTCGGGATGCTACAGATAAACAGGAATTAAAGTACACATCCTGGTTTCAGCAATAACCTGTAGCTATGCACGCATACTCCTTACTCACACAGGGACACTGTGCTGACCTGGCGATGTGATTGTAGTATCCTTCACCTTTGTAGGAATGAAACTCACCTGAAGAGTTTTCACATTTGCAACGTACCAACATACAATATTTACCTAAACAGCTGACTGAACACCCAGACACATAGGTTTCGGCTATTACTTGTCTAAGCTGTGTATGTATTGTTCAAAATATATTGCATTGGGTTGCCACACAGGACATGTTCCTGTTCCTAGAAATAGGCAAGTTAATAATGAACAAGGAAGTATAATTTGAAGGGCAAAGGAACATCACAGCATAACTCCTGTTATAGACTTTAAGGATGTACAGGGGGATCAAATCAGGTGCACTCACCCTTAAAGACAAAGTTGTAGGCCTCATCTGACCCCATGTTCTGTCCATTCAGTGTTGCCGCCCCTCAGTTTACTGCCAGCACTCACAGACTGATCCGCAGGTCAGGATGTAAGACGACACTGACTCACACCACAACACAGCCTCCTCCTCCTCAGATCCTCAGGAAAGACAAGTGGCTGCAGTTTTGACACATCAAGGCCAGTCGCCAGCTTTTCTGCCCTTCGTCACCCTTCCCTATCGGAGTTAGAAAGCTGGCTTGTTTGAACAAGACATGCTGAGTGTATCCAGGTTGTTGTTCAGCTGCAGCAGGCGGGGCTTGTGCCAGGGAGTGGTGGGGCAGCTGCAGAGGTGTGTCTTAATGCGGGGCAGGTTGGACAGGTGGGTCGAGTAAGCAGGTACAGCTGAGAGGGGCTGTCAGGCGCCTCCTGCTGGACCGGTCCGATTACAGGAAGCAGGAAGCAGGAAGCAAGTATCACTGATCATCATCACTACAAGGGAAACGACACGCCGAAACAGAGTTCACATGGTTTTCTATCAGTCTCTGCTTGAGCTCAACATGTCAGTTGTTTCTATTTGATCCTCTGTGGTCACACAGATGAAGTTACTGCATGTGGTAATTTTGATAGCATTTTCAAAAGAAGAGATCATTTATATTGTGTGTAGTTTCTAACTTTGGGACATGATATTTAGATTTGTATTGTCAAACATTTTTACACTTTTATCGTCGATCTCGTCGGCCTCCAAAGAGGTCACGGTCACTCGAACTGTAGGGAGTCTTACATTTTGTGTTCTGGGCCATAAATGCACCAATGACGTCATATTAATAAGCCGTGTTGGCCCTGTCATGGTTAACTGACTGTTTGGCCCATATTCTTAAATATTTAGCAGTAAGTCATCAAAATGTTTCATATAATTGTTGATGCTTTTCTCTAAACACTGACATGCAGATAAATCCTGTTTTCATCTTTCGAATTTAGATCTCCAACGGATTTGAAGTGATGTTATAAAAAAGAACTTTGTGGAATCCTTGGACTGTGATTGAACTGCACTCAGAATGACCAACAAAGGGCTTTTTTTCAGTCAACCAATCATTAGGCTGCTGAAAGGATTTCAGTGATATTCGTTTCAGGTTTTAAAGCAGATGAGCATGAGAACAGTGAGTGAGTCAAGGAAACTTCTAGTTTCACTCCTAGCATCTACAGAAAACTATCATAGAAAGATAGCATCATGGAAATGTGAATACAATCTTTTTTTTCCCCAATAAGAGCAAAATAACAACATGAGGATGTTGTATTGTACGTACCTGATAAATCCATTCATAACAATGCTAAACTTTGTTAACGGGTAATAATGTAGCCAATCCAAAATACATCTAAAGTGCTTCCTATTGAATTAAGATATATACTCTCGAGCTTTCCTTCGCAGGCCTTTCTAATTCGACACTAAAAACACCGATTCAACAACATTTGTTTCAGAGAACACTGAAACTACGGGTGCTTTCAAAGCCTAAAAATAAACCTTTGGACTGATGTATAATAATAGCCCACGAACACCAAGCACTCAGATCAGAGCACAAACACAAAATGAATAAGTGAATATTAATCCAAAAATTGTTTATTCGACAGCTTTGAAACAAAATGAAGCAAATAATCTTCACTGCATTTTATCAGTCAGACATTCTTATGAACGTTTTCCACAAAACATTTTACTCCTCTGACAGGATTCAAAATGTTACATTTGCTGTTGACTGGGATCAGCGAGGCTGAACTAAAACTGCAAATGAATGAATCAACCGCGGGAACAGTTGAATAATGGAAACATCTCAGCAGCTGCACACTCAGACTTCCTAGTGACAAATCACGTGGACTTTCTGAACAGATCACTAGATGAACACAAGCGTCACAAGAGAAGACAACGTGTTAAAAACCAAGACAAGTTATTAGTTTCAATATGATTATAATTACACGGCCCCCCCCATTCATAAAAATTATTTTGAGCCACAATCTGTTTTAGAGTGAACTCTGCACATGCTTAAAAATCCTAACCCTCACTCATATATTAATGCATGTACAGAATATGTTACAGTAATCCAATGACCTGAATCATATGATGCTTTGTTTCCAGGCAGACAGAATCGTCAGGCTGAGCATCAGCCACTTCTCCACTATGACGCTGCCACTTGGGTTAATGGCTCCTCCAGGTACTGCACCAGGGCCTCTGCCTGTCAACGCAACAGAACAATGTTAACTAGAATTACCACCACAGCGACCTCTCAACACCAACAAATTCTAATCTGTTCGTCCTCGAGTCCAAGTGCACGTTTGTGCCAAATTTGGTGGTGTTTGCCAAAAAAAGGGGACGGACACACAACCCAAAAACATAGTGCCTCCGGCCATGGCTGTTGCCATAACAACGGCTGTATTCAGAGTTGTTGGAGGTTTGAGAATCGCAAACATCAATATGCACCTGCCAATTTGTCTTTGTATGACTTGCGTGGCTGCATCTTGTTATTTCCTCTTCCTCTCATATAAAATATTTCAAACTGAAACAAATCTATATGCAGAACAATTTGTCATCGTAAGATAATATGAAATAAAACTGGAAAATATCTGCAAATACAAGGAGTGCAAGGCATCAAATTCTACGACAACAATAACATAAGGTGCAAATAAGATGCAAATCCAAAATATATACAATGTATACAATGCCCAAATCAGGTTAACAGTAACAGGGCTCCCACTCCTTTCTAGATTTAAAAGAAGTGCAGTCTATGACTATAACTTCTATAAAAAAACTCTCTCAGCTGTTTTTCAGGACACGTAGGAACCCCGAGTATGGATCATAAAAATATAAACAGGTTAACGGATGGGATCAGTCATGGTGGGCTGACTAAGAGTACATTGTTAATACATAACGTTCATGATTATATCCAGGATGTTGCTCTTAATGTCCCACTACGTCCCGTGAGTCAGCTGTAACAGTGCGTCGCCAACTTTGATGACTAAATGATGGTGAATTCAGAACCATTCCAGTGTTGAGACTTTCTCTTTTGCCACCTACAAAATGCCAATAAATGTCAAATAAATTCACTTGACGTGGTGGAGGTTGGGGACCCTCAAAGGCCCCATTACAAGTGTGTGCTTTAACCCCCAATATACAAATGAGCTTGACAAGTACAGCAAACCACGACGAATGCATGAAACACCACGGCAGCGAATGGTTGTACGAGAAACCGATGACTGACTTCAGCACCGGCTGCTAAAGAACTCTCACCTTGGCTTTCAGCATTCCAAAGCCCACCGTCTCTTTGGCGTACATGCACAGCAGTAGGTTGGCTACACGAGTGATGGCCACTCTTCCCTCCTGAGAAGAGAGAAAAAACAAAGTGACAAAGTGCCCCAATTCACGCTGCTCACATACCAGAGAACAACCGCAAGTGGTTTTTCGGAGGAAATGCACTACTTACCATACAATCCATGAGTATGAACTTGAGTTTGTCTTCGTTAAAGGCCTGGTGGCCGTTCTTGTCGTAGGCCGCCCAGATGTTGCTCGCGATGGCGGCTGTCACTCGTGCGTCAGTGTCCCCGTACCCGGAGTAAGCCAGAAGTGAACCTTCATTATTCAGTAGGCTGGTGGAAATGTAAAGTTGCATGTTTCAGTATCCAGCCGATGAACATGTGAAATGATTTTACGATAGACTGTCATTGTATGGATTCTACTCATAGATATGCATTAGTCCTTTCATAAATGCGCCCTACAGAAAACGTTATATAAACACAACAACAAGTCCGTATGCTGTCTCCCTGATGGTAACAGATGGTATGCACACCACTCGGGACTCACACGTCATCGACATGCAGTTTTTGCAAGCTATCTGTACTATTCCAAGCTCCTTAACAGTGTTGGTACAAACCCTAATCATAGCATATACTGTATATCAAGCAATATGAAACTGTCTGCACTATGTAACGGTGTTATGAAGTATGTTGCCCTTTATCTAAGTTTAATTAAACCAGATGTAAAACCTATTTGAATTTAAACTGACAATAAGACCACACTTAACGCTATACACGAAAATAAGTACAAATGAAAGCATCTGTGTAAATGCAGGAATAGATTAAATTAACAAATTGAATTAAAATATATGCAAATGAGTGAATCAAGACAGATCTATTTTCAATAGTGCTGAAACGATTACATCACAAAACATGCTGCTTGTAAACAAGGTTGAGCTTTAAAATAATCGTATTGCAAAGAGATCTCACAGCAAAATATAAAGTGGTGGATTTGTACCAGCTATTTGTCGAATTTACTTGTTATCGCGGGATTCTTATTGTTCGTCAAGACATTATTCAACGTTTGCAGACTTTTTTGAGTTTCCTTGGGACGTCAAAAACAACAACAAATCGAACAATGGTCAAAAACCACATTACTCCTGCGCCGTGTAGCATCTCGCTAGCATAGCGCTAGCTAGCTAGCTGTACTCACAGTGTGCTTTGGACTCCGTTTGTGTTCGCTTGGCTGAGAACCTGCGTTAACGCCTTTGGTCGTAACATAGCTACTTACTCACGAACATACGTGTTGTGTAATCACTAACGAAAGGCCTTTAAACTGTCAAGAACTACTCAACAAAACACCAAGTCGAGTCAGCTGACGTTTTCTTCCCTTTCCGGTTGCGTTCGCAACGCATTGTGGGAATTGTAGGCATCGAAACCATTTACTGACGTACTGTTTAACGTTTGCGCAATGTGGAAAGCATTTAGTGAAGAGTGTATTAGCTTACTTGAGTATTTACATTTGTGTGAGACTTATATGTGTATATATAGTATATACTGTTTATACCCGTACACTCACCACAGACCGTAATATTTCAGAGGTGCGCACTTCACTTTTACTGCATTGCTTTTTGTAGCTCTCGCTACCAGTCTAGTTTTAAGGTTAATATTTTATGTGCGACATTCATAAAACTATTAGAGTTCCATGTTCATATTTGGAGTATAAAACCATCCAACTTTTCAGAGCACATTCAAATATTTAAGATAAAATAAACATAAAAAGGAGCAATAACAACAAATAGGTCATTTCACTTTTAATAATTAAAACTGCGTTGTTATATTTGATAAAAGGCACAATACAGACTGTTATGGTTAGTGGAATAGTATTTATGGTCAGCTACATTTACTTAATTCAATTCTTCCTCTGCCACTGCATAACTGCACAGATTACCGTTAGTGACTATTACATTATATGAATGTATTTGTAAGGAAGAGATATATATAGGCCTACTTGTGAAACCTTTGAGATATCACTGGACACAGCAAACAGGTGGTTACAGGCTACAGGCAGAAACACACTGCTAGGACAAAGAGACATTGAAATCAAGGTTTAAATCCAACATACCACAGCAGTCAAACTGCGAGGTCAAAGTAAATCATTCACACATTTAAATCAGACAAGACAAATTGCAAATCATTTATTAGACTGAAAAAAATGTTTTTTGGCTACTTTGTCCATAGAGGGAGACATGCAACAATAGATTTCACAGATTATTTCGCAATATATTGCAGAACCCAAGGTGGCAACAATGATTTTAACAATTTCTATTGAGTAATCCATAACCACAATTAATCACAGTATCATTAGGGCATGGACACTTTATAGAGACACCATTTTATACTTCAGGACAAAAAATCAAAATGGATGTTTGGAAGTTTATTTACTTTTACACTGTTAATCGACAGGAAACCAACTTGAACCAAACCAGTTTGTCAAGAAAATAAATTCCAATGACACGTGGATGTACGGATGTACGGATGTTATTTTTAAGGCGATACTGTGATCCATTGTAGAATAATTTATAGATTAAAACAATCAGATGGAAACAACTGTTTTGGTGAATTCTGCAAATGAAAAACCTGACAAATGTACCTGAGGAAAATCTCTGCCAGTTTTTCCTTTGTCCAAACCCTCGCCACACACACACACAATACACACATTTGGTCCTGGAATCCGAATCCAATCCTAAAACATTGAGGCAGCACTGCCAAGCACCTGTCAGGGTAAACAAAAAAAACATGAAACTTTGAATCGATAATTTAGATAAATACCAAGCAAGAGGATGAAAAAACAAAACAAGCTGAGAGCACAGAAGACCATCATCCAACAACAACCAAATTAAAAACTCGTTATCCAACTAAATACAATCTGTTAAAATTAAATAATGTCAATCTAAGTAACAATTAAAAGTTAATTCCTTGGTAACCTCGTGCAGACATCCAGTGAATGAGCACTTGTCATGTCAGTAATCATCTCCGGCTGCACTGGATCTTATTGGTCGTCGGCAGCGAGAGTCGTGGCGTCATGAAACAACGACCCTCGTCAACCTCCCCCCGTTTATACTTCCTATGATTTACAGATCGGCTAGATAATAAGTGATATCTGGGTGTCAGGTCAGACTTGCATTTGATGTAGGGACTGCGTGTCACGTGTTTACTTTAAAACCTCCCATTCCAGTCCACAACTCTACCAGTCTTCCGACCTGAGCGAGTTAGGCCAGGAGTCTCTCGATGGCGGCGTTGACGTCCCCTCCCGTAGCGATGAGCGCCTGCAGGTTGGCTTGGCGGTCGATGAAGCCCATGGTGTTGAGCTGGTCGAGCTGCTGCTGGAAACGGACCTCGGGGGTCTGAAGCTGCGAGGGAGGAGACTATGCACACGGTCACGATCAGATTGCTGCTTCTTAAATTTAATTGGAAAAATTCTTCACTTATTCCAATTAAACTGATTCTTCATGTTCATCATATTAACATTTATATTCAAATTTAGTGGCAGGATTATCTATTGGTCTCAATGAAAAACACCAACAATACTAACACGTTTTTAAAGGTTGACAAGAGAAAAGGAGAATCAAAACTGGTGGAACTGCAACATACGTCTAGCTAACAACGAGTTAGATTCTGTGAAAAAATTGATGCTCTGATTATGGAAAACAGGAGAAATTAGATGAGACATACTGGTTGCCTTCCGCCTGCGAACATCTGTAACATCTGCTGGAGGAGCTGTTGGTCAGAGGGACTGGTGGCCGAGGAGGGGCTGGATCCTGTTGCCATAGTAGAGGGCTGAGGGTTCTCTGGGGGGATGCTGACCCCTGAGGCTGGAGGAACCGGGAGACCTCCAGGAGACAATCTAGAGAGGGGAAGGAAATGTCAACAATCCAGGAAAATGTAACGATTCCATTGAATCTCACCTAAATATACTGTGACTTCAAATGAACACTACCAATACTTACCAACTACAACTGAAGGGTATAGCTATTACATTTCTTTCGAGTCATTCTGAGTTGACTGCCAAATTACGACAAGTATACAAGGTTTAAGTATTCTTTTTAGAGCCAATAGCCGGTACCTGGACATGAATCCCGGGGCTTCTGTCTGTAAGGTCTGCAGGCCCTGTTGGATCTGCATGAGGGCCTGCATGGCTCTGGGGTTGGTCATCATAGACATTGTTTCGGGACTCTGCATCTGTTCAATGACAAACACGACACAAGTCAACTCCAAACCCACCCAACCGGGTCTCCAAAGACCCGACAGATGATTATTTTATCTTGTGTACACAAAATAACAATTGCGATGTCCGCATACATTCTCCACAGAGCGTTTTAAACCCTGAGGATGCTCTCAGGGTTACTAAGCAGCTAGTCCTGGTAAAGCGTCACCTGTTGCATCATTGCTGGATCCCTTGCCTACTGTATGGTCCGTCAAGGGACGAGAGGATGGAAGTGACAAAAACAAGCAGTGAGAGCCGAGGAAGAAGAACGTCTCACTAGACTGTTGAGTTCCATCGTTATTCCAGCACATTTTACCTGATCACGTTGGACCTGGGGTCTTGCAGAAAATATTAAATAAATAAGTCACCCAATCACACTAAAACAACATCATTTAAAAAAAGCATTTTTAAAATCACATCAACATGTGCAAGCAAATGGTCGGGGACAACAGAGGTTGAAAGCACAGCAGGAGAAGAACGGAGGATGCTAATATTTCTGTATCCTCGGTGAAAATAGACAACTGCAACATCTGGACACAAACCCAGGCAGAAGTGGCAAAAGACCTGCAGGAGTGTGCGACGGTAAGCAAAATAAATAACCGATGTAAAGAACATAGCCGCAAACTCAAACTGGGTAGAAAAGGTGACGGTACTAAAGCACAGTTCAAGTAACAGCAACCAAAAACAGTTTGCGTCACAAATATGTGGTTAAGTTCGATCCTGCATCAACAGCAGGTGCGTCTGAATTTCCCTGCGCAGTGCAGACCACCCAAATATTAAAAACTCCGGTGCCACTGTTTTCATTCAAAGTGTTGAACTAACCGAAAGGCAGCAAGTTTACGGCTGTGAGCGAAAAAGAGTAAAAGCCAGTTTGGGGAGCACCTGTTCATCTGGCTCTTTGAGGGTGACTTGGTGTTTCAGAGAACTATCATGAGCAACTCTGCACTGACCTGTCTCACGAGCTCAGGGTTGCTGAACATGCTGGAGATGTCCGGGTTCCGCCCCATGAGCTGCTGCATCTGAGGGTTGCCTGCGAGCATCTGCCTCATCAGTTCTGGGTTGGACATCATGTTCTGCACCATTGGGTTGCCCATCACCTGCGACAGCATTTCTGGGTTGGACATCAGCTGACTCTGCACCTGCTGCTGCATCTCCATGAAGCTGGATGAGCGCATGCCCATATTGCCCATATTACCCAGACCTCCCAGACCGCCCATACTGCCCAGACCTCCCAGACCTCCCAGACCACCCATACCGCCCAGACCCAACAAGCCGGACAGGTCACCGAGTCCACCTGAGGAAGAGCAAAGCCGGAGATAAGGTGGCAGGTAAGTGGACACGTTGACAGGAAAATGTATGCATGTCACCCAAATATGTTTTTAAAAAGTGCTACATTTATGATGGTATCTTGTCAAACATCTGTGTGGAAATGCAGTTGAAAATGTGGATTGATTTCAAATCTTCAAGAATCCTGCATTCATGTTCAGTCACACAAATAATAAGCATAATTTCCCATATCAAACTTTCATGGTCGACAGATACTGAGTGTATGTGGCGTTTTAAGTCATTCATGTTTCGTGACTGGCTTATAATGTGGACAGTGTCTGATTGTCCTGAAGGCTCATAGTGAAAGACAAATTCTCTATAGAGCCTAAATGGTTTCTATTCATGCCGTGACAATAACTTACAGGAAAGTAGGGGATACAAGGAGAGCGAAAAGACAAAGAGGCATATGGACTCAGATTCTTTTCACGATGTGGATTTGTGGTACAACCCTAATTACGAGGGCATATCTGTCACAAGGGTTAAACTTGCTGCAGTGCAAAAAGCAAGCAAGTCATTGTAAAAATGTATAAAACTCTAACCCATTGCATTGGCAGGTTGTGTTGGCGTCGTACTCGTGCCACTTCCGGCTCTGTCTGTTGCGCTGGCGTTGCTGCTGCTGCTGCTGCTGCTGCTGCTGCTACTACTTTGAGATGTTGCAGTACGGGAACTTGTCTGAGATGAGCCGTCACCTGTCGATCTTCAGAGAGAAAGACAACCGTCAAATTAAACGCTTAACAGCTAACTCGTAGATGGGGATTTACATAGTCTAACGATAATGATTTACACCATTTTCCTACCACACACGCATTGTACCGGTACTTACTTTGGGGCAGTCTTGATGACGAGATGAACGGTCAAGCCGTCTTTGATACCGTGCTGTTTTAACGTATCGCCGTCCTTCAGAATCTTTCCAGCAAATATCAACACCAGCTGGTCCTGCTGGGCCTCAAACTTTTTGGACACCTCCTGTTTAAACTGGAAAAATGAGACAAGAGCATTGGACAATTACTAACAGGGCAAAGTAAAGTAAAATATCAAGTAGGTCCGGCATTCACTTGTGATCTCGTGGCCCTCTTTTGAAGAGGTGTCAGAATCTAGTTCTGAAGATGTAGTCGGTCTCTTGTCTTTAGTAGACTCCATCTACAATGTGCACAAAGGAACTAAGGCCAGACAGTATTCATTCCTTAAACAGTACAAACAAATGTAGAGCCAACTCCTCTGGTGGTTACATTTGTTGATGACACGGTGATTACTGATTTGATCGCCGATGATGCAACAATGCATCATGAATGAGAGGATTGTTTGTCGATGGAAGTCAGGTCAACCAAGAAATCTCCCGTTTTCTTCAGCTAAATACCAAGAAAACTCAGGAAATTCATTTTTATTTCAGAGCAAGAAGACAGACACAAGCAAAGAGCTACTTGATGGCGAATATGAATATCTGGGGACAGTGATTGATGTAAAACTCTCATGGAACTTAAACAGAGTCACTTACAGGAGAGGATTACAACAATTATGATTCGACAGTTTGCAGTGGACAGAGGACTCAATCCTAGTATAGTTCTGATAAACAAAATCATTGTGATGTGATAAAAGTGTCACTTGCATGTTGTTGTGAATCACACTGCTGTCTGACTAACTACAGTGCATTTTGTTGTGGTAGCACGAGTCTGATTGACAAGGAGACAAACATTGGTTTGGCAGGTTAACAGCACAGAACTGGAAATACTCCGTTAATAGTCACACACAGTGTCAAAAGAGTGGGTGGCCATTGTCAGTAACGGTGATCAGACTTGTTTAATGATGTTATTCGGTTGTAGATAAGAAGGTTAACGTTAGCTCTTGTAGCATGACGCTAACTTTCCGGTTACTGTCGTGGCCACAGAAATGTCTGCCGTCTTAATAACCTGTCGGATCTAAACGTGATTTAAAAGGTTGATTTCACAGTAAACATCTGTGAGACCACGGATATACCTCTCAAGATGTAACCGGCTGCTGGTTAATAGTTAAAAAAAGTAACGTTTTGACCTTTCCCCTAATGTTTGCGAGGAAACGTTTACGTGATGGTAGCGTGATATCCGATGAAAAAGGTGAATTAACGCACCTGTGAGACAGATGAATCCTCTGAAATGGAGATTTCCTCTTTTCCATTGGGGGTTTTGACGGTGACCACCATCATAGATGCTCCAGGAGCAACACTATTATCCATGTTGTCATCCTCCGTACGGTCCGTGCTGCTTTTCTCCGCCATCTTTACTGATGTTTCTCTCTCTTCTTCTGCGTCACTTCCGGTATAGTCTTCTTCTTCCTTATCGGTTTTATGGCAGTGTGGCAGACCAGCGTTGAGGGGAATTACCGCCGACTACTGTGTTGGAGTGTGAACTTGATCCGGATATAACCCTATACAAAACAACCACACAACAAATAAAACAAACAAGAACAGAACATAAACATAAACAATATTTCACAAAACGAATTATTTATGATCAGCCCAGTTTCAATTCAGTTCTTCCACTACCAGCTTTCTGATTTCCCTCTTGGATGTTTCTCGTTCTCTAGCAGACTTTTTGAAGTGTAAAGTTACATTCTCCACAATTCCTCTACTCGACAGTGTTCACAAAATCCTGACGGGTGTTTACTTATTAAGTGCAGTGTGTATTAAAAAAAAAAGAAGTAAAAGTAGCTTTTTATCAACAAGTACATGTACCTTTTTGTTCAGCTGAATGCTCATTAAAGGGTTAAGCTTGTTTACAGTTCCTAGAGGGAGGTACTTCTGGTAACAGGTTGGCTCTCTTCCGCATCTGTCTGGGCTCCTTCCTTCTTCCAAATAATAACTGCGCAACAACCGTACTTTCAGCCACACTTTGTCAGGTGGAGTGCAATAGTTTTAGGTTTTTCGTCCACTCTTAACAGGTAACAGGTCTTTTTTTGTCATGTTTGATTCAGTTTGTAAAGGAACAAAATTCAATTTTAGCCAGTCCTTATTATGGCCCTGTACTGTTACGTAAGTGAATCCATACACTTAAGACATTCCCCAGAGGATAGCTCAACTTCGTGGCAACTTATTAGGGGAGAAAACTTGTATGTCAGGCGGGTATTAAGCAATACAAAATGATGACTTAATGAAATGGAGTACAGGAGATTTGTGTTTATCAATGGAACTCGGTCAAAATCCAAG
The DNA here is from genome assembly GCA_028022725.1 of Lycodopsis pacificus. Classification (NCBI taxonomy): domain Eukaryota; kingdom Metazoa; phylum Chordata; class Actinopteri; order Perciformes; family Zoarcidae; genus Lycodopsis; species Lycodopsis pacificus. The sequence goes on from CM051695.1 coordinate 24,136,405, forward strand.
ATGGTCCAATAGGTAAACTAGACCTATTGCAGTACTTTACAAAATAATAGTAGCTCTTTTCGGAGTGAATTTGTGTTGCTGTCAAACTGTTTTGAAGGTGAAGTGCATGTCGATGTTTTGATAATGCAATACAGCTTCCGACCACCGGTGGCAGCACTGAGCGCAATGCTGCTGTGTGTGAGAAAGGAAGAAGTAGGCGTTGACTTGTGAGATTTACTTCAAGAAACAACTCCTGCAGTGTGTCTGTGTCGTGTCTCTCATTGTCTTTCATTAACTAAAACGAATGCATTCTCATACAACAGCCATGCAGTACATCCACCCCTAATCTATCAACACAAATTACGTTTTTATTATATAGAATATTTTTATATATATTTATTTATATATATATATATATATATATATATATATATATATATATATATATATATATATATATATAGTTTAACAGCCCCAGCTGCAACAGTTAAGGATTTGGAAATGTGGCAGGGACCTTACCAGAAAATCACTGCCAGATTCCTGGGCAACGTGGCCGTGGAAACAGTGAATAGAGAACACACCAGCACACATAACTATAAGTTTCAGCAAATATTTAGTTAAGGAATCTGCATAATCAATCATGACCTCATGCAGAAAATCCAAAGTGTACTCTCTTGTCTCTTTCGTTCTACAGAAGCCGCCGGGATGTCTGTGACCATGACCAAGGCTGAGGGGATCACTGTGTTCACTATGAACTCTGACCCACAGAGTGTTCTTCCTCCACTGTGCCAAATCCTCAAAGGCCTTTGCTACAGCCCTGTGTGCTGCTCTCTGTCTCAGAACCTGAGGAGGGTCCAGAGAAATTCCCAGTCAGTACTGGGGGTGAGTCACGACCTTAACTATGTCTTAAGTTGCTCTGTGGACTTCTTCTTTTTGTATACTACATTGCTTTTTTTTTTGTTTTAATGTACTACTTTTTCTTTCCCCACTTAATTCTGATTTCAACTTTAAGTAAACAAATTTTTTTGGGTGAAATAATTCAAAAGCTGCACGTTTTTGTTGTGATCACATTTTTAAGAGTTTTTGTCGGTGAGGTTCTGTTTATATACCTGCATTTAGAAAACAACACCATGAAACTATGAGAGAAGGTGGTCCAATGGCTCTGTTCTGCACCTCACGGTTGCTCTCCAGTGAACCAAAACAGTGTCACCTGGTAACTGCAGGCATACTGTACAGGTGTTGGTCGTTCATGCTGTGTGTCCTCCGCAGGCTCTGCACATTATGGTTGGGTTGCTGAACATCGGCCTTGGAGTGATCCTTGCTTGCAGTGGCGGTGGCTCTTGGGAAATGGATTCAACCGGCTTTCCTTTCTGGATCGGAGGATTGGTAAGCAACATAATGTTGTACTTGTTCTTTTGTGTCCTAACAAAATTTCTACAGAGTTTTCCTTAAAAAAAATGTACATCTGTACTCCCAAGTCTGTCCCAAAGTTATAGTGATGACATGGACAACTTTAATTGGATACCAAGGAGATCCACTGAAGAGCGTGTAGGGAGATCACCAGAGATTCCCAGAGCCAATCCTACGGATCGGTGTCAGATTCAAACCAAGCATATTTTAATTGTACTATGTTTTGACTATTTTTTCAGAATTCCGCCTGAACCCAAGTAGGGCTGGGCAACATATGAATATGATATGGATGTCGTGATATGAGACTAGATATCGTAATATGGCATAAATGTTGTCTTTTCCTGGTTTTACAGGCTACATTACAGTAAAGTGATTCCACTTTCTGAACTTACCAGACTGTTCTTGTTCGTCTAGTTTCTCTCTTGCTGCTCAAAATGCTGTTCACTCAGTCAAAGATAGAAATGACACACATGGATTTTAGTATTTCTTGTGGAGGAGTGAATGTTTACCGTTTTGTTTTTTTGTCTTTTCTCTCTCTAGATTGTGTTGTTTGGCGTCGTTGGCATTTTGTCTGAGAAGTGCCCCAGTCCATGTCTGGTGAGTAGTTCATCCTTAAAAGTACTTTTTCATTTCATTGTCATCAAGTAGTCTTATTATATTTCACGACAAATACAATGGAGGATAATTCTTTACATGGAATATCTAACGTTTCTCTGCCGGAAGACCTGGAAGTGGAATTTGCCCTCCTCATATATGTATACATGTATTTTCATCGGAGAGGGTACAATATAGGTTCAGTGTCTTGCTCCATGGCACTTTAGCCGAGTAGCTGGTGATTCTCAAAATGAATACCAGCCACTCCGGCTGTGGAGGATGACATCATCTGTGGCGTTTTGAATTGCCTGGTGTGTTTTTGTGTGTCTCGTATTGTAGGTCATCGTCAATGTGATGCTGAATCTAGCAGGAGTGGCCTTCTCCATTACAGCCATCGTACTCTACAGCATCAATATAGGCCAAATAAGGATGTGGTGGATGTGTAGCAGATATAATGACTATTACAATTCAGGCTACAGAGACTCCACAGATCCGACTCAATCTCCTGGGGAGACGTACATGAAGGAGAAATGCTTGGAGGGCAAGGAGCTGGCTCTGGTAAGTGTGGATAATGTCTTTCCAGAGTGGAAAATAGAGGGCGTTATTATTTTACGTTGTCATAAAAGTTACCATCAATGACCGTTTACACACTTCTACCAAGTGTGAGAATGAGTTTATAACAGGCTTTAGGGAGAATAAACTAATGAATATGAACAAGTGATGAAGTAATTAATCCATCAACTAATCACCAATGATTATGCCTAACATGAGCAGGTTTCAGCTTTTCTCTTTTTTTATGCGACTGTAAACTGTAGACATTTGAAGGAACTGGGCCAAGTAAGAACAAATGCGTTTGGATATTTTGAAGTTGACTCTGTTTTCTTGTGTCCCACCAGATGCTTCTGAGGAGCGTGAATGCTCTGCTGATCGTCCTGTCGGCCCTGGAGCTCTGCCTCGTCATCAGCTCTGCCGTCTTGGGGATCAAGGCTCTGAGGAGCAGAGAGAAGGGAGGAAAGGAGGTAAGAGTTTGCACAATCGCATCTTAAACCAGGTTTTTTTTTTTATCCAGGAAAGTTTGACTGAACACAAACACTTTTTTTTTTTTTTTTTTTTGCAACATTCCTGTTCTTAGAGATTTGAGTATTTATGCAAATTTCTATTATCGGCTCTACTGATATTATTTGTCTCTTAATAGGAGATGGGTGACCCAGAACTCTACAAACCACTGCTGGAGGAAGTCACCAGTTACCCCACAGCCTAGATCCCACTCTCTGCTTTGTGCTGTCTGTTATCAGGTACTACCATCCTGTGCATTTATAACCTGCTGTAACATTCATGATTTACACAACTTCAGCCTGTACGGTCTCTGTCAAACCTCTGGGTCTTTTACTATAAGGGTTGCTTCATTAAAATGTTTTGCACTTCACTTTTAGAGTATTTTTTCTAATAACATGCACTAAAGTGTTTATGCTGCTTTCCATTTCATGCTCTGTTGATGTTTTAAAAATCTGTTCCTTTTGATTATGATTTCCTGCCTTACAGTCAGCTTGTTTGTAGGTGACAGGGAGGTTCATGCACATGTGTGTGACGGACACACTCACTGATTGACTGATGGGGTTTTTGTTTGCTATTTTACAATATGAAGCCATGAAATAGAAGTGATAATTATAAAGTGTGGGGTGAAGGAGATTATATGTTTTGAAAAGGTAATTATATTGCCCCTTTTTGAAATTCTGTTTCTGTAATGAAAAATGAAAGTTAAATAAAATGATTACACTCTGCTCAGCGGTGTCAACCCAACTGATGTGAATATCCACTCAAAGCGCTTTACACTACATGTCATAATTCATAATTCACCCATTCACACACTGATGGCAGGGCTACCTTTTGAGGAAGCCACCTGCCCATCAGGATTAAACATATTCACATTCAAACAAAAAGCAGTTCAGGAGTCTTCAATAGCAGCACCTGTGTTATATTTATTAAAGTGCAGCGTTGATTTCGTTGATTTTTTTTTACAACTGATGAAGCAGAATCCAACCCTGACCCACCGCACAGCCTTTTGGTTGTTGTAGTCCTATAAACTCAGGGTCCTTGTGTAATCTGACAGGGAATTTCCAGTTTGTCCTTTGTTAAATTGCACAATCACACCAGACCTGTTTTAACTTCCTCATCCTGCTGAAAACATTTTTTGCCAGGCTGTTCTTAATACCGAGTTACTCTGGAGTGCATCTGGATCCACTTTAAGTCAGTGAATTTAATTGTAAACAAAAAATTGTTTATTTGGTAATTTGGAGAAAATAAACTAGCATTTTTTTTGCTAATATATATATATATATATACAAAGATAAGTACGCTCTTATTTTGAAGATCAACGAGCGACAGGAAGTACCAGTTTGTTATTCTGCTACGTAAACTACAGTCGCAGTCGCGAGCCAGGTGGGTTCTTTCACACAGCAATATAATTCATAATAATTAGATCTTCACATTAAGACAACCTGTTTACTGAGCTCTTAACTGGATTTCTTTATGCTAATCATGTTTTTCGTTATGCAAGAAAGAGAGAAATTATGGAAAGAAAATACGTCATTGACTTGATAGTCTATTTAATTAGATTTATTAAATTTGACCATTTTGAACACTTTTCATGTGTTTGTGTTGTTGGTTGATATTTTAAACCCTGATGCCTTATTTTTGCGAAAGCTGTTGCTCCTGCTTTTTTACTTTTTATTCTTCATCCTTTTTGTTTTGCTTTCGGAAAAACTAGGAAGTGCAGCACGAGACTTATTTTCAACACAATGATCGATTTATAGCCCACTCGCTGTGCACCCTTTAAAATGCTTTAAAACGCGTCAAATTATTTCAAATACGTGCTGTTTGATGTCACTGTAAATTATTTTCAGTGATCAAGTTTCACTGATTTTCATTTACCGTAATCCCAACTCCTCAGGGGAGGGACTCAAAAACCAAAAACGTTTTGCTTTAGCAACTGAAACAGCTATCCCATACCTCGAGTTTATTAATTATGAAGATAATTAGAAATGTTAACGGAACAATAAAATGTATAATCTAAGGCTATTGCTTATATTGCTAAATATATTGCTTAATAGATAAATTGTTTAACATTTTTCACTATTTTCTGATATTTTATAGACCAGATCCCAGGCCCCAGGCCTGAACCCATTAGGCCCGTTCAGTAATCCATCCATGTTACTAAAAAAGCCAACTACCATTCCCCATACTGACATTCCATCCTTCGTTGAGGGGGGCACCTGGCCACTGTTGTACTTTATTGATTTAGTGACTTACTGTTTCATTTTGAGATTTCAAGATGGAAAGTTCTTCTCAGTTTCCACGATATACATTTTTATTACTTGAATTCTTCGATCGACCTCTTTGAATGTCTCTACGGTGGTTGTTTTGTGATGCATGTGTGACTGAGCTGCCCTAACTCTGCCAATCCCCCCCCCCCCAATGGGATTAATAAGTACTCCGTCTATCCAGCCGTCCATCCAAAAATCTCCATGTCATGTTACAGGTGTGAGAGATGTCCGTCACTGTTGTCAGAGACAAGGAAGTGACTGTGTTCACGGTGGTGACTGACAGTAAGAGCATGTTACCGCCTCTGTGTCAAATCCTCAAGACTCTTTGCTGCAGTCCGATGTGGTCCTCAGGGTCCAAGGTGCTGATGCAGAGCAATGCAATTTCAGCTCTTGGGGTGAGAGAAGCAGTTCATTAAAAGTGTATTCACGTGCAGTATTAAGTGGTGGTCTTAAGATGTTCAGGTATGAAACAAAGAGATTTAAATGTTCTGAATATTTTACAGACTATTCAGATCATGGTGGGTCTGTTCAACATCGGACTTGGACCAGGACGAACAAGCCTTCATCCTGAGGATTTTGCCCATTTGGGAGCTGCATACTGGCTGGGCGGCGTGGTGAAATATTACTTTTGCATTGGGAGAATATTTTACTTCTTACTATTGAGTGCAAAAGCAGTGGTTTTGTTGATGTTTTTGTAATGCCTTATGAAACAGCCACAATTACCAGAACTTTAAAATGCATTTAAATGATCCATCGGATGATTTTCTAAAAGGAAAACGACATTTACGGATTCGAAAGAATGTCTTTGAAGAATATGAAATATTCATGGGAATATCACTGGATTCTTTTAACTATGTCCTGTCTTCAGTTCATCTTAGCTGGGATCGTGTCCCTTCTTGCCGACCGGTTCCCCTCTCCTTGCTTGGTAAGTAAAGACTAAAGGTCCTTTCAGACATGCACCTCTTGCCCTGGCTCTCTTACTGAAGCGTTTGGTGCTGATGGGGGTCGGAAGATGACGTGAGCAGTGAATTTTCTCCTCACTGGCAGGTTAAAACATTTAAAATAACGTTATAAAACAGCATTATTCTGACCATCAGTCTCTTCTTATATTTTCACTTTTTATTCTGTCGAACAGGAAGCAGATCTTTGCTCATGAATAACATTTCAATTATGAAATTGAAGAATGCATTTGTTGCAATCATTACATTTTTTTTAACTCCCTCTTGTGCACCCGGCGCCAAATGAATAAATAAATGTCCACACCTGTCTGTATGAAGCTAAGATTTAAAGAAAAGAAGAAAAGAAAAGTGTAAAAACGGACACTGAAGTCAGAAGAATGACGTATTCTTTCCTCTCAGGTGGGCTTTGCTGTGCTGGTGAACATACTTGGATCTACCTTCGCCATTGTTGGTGTTGTGCTGTATGTCACAGACATTAAAGATGTCTCTGCCATCAGGATTTGTGACTGGTTCAATGCTTCTGGTGACAACTGCAAATATGTGCAATACGTTTTCCAGGTAAGCATACTTTTAAAGGACAAAGCTGTTTTTATGCTGTATTGTTGTTATTGTCAACACACCCTATGAAAAGAAAAATAACCAACAATGTTACTTTAGTCCGTCTCTCAGCACTTTCCAACTTCTTTACTCTGTCTGTGGCTCTCAGCTCCAAGCTCATTAACATTCACATTTAAAGTTTAGTTTAAAATATCTGCAAATCAAACTGAATTCCTTCTTTTTCTTTCTTTCTTGTCGTGTATCAGCGTTTGATGACAGCCATGGACATTACTATGATCGTCCTGACTGTCCTCCAGCTGTGCGTCTGCCTCAACATCACTGTTCTGGGCATCAAAGCGCTCTTCAACATGAGGAAGGAAGAGGTACGAACACACCCGAGCACAATCCAAGTCAATTACTGATCAATAGTACTTGTAGTACTATTCCTAGTAGCTGCAGGAAATCCAACATCAGCGTTAGTAATGGAAGTAGCAGGTGTACAGTATGTGGTTAGATCAGTGAGTGTAAACAACATGAGTAACACTATAAAGTTGACTTTCCTGAACTTTCTCATGTTGTCACTTTGTTGACTTTGTTGTGTGTCAGCAGGGAGGCACAGATGATGACATCTACCAGCCAGTGTTGAAGGAAGTCCTCATGGCCAGTCCTGGTGCTTAACATCTATTAATCATGCATCCAAACACAAGATGATGATGTAGGAGTATGATAAGCAACACGTCATTGTAATCATTCAATATATCGGCTTAAAATATCTAAACTGCTTTTTTCTAATCACAAATGCACTACAATTATATGCTGAAGAGAAAGGTCCGTCTGTAGTCTGGCACATTGTGAATGGTAATTTTAATGTTGTGGGTAATGTTTTAAAATATATACTGTTTTTAATAACTTCTGGATTAAGTTTTAAATTAAACTTTCTTGAATAAAGCTAAAAATGGTGACAACGTTTTTGAGTTTTTCAAATTTCAAGAATTCCATTCCATTCACTTCTTTGGGGAGACAGACATCTCATCATCAGCATAGATGCCAAAGCATTGGTTATGTGTATCCCCCTATAACGTTTTCTGGGAAATTAGTAACTTCTCCATATTCACCAAGGGTGTTACAGTAAACACAATCTGAAATATACACGAAATCAAACACGAGATGGCACAGCAGAGACACTGCATTATAGGGACGGGATATGTTTTGGGGCAGACCGAAAAATCAGTCTGGAGGAATTTGTATCCCCCTGAAAATGTTGCTGAAGATGTTACAAATGTCCCACAGGGAAATTTGCATATTGAAATGGCAATTAAATTCAGGTCCTTTCAGTCATTTGAATAACTTTTTTTTACAATTTGCTGAAGTTAGAATTTTCAAATGCAGGTTTCCTGTGAGGCTGCCCAAAGAAATTCCATTCACTTCAACTGTATTTGGGAGGAAGTCATCGCTAAACCTCTGCAAATATAACCCGAAACATCTGCATGCCTGGATACGTGCTTTGAATGGTCAGAAGACTAAAGGAGATGTATAAATGCAACTCCATTTACCATACCTGTAGGGGTACGTAGGAAATACAAAAATTGATGGCAAACATTTTTGTATTCCGTTATTTAGCCCAGTCTCATTGATGTGGGTGTGTGATGCACATAATAATATATTTGAATCAACACCTAATTATAACCTTGGTGATGGTGTGCTGTGTCGCAGGACTGTAATGACATTGTTTGCCACTAGGTGGTGTCCATTCTCTTAAATACACACACTCTTGTACATTACCTGCTGTGTTGGTCCTTCCGTTGTGCATGTACACCTTTCCTTCTTTTGAGAAGGGAGCAAGCTCTACTTTATCCAATACTGATATTAGCTTCATTCATTTAGGAATATTGAACGATGGTTCACAAAATGTTAAATATCAATGCAGTAGTTGCGACAAATACTTTTTTTCTTAACATATATTCAGCATTCAAACTTTGGTCATAAGCTTGGGGTAAAATGAGAGGAATGTTGGAGGAGACAAAGCACGACACTTGACTAAAGACAGATATTTTAAAGTCAGAAAGTGTGGGAAAAACGAAAAGAATGCTTCTTACAAAAGAAAACAAAAACAGAATTATTTAAACTATTCGTTTGTCATGTCAGAGATAAGGATAGAGTCTGTCTGCAGATCAAGTGACGGTCTTGCATGTGATCTTTCTTCAACCAGTTCTCATTTCTTTATTAAATTAATTCTATTACACTCATTTGTATTTCTCACCATTTTTCTTAGGCCATCAAACGACAGCACCGAATCATTGCTTTGGGTTCCAGATTGAGCTTTAATCTGGTTTGAAATGCATTAATTCTGATGAAAAACTGATATTAATAAGGTTTTTCTGAACTCATTCAAAGCTTCCCTGACAATGTAAGTCAATCTGAGGTTTGCTGTATGGCTTGTATTGCAATAAAATCAGATACTTTGATTATATAGCTGAAAAGTACTCCTTAATACATCCAACTAACAAACCAAGCAACGTGATTTAATTTGATTTGATATTTTTTTCAAAGATACAATCCCTGATTTTGTGAAGCACTCGTACATTAAAAACTTTGTGTCGTTTTAAAATATTGCAACTGAGTTGAGAGGAAATTGTGAATTCTGGGAAGCTATTGGGCAAAACCGGAGTTTTCTTGTTATAAACTTTAGACTCTCAAACACGTGGAGATGACAGAGGCACCTGTCCTATTTGTGTGCGCTATAGATTCTGCTCTCATTTAACCTACAGCAGGTGCCTCGACTGTACTTGTTGGTTCATGTTGAATTCCCGCTGCACAATACTTACAAACACACAGAGCGGCTTAAGGCAGAGCCGCAGGTATGTCTGTGTTTTCCATGTATTATCAATCCTGAATGACATGTGGTGTAAGATGTCTGTGTAACCTGTGTTTAAAGGCACAGCTCTCGGGGCCAGAATCAAAACACAGGATTGGAGGCCAATACGTACACAAATTAGCAGACAATATATACTGAGCACCCTTATTATTACCACTGAGTGGCCCTTGAGCCCTTAAACCCCCACTTACTTAAAAGTGCATGTGAAGTTCATGTTTTCATACTTGGAATACTATATTTACATGTGAAATATCACACAGTATTACACATATGAACATTTGAACTGCCCAAATACCTCACATGAATATATGTGAATTCATCGGTAAAGCTGTTTCTCATTAGCTCATGCATGTCTTATTATCTTACATTTCACTTGTAAAATATCCGAAAATCACAAGCGCCAACATGATGTGAATTTATCACGTTTAAAATGTATAAAAACCAAATGCCTATATGTGATATATATATATTTTATCCTGCAAATTCTCGATGGCTCTCAGTTTACTTAATGCAGAAGTCATAACATTTTCATTAAGATACCAATGAAAAACTGAATGAATCGATTTTGGCCACATGGGAGCAGCACAGCGAACTGTAAATACAACTTTGACATATTATCAACCAAAAACCCAAACTGTTGATCAACTGGTAAAATACATTGAGTAGAGCAGTTTAACAGAGCCAATTTTAAAAAATCAACGGAAATATGAACTGATTATTGGTATCTTGTGATCCAGCGAGGTCAGAAACATATTCGTAACTGGCTGAAAATGTCTTAATCGGCATTCTGTTGTCCTTAGCTCCACCCTTTTATGTCACTTCTGGTTGCAAAAAAACAAGATGGCGACGGCCAAAAACCAAGATGGCGACGGCCAAAATTCAGAGCTCAAGGCTTCAAAATGGCAGTCCACAAACCAATGATGTCACGGTGGCTACGTTCACTTTTATGTATACAGTCAATGGATAGACACCAAACATGTTTGTTTCCTAATCTTAAAATAAGATTTAGTCTTTAGATTAGATTTACCCTAACCCTGAGCAGACGATGCCTCACAGAAAACTGGCCCCTCCCACGCACCATCTGACCTGAACCCTCCGATTCAAATATGTGACACCTTTCCCCAAATGACTGCTATTCCTGTTGAGGCTGAATTAAGGCAAAGTTGAGGATTACGCTGCGGTGACGGTTCGGCAGCACAATGTATTCCTGTAGAGCGGCGAATCCTTTCGTTGCCACGTGATGTTTTTCTGCGTTCCTGAGGTCAACTGACGGGCCGGGCTCAATGCAGGGCTGTGTGGCCAATTCATATTCACGGTCGAGTCATTCTGGTCTGATTAAAGGCATCACTTCCCCTATTCCAATGTTTTGTGTCAGCAGCCCCTTTAACCCACCTGGGCGTAGACAGAAACCGGCCTGGAGCAGCCTTTCAGAGGGAGAACAGATCAGGACCAAGTCAAAGTCTTGGTGTGTCCGTCATTCTCCTCATGGATCCCATCGACATTAATATTCCGCAAGGTTATGTTTGTGGTCAAGGTGTAAAATCATGGAAATTTGGCCGCAGCAGACAGCTCTAGTGCCTGCTCATTACCAAACAGCAGACAGTCACAGTGAGCTGCTAGCGGGTGAACATAGTGGAGCAGGAGGCGGTGGAGACCAAAAGTAGAGCTAAAAGAAAGTGAATTCTGGACTTGTGTTCATCAGATGGCCGTAAACGCGACTCCAGAAGAATGATAATGTTCTTCATCTGCTGTAAATGAGCAGCTGTTTGCTAAAACGTTTGTCACATCAACTTAAATGATAATCTCTTGTCCATTTTCCCTAAATGCCCAAAATATTACTGCAGGTTAGAAATATAGAAAATTCTGAAAGGTCTTCCCATGTTACAGATGTTTGTCAATGTTGATCATTTTCAGGCTTGTCTTCTGTAGTTGTTTCTCACAGTTGCTGATTAAGCATTTTGTGGGCCTCGGCTCACTGAGCATTGACGTAACTCGGTCACTTGCCAGTGGAACTTTGGAAAGCACTTGTGAGAGATTTGCTTCATTAAGAAGCAAAGGGAAAGTTCTAAATTCCTTCTGTCTCAGTCTTCCATTGGCAAACAGGTATCCAGACAACAAGGCCTGTCTCCTCTGAAAGCCAGATTTGGTAATTAGAGTATTTTTCCTGACATCAAAAGACTGTCTGAGCTCCCCAAATTTTGGACAAAGTCCCTGCTGCTATAAAAGAATTCCTTATATATCTTATGCCGAACAAAATCCTATTTCTCATTTGGGTTCATATACGTCATTGTCCATGTTATTGAACATTTTATTGTTGTGCACCATTTCAGGGTTTGCCTGTCTGTCTCTTTACAGTCTGTTGAGACTTTTTTGGGACTTGCTGTGTAAATACATTGAATGACCTTGTGTAGGATACAGAGAATGTGTGGCACTACACCACAGGTTTCCAACCTTTTTGGTTTAACGCGTTTGATTCATAAACTAGCCAAAGTCACCTCGCAACCACATATGAGCTGAGAGCATTTCAAGCAAAGAGTGAGTTTCACCTTCTGAGCTCATTTTAAAATGTTCTAGAGTCCTGAAGAAGTGGAACTACACGGTATTTCACAAGAAAAGAGACGAGACAAGAAAATCCTGTTCTCTTCTTTGCTACCTTGTCTTGTGAGCCCTCAGATTGATCTCAGGAGCTGTTGGGGGATGCAGACCACCAGGGTGGGGTTGTTAAAACTGTAATCTAGGAGACAAAACATTTCCCTCAAAACTTAATTGAGAACGCAGTTTAGTCGTATGGGAATGTCATTTTGTAGGAGACAGGGTTGGTTTGACGGGTTGATGAGATATCTTCATCCTGAAATACAATACTAGTTTCCTCTTTCGTTGTAAATTTGATTTATTTGGCTTTTCTTCAGCCTGAGTTCACTCTGTTGGGCTTTACAGAGGTCTAAATGATCAGATCCCCTTACAGGTAGCAGGTGCTTGTGGGTTTAGAGCAGCAGTATGTCTACTTTGATCAAAAAAAGTCAACAAAGTAAAATCTAAATATGACATCTTTGAATCTAGGTTTATCCATGTTGATCCACAGCATTTAGTGACTTGTCTTTACTCTTTTACTCAGAAAAGGCTTCAGTTTAAATGTTAAATCCAAGAAAACGCAGTAAATATACATCAAGACGACCATCTTTGACCCACTTGTTTTTCTTTGCACTTGTTCATTTTTGTTCAGGCACTTGAGTCTTTATACGGCAAAGATAGAAAAGCCACAACCACATAATTATAGAGCACTATGGGTGTTTCCAAACTAGCTAACCAGAATATCCTTTCTCTCTTCTCTCTCTCTCTCTTTTCTTTTCACCTAAGATGTACGATTTATCCACAGAGCAGTTGGGTGCTACATCCGTTCGCTCGATGACACCTCAGTGGAGTGGAATCTGATGTGGTTCAGTCCATTTAGCTTTCAACAGTCGACGTATTAAAGGAAAAGCTTTTTGGTGTAATGCATAAACAGCACACGCATTTGGGTAAGAAGAGTAACCACACATATTAGCAAACAGATATGTTGTAATTGTTATTATTTTGAACAATAAATTCATGATTATCATTATTATTATTAATAATACCACTGCAGTTGAGCAGTTTCATGGGTCTTGGTTTACTTATAGCAGGTATTATTCCCACCACAAAACCATGACCAAAAGAAAAAGATAATATCTGATTAATTTTCCGGTAACCAGACGAAGAGTCAGAGGTTTTGTGTGTCATAACAAACCAGACAAACTGTGAGTCAGTCACAAAAATAAACAAACAAATGACTTATGATGGAGTTTATTTGGAAGATTTATTACATTCATTGTTTTGGTGTACCAACAGGATTTATAATGTGAGACACTGATAATCCAAACGTACTGTATGGAAGTAGAAATAATCAAAACCAGTGCAAGATAAACATTTGATCAATGTTTCAGTATCGACAGCTACAGTAAATATGGGGCATGTTTTGGTCAAATAGTAAAATGTTTAAAGACATTATGATACGTATAACATAAAAACAACACACAAAGAACTCACAGTTTACAGCGGTTTAAAACAAACAACCCAAAAAGATCTAAAACAATAACAGGTCAGTGGTGTCGTTCTTACAAAGTAGTGTTGATGTTGTGCACATTCTGATCAAAATAAAAGGAAAACAAAAAAAACATCCCAACTCATGATTTACCTTTTCCACAATTCAACAAAGCAAATCTTCCACCTTTGAGCAGATACAACTTTCCAGTTGGTGTCGCACCACCACATCGGTAAAGACGTGACACAAGAGTAGCTGTGCTCGGTGTCTGTCTGTCAACAAAGTGTTGCCGTCACTACGTCTCGGCATGTTCGTGGCAGGGTGTGTCAATAAAGTTTCGCGGGTACCAGCTCACTACAGCAAATGTTATTTTGGGGCCTTGTCTCTTCTTTGCTTTGTTTGTGCTGTACAGCAGGCAGTGACGAGGTTTACTATACTCCTCAGATGAGTACAAGAAGTGAAATCAAAATGAAGGTTTCTGTCAGTCTGGGAAAAATATCTGGAGACGTTTTTCTCTCATAGTATGCGTCCTCAGCGAGGCCAGGTCACCGCTTATCACCACCAGCAACACATTATCTCTGTAAGACAGCCGGATTCTAAGTCAACAGCTTCCCCAAAACAAAACAACCACGTCCTCCTGAAATGAACAGCGAAAACACAGTTGTACATCATATACCACAATTCCTCACCGACTGTGAACTTTATTGAGATTATAACGTGACACGATTGAGCGATCTCATAACAAACAGAGACACAGGGATATAATACAGCCTGAACAAAAGAGGTCAAAGGTCATTATTCTAAGGTGAAGAATCTAGTTACTTCCTTGTGGAAGTCTGTACACATGACCCCTTAAGACAAATTTGTGATATTGGACTGTATGAATAAAAATGATTTGATTCACCCCCACTGCAAGAAACTAACAGTTAACATCTTTAGAAAAACTGAATAATTTGGTAAAAAAGATACTTAGAGAGGGCCTCAATTGAGGCACAAACTGTGTCGCATTTCAAGGCTAAGGCAGCGATGGACTCTGTGATTATCCGTGTAAATATGAAGTAACCTACATACTGAAGGATTGACTTTCGAGAGTTTTTTCAGCGTCTGAATCTTCAGGCCGAGTGAACGCAGACGTAGAAGTTCTTGTGCTCCTCCCAGTAGTGGAGCTCATCCGTGAAGCTCCGGGAGCAGGCCAGGTCTCTGCTGGTTTTGACCGTGTGGACCACGCAGGCGCCGGGCAACGTCTCAAACAGGACCTCGGCTACACCCACCACCGTGAGCTTCTTCTGACTCTGGATCAGCTGCTGGATGCGATTGCTGTCCACAGGCTCGGGCGAGGAGCTGTAGGACACCCAGACGTTAAGATTCTCATCTGATGAAGGGACCTGGAAGCGGCTCTTCCCGGTCGGGCAGTGGTAATCCTTCTTTTTGGCAAACAGGCCTGAAGGAGACTTGAAAATGCGCACGGACCAGCCCACCCAGTCATACTTCTT
Source organism: Lycodopsis pacificus (assembly GCA_028022725.1). Taxonomy (NCBI): domain Eukaryota; kingdom Metazoa; phylum Chordata; class Actinopteri; order Perciformes; family Zoarcidae; genus Lycodopsis; species Lycodopsis pacificus. The sequence goes on from CM051695.1 coordinate 24,151,635, forward strand.
CTTTAGTTTCTCGACTATAGCATCAGCTAGCTGCTGGTTGGTTAAGTTTGACTCGTCTCTCACCAGTCGAAGGGAGTCCATCTCAGCCTGTTTGGGGAAGCTGATGATGCAGTCTTCAATGACTTCATTCATTTTAACCTGGACAGTCTTCATCTTCTCACCCCAGTCTTTCAGAAGCGCGTCCTCCTCGTCGTACCCCTTCAGAGCGGCGTGGCCCAAAAGAGCGATGAGCCCGATGCAGAACAGCTTCTTCAGCCGGGCGCAGAAGTCCTCCACCGGCCGGCGACTTTTCTCCTCGTAGTTCAGCGTGATCTCGAGCACAGATTCCCCAGAGAAGTTCTCTCCCGTCACAGAGTTGTAGAGGGTGATAAGGTTTTTGTCGCCACCGGTCTTGGCAAAATGATCCAGGAAAAGCTTCTTCTTGACCTCCCGGAACTTGGGTTTGGCGTTGAGGATGTCCATGTACTTCCTGAACTGGTTAGTGATGTTCTCCTCCACTGGGAAATACACAGCATCCAATCCGCTCCTCTTAATCTCCTCGTTGATCCGCTGGATCTCCTCGGAGGCCACCTCCAGACGTTCTCGCACCTTCTGAAACTGCTCCTTCATGAACACTGCCTCTTTGCTGTCCACATTGTCCAGAGCCAGTTTAACGATTGGAGCGGCGATGGCGAAAATGGGGAAAAGGTCGCCGGCGATGCTGGCCACCATTTCAGCTCCATGTTCAAACACTTCCATCACAGTCTCCACCATATCCTTTCTATCCGCTACAAGCTGCTGTAGCTGGTTTGCCATCTTTGCTGACGTCTCTCAGGCTGATTTTAATAAGAGAAAGATATTGATATGGTTAGAAACTGTCTGTTGTGATATTTAAGCAAGAAAACCTCCTCTAAGAACAATCAAACAGGTCAAACACTGAACACAACTGAGGCAGAACGTATAAGACAAAACACATGTGTTTTATTGATCTACTTACTGTTCTGTTTCAGTGTAGTTAGACTGCGGCCTGCTTCCTCGCTCCTCTTACAACACAGCAAAAACTGGTAAGGAAAGAGAGAAACAGCCAAGTGAGCTTAGAGTGCTGGCTGATGGCCACACCCAGTGAGCAATGACTCAACAACGCAAAGGGAATTCAGCAGTGACGGAGGGCCGGTCTGGGCTGAATTGCTTGTGTGATATTTGTATGTAAATCGACAGTTTCATTGAGGTGGCGCAATGAAACCTTTAAGTTTACGTTGTGGGAATTAGGGAGGTATCTGTTATTGGTCTTAAACGAGCAGTGCAGTCTATCATTTCAAGTATAACTTGTGAAGACAACACGGAGAAGGGCTGACTGACTAACTACTGTGGTGGGAAAAGAACCGATTTAGTACCGAGTGAGTCCTATGATACTGAAATTAAGAAACATTGAGAAAAGAAGCTTGTCTTTAAAGTATTTATTCTCTGCGCAGAGAAGGTTAAATCGTCGTACAGATTGCAATGCGGTCTGAGGGAGGAATGCACCCAGAGTGCTGGTTGTGTACGACTTATAGCACATGGTGGGGTAGGAGGAGTTCATCACTACTGTAAGTCAGGACAGCATTCTATTCTGTCCGTAAAAAAGTCACATTTTCTCTTCGGGTAAATCATTGTTTTCAACATAATACAAATATAAAAAGGGTTTGGTGATGCTAGATGGGTCCTTATATTATATATATATTATATTAAGGAAATTACATCCTGTCTTGCACTGGAAAAACAAGAGGATTTGGAAAATCTTATTTAACAAAACAGCTCCTCCCAAAGATCAGGAAATGGAGAAAAAGCTGACCGTGAGAGCAACCCATATTCATTTCCTAGGCATGTTCAGACATGTCCTTTTGCAAAACTGGAAATGTGTAATTTGGGTGGAAATCTAAATGACGGTACACTCTTCTACTGGCATCACACCCTCGCATGCAATGTCAACACAGCAGCTCAAGCGAATGAAGCTGTCCTCACGTGTTTTAATTCAGGTTTCTGGCCTTCGGAGAGTTTTTTTTTTAATTTATTCTGACTGAAGGAGGAGCAGCAGCAGATCTGTTTCTTCTTCAGCCAGCCCAGTCAATAATGAAGCAGCAGGCGTGGGAAGTGATTAAGTGTAAGAGGTTAGACTTGCTGGGCAAGGGTGCGTTTTCCAGTGAAACTCAGCAAGTTACCACAGCAACAAGACAATGGAAAATAATCTGTCAGCTCGTTCGTCCCTCTGCTGCTGAGGTGTGCTCTGTGGGGGTAATCTAGCTAGACTGCAGACGATTTCTGTGACAAGATATCACCCATTTCTCAGCCTGATGCATCGAACACCTCTGCAGCAGTCAGACACATCTGCAGGCATCCGCAGACAAGGAGGATGTCAACACCAGTCATTCAATTCCAACATGGCTTTACAGAGCAAAGACTTAGTAGTGAGTTCAACATGTTGGGAAATACGCTTTTTCCCTTTCTTGCTGAGAGTCGATTAGAAGATCGATACCACTCTCATGTCTGGTTGTCGTGAGATTAAGAGATTGTAACAGCTAGCTGTTTGCCCCTGTTTCCCTGGCTTTATGCTAAGCTAACCAGCTGCTACCTGTTCTCATATACTTTTGGCAAGAAAGACAATAAGTGCTTTTCTAAATTGGCAAACTATCCCTTTAAAGCATCCTTTGAATGTCAACCATATAGTTCTACATAAAATATGTAATATCTGCACAATCTTTCCTTGTGAGACTTGACAACAAAAACAACAAAGTACAGGAAATTCCAGCAGGATGTTAAAGCATTTACAGTCACTGTATCTCATTTGATTTGGCCGTGCAGAAACTGTGATTCCTGTTTTCCACTGATGTGATCTATCTCTTTCTCTCAAGGTCTCGGGGGTGGTGTAACTGCAGACTGAGTGCACGTGAAGCACATTCTCACAGTTCAAACATAAAAGTGCTTGAAGAAATCACATTTTCAGAAACAGAGAGCTGGAGGTGCATCTCACCCGAGATATCAATGCAGCCTACAGACACGAATAACAAGTCTTGTTTTTTACGAATATTTCCACTTTTTTATATTTCCACTTATATTCAGTGGTGGAAAGTAACTAAAGTACTGATTTACTTGTACTTATACTGTACTGTAGCTTTGAGGTATTGAGTATTTCCATGTATGCTACTTATACTGCATTTCAGAGGGAAACATTGTACTCCTCAGCTACTTTTCAGATACATTAAACCTTATAAAAAAAAGCATTGTTTCCAACATTGTTTGTCTTGTGACCCCTCACAAAGAGCAGTGTCTACTTTGGGCCCCTTGTTAGGTTTAAGCTGTCTGTGAGTTGTTAGCAAATACACAAAACAAAAACTTGTCGCCAGTTTGTTTCATTTGGTGAGGACCAAAGGAATACTATATTTGACAAAAACTGAAAATAGATTTGCGTATAGACGATGTTTTTTCTTGTTTCCTGGGCCATGAATCATCTCACGACCCCTCAGATTCTTCTTGTGACCCTTTGGAGGGGCCCAACCACTAGTTTGGAAATCACTGCACAAAACATGAGTAGTAGTAGTTAAAAGTAGCTCCACTTCTACCTGCTACAATAGCACAATGTGAATCTGTATTAACTATCTAATAATGCAAGACATAATAAGTCAGTCACGGGGGACATTTTTCTGCAGAACTAGTACTTTTAGCTGATAGTTCTTCTGTATTTTGACCAAAGACTAGATCTTGACCTACATTTTGAATGCAAGACTTTCACTTGAATGTGTACAGTGGTGTATTTGCACTTGTCTTGAATTAAAACGAATAATTTAAGGAAATGCACTGATTGAAAACAACAGGCTACATTAGAAACATGTTCATTTCTTGATATTTTGTAAAGGCAATTCCGTTTAACAGCATTTGTGATAATAATAAAATACAAATACAAGATGTCTCCATAAGAGCTCAGATAGTTCATGTTTCATTTATGCTGAGTGGCAGAGCTTCCTCTGAACACAAAGATGACCAAACCCTCTGACAGCTGACCACTCAGCCTGGCCACCGAGAGATACACGCGCAGTTAATGCGCCCTCTTAATGGAACATGTATCGATCAGTCCGTGTACAAGCGCTCTAATTGTATCATCATTATACCGCCGATGGATAGAGAGCCAAACAAACATCGCGGGTTAACACCACAGACCGGGTTCTCTGGTACAACACAAGTGGATAACGCCTTTCAAAAGTTAAAACACTTCCTGGAAAAAGTGAAGCGGTGGCACCAGTTCTGGCAACCAACGCCCATAAAGATCGACACGTTTTATTGAACTGCATTCTTCTTTATTTCTTTTTGCAGATTCGTCTAATCGCCCACTTCACTTTATTAAAGAAGCCGCGTTAACAAAACACGCGCATTTGGCATTTTTTAAACGGCACGTCGGTGCTGTCAAAGAGGGGGAAAGAAAAAGCTCGATTATGTAACGAGAGGCTGGAATGGAGTCGATGAAGTTGAATCGATCGTTTCCTATTCGAGTGTCTTATCGCTACCACCACTGTTTACCTTCACGAGCCCGTCCACTAGAAGCATTTTGAACAGAAATGGACTCACCTTAAAAAGTTTGCGGAACAAACACAGCAACTTCCAGACTGTTTGTCTTCCTATTGGTCATGTGGCTCTCATGTTACAGAGGCAACACCCAGTCAGAAAGGGAAAAAAAAGAACTTGGGTGGTGGAGCATAACAAAAACAAAGTTGTGAGCATAATAGATTGTTGCTGTGGCGATATTATTACAGATCAACCTCCACCCATTTGATAAACAAAGGCCTGTTATTAAAGCATGACGACTGTTGAAGGAGATTTGTTCTGAATTGCAGTCAGCAGAACATTATGCTTCCAAATGAATCATGATTTTCAATAATTGTAATAGGTTTTAACTGGAAAGTTGCGTTTTGAATAACTGAGTAATGAAGACCAATGATACCAAAACCATTCATATTTATTAGTTTATTACAAATTAAAGGAAAATATACACAAGTATATTGACGAAGTTGATTGTGGAATAAGGATTTGGGGCGTTTGCCCTGCAGCGATATATTGCACCAAAAGCAGCAAGAATATTAGAATTGATTTTGTTTTACACACATCTAGGAGTGGGCGATATCGATCTAATCCGTTAACATAGTATGTCATTTTTTCGTTTTGTGGTATTCTGTATACGTTGTATAGGTGGTAAACATTCTCTTAAATTGAGAAACTGTACAAGGAATGACAAAACAATCCCAACTCAAGGTCCAATTATGTACTTGTTCTACAGTTTTCAAATGTCAATGAAGAACTGGGAATCTTAAAATAACCCAAACGGACAAATCTGGGTACTGCATCCCATCAGTGCAACAGGACAAATCGAATAAGCCATAAAGTAGTCCTGCTCATTGATTTACCGCATTGCCCACAATGGTCCGATACACCTAGATATGTGTAAAGGTATTGAAGGGGAATGGTGCCTTGGCATAAACTATATGACAAAGTCCTTCACAGTTAACAGATTAATATCGTCACATCGCCCAACCCTAGTCATATCCAATGGGGACAGAATCATTACGAGAGTCATAACGTTGCTTCAAAGCTGGCATGGAGATGTACAGCTCTGAAAAAAAAACCACCCTGAAGCTGCTGAATCATCATGAAAGATATATGTAAAAGAATAAAAATCATTACAAGCAAGACAAGGAATCACAAACCAGAAACCTGACAGAGCAGATTATACATCGTCTAAGACAATATTTAAGAATTAATTTTCTCTATTCAATGGAAATATTTCCTGGTCTCTGGTAAAGACATTCACAAATGTATGTGTTGTTCATTTTCTTATGCGGCTGCACTTTCTGTTTTTCTGTGAGCCTACTCAGAGTGGATACACAGGTAGGCTCTTTTGTGTTTTCCATAGTAGTAACAATCCTCATGAAAGTTGTTGGACTCCACCACCTCCTTGTAATGGCTGACAGCATGGACCAGGCAGTTGGGGAAGCTCCTGTTCAGAACCTGAGCCACATCAATCATGTCCCCCGTCATCTTCTGAGCTTCAATCTGCTCCTGGATCTGACTCTTGTTGATGGGCTTGGGGTCGACACAGAAAGAGACGACCACTTTGATCTTGCTCTTGGTCAAAATGTCAAACCAGTTGACTCCTCCACTTCCGTGGCACTTCTTTCCTGCCAGCCAGTTGAAAAAGAAAATGCGCTCCTTGTCGCTGAAGGCCCTGATGGACCAGTTCACCCAGTCGTATTTCTTAATGAGAGTACCCAGAAGGGATTTGGTGAAATCGAGGTTGACGGTGCCGGGATTCTCCTGTAGCAGGTGCTCCATGTCCTGCTTGGCTTGATCGGCAAAGTTCTCTTTACAGTCATCCACGGCCGCTTTCATTCGTTTCTCCACTTCGTCCATCCGTCCCTGCCACCTCTTCACCATCTCCTCCCCCACCACCCCTTCCTTGAGGGCGGAGTGGCCCATGACGGCGATAATGCCCACCACGAAGAGCTTCTTCAGCGGGGCGCAGAAATCCTCAACTGCCCTTCTGCTTCTCTGCTCTGTGGTGACTATTGTTTCAAGCATGGGGTCTCCCGCGGTGCAGTCCCCAATGACAGCATTGTATAGGGCGTCCAAGTTCAAGTCGGCATCGGTGTTCTCGTAATGGCTGAGGAACTTCTCCATCTTCTTCTCTTTAAACTTTGGCTTGGCGTTGACAAAGTCCTGGAACTTTTCGTACTGGCTGAGCATCTGCGCCTCCCGATCGAAGTTCTGCTTGTTCAACGACGTCTTCTGCAGCTCCAGGGCAATTTGATCGATCTCATCTTGGATTCCCTCGAGTTGCTGGTTGACCAGTTCGAACTGCTGAGTCAGGTAGCGAGCCTCTTTGCTGTCCGGGTTGCTGAGTAGCTCGGCTGAAGCCATGAACACGGCCTCCAAGATGGGGTGAAGCTGGCCCACGGTGGCAGCGAGCACCTCCGAGGCTTGCCCCATGATCTCCACACCTTTCTCGATCTTGTCCCTGTTCTGCACGAGCCAATCTGCCACATTATTCATCTTTGTATTATGTGTTTCACACTAACTAATCTAATTGGTTGTCCACTGCCAGAGGCTTTGCTGGTGCCTGAAAGAAGAAGAAACATGAAACCCTTGTAAAGTTCATTATAGTCTTATAGATTTTATGACATTTCAGAAAAATTTGGCGCTTTTTTTCAACTTAAATTTGGCAAAACAAATGTAATCAGCTGACATACAGTCGTTTTTTCACTCACAGGACATGTTCCTGACAAATAAATCCCTACAATAAAGCAAAGGGCAGGTCATGTCTGCACATGTAGGCATCCAGTTTCATGCCGCACCCTCAGAGCCTTAGCTAATGACAGGGACTCTGGGTTTTTTTTTTGTAAGCCTTGGTGGCATTGACACATCAGAAAAAAAGCTCATGAAAGTACACAAACGAGGCGCACACGGATGGCAATTCAGAACAAATATCAAACATGGTGTGTGTACTCGTGAATTATGACGTATTGTGCAACATTGCAGCATTGGCCCTTTGAGATGTCTCTTTTTTTTTTTAACTGCTCCAACAACAGCCAAGACCCAAAGCAAACGCAGATGTTCACAACATGGTGAAAGAAGGGGATTTACTTTGGTGACGATAGTCTGGTTTTCGATGTAAAATGCACAAGATAGATGACCTAACTCATTTCTCGCTCCCTGGAGCCCATATCCAGTTCAGAAAAAGGCACACCCAGGTCTGAGAGAAGAAAATCCCCACCACTGCACTTGTTCAATAATGCAATCACACTTTCCTAATCATTCCAGCACCAATGTAATTAAAAACCCAACACAAATGTGTTTTTTGAGGTTTTGGTATGAATAAAAGAGACAAATACAGGTTCATATGTGTAACCACAGAAAATAGACTCACCAATATTTGCTGCAGTGATGAGATCAGTGGTGTCATTTTACAGCACTACACTAATTAGATCTACTTTATTCAGCCACATGCCATCAGTGCTTTTAGGATTTATCCACATTCCCATGTGATGAAAATAACAAAAAAGTGCAATTCAAATGTGTAGTTACATAACAGAATTCAATTCCATTCCGATTCTAAGGTAAAAAAAACCCCAATAGAAAACAGTGAAATAAAATACTTACTGAGTAATTATCTTGGTTTCTGTTTGAAAATATCTTCCCTTGTAAAACCAAACAAAAAAAAGTTTCTCTTCTTAAAGCACTAAAAGTGAAATATGTTTTGTGAAAGGAAAAAAAGGCGAGTCCAACACAGCACTTGATCAAACACTGAGCTCCCCTTTCAATGTGATATGCTTTGCTACAGAGCTACAGAGCTTCAATACATACGTAAGCAAGACCACAAGACCACATCCCCCCAAAGGAACCATCTCTACCTCTGGCACGTCACTTACAGTTTGACTTTTCTTCCTGTACAAAAACTGTTTACTTTCAAGGAAATAAAAAAAGAAAGCCAGCTTTAGTACGGGTGGGAAAAGCTGAACAAACAAAATTGAATATTAAGTTTTTCATTCTTTCTTTCGTTCTTTTTCTTTACCTTTTATGGAAAACTATAAATGATGGTTAAGTGGTGAAGTAGATGATGGAGATGCTGAATAAAGAACTAGAGCAGAAAACGATGAACTCACCTTTCTAGCTAAATATCCAGTGGGCTACGGTCCAGTTATCCAGTAGTCCAGCTGTGCCTGTGAGCACCAGCCTCCTTGGGATGTATATATAGACTCTGTCTCTCTCTCTCTCTCTCTCTCTCTCTCTCTCTCTCTCTCTCTCTCTCTCTCTCTCTCTCTCTCTCTCCCGGTGTCTGTCTGTCTCACTCTCTCTCGTCACTCCCCCTTTGGAACTCCTCCATCCCGTTCCAGCATTCCTAAAAAAACCCACTCAGAGGGATGAGGGGCCGGCACTGACACAGATAACATCCTGTAAACACTCCCCATGCAGGGACACCATGCACCCTGGGAAATAAAAAAAAGACTGGTTTGTGTGTGTGTGTGTGTGAGAGTGTGACTATGTTAGAAAGAGAAACAGACAGACAAGGAGAGTGAGAGAGAGAATAAGAAGGAGACCAATGGCAGCAGGGTTCAGCAAAGCGACCTATGAGCACAAAACCCCTCTTGTTATGGCTCGGGCAAGGTTGCCATGGCCACTGAACTGGTTCCTTTAACTTCTGTGAGACTGTGCTGTGCTCCGAACGCCCAATTAAGCTACCTCTGTTTGCATCAAGTTTGCATTCCCAGCAAGTTTGTACCCTAAATGTCAAAATAAATCGTACTTTTTAAGAAAGGCCCTTTGAGATGATTTTGTAAATGTTGACCTACTGCCCTCTAAATCTGATAATTAGTGATGGAAAGCGATTGGCTACTTGTTTCAAGCATGGCAAAGAGGGATGACATTAGCCCTGCGGGGGCAGCGCTCAGGCCGTCACAGTGCTGCTCAGTGAAAGACGGCCTGTGTTTTCCCGAGGACACACCATGACAGTCGCAGCTCACTCATGGCCTTTGTGCTTTATAAAGCAGGCCGTGACACACGAGGCTCGATGTCACCGTCAACTGGGCTATTTAATGGATCATAAAGAGGCGGGAACAGGAAGAGGAGGGAAGGATGTCTGCTGCAAATTGATACTGGTCAGCCGGCCACAGGAGGGTTAGGCGAGCACGTCCGCCACCGCCTCGTTCCTGTGTCGTCCCTCTGTCAGATCTCACACTTGACTCGCTCGTAACCATCAGAAAGTGGAGAGCAGCTTTCGCAGGGACTCAACAGTGTGTGGCGTGATGGGTGGCACAGGCTGACGCTGGTAAACACACCGTGACGTCACTCAGCTGGAGGACCTCACTTGCTTTTATGGGTGTTGTGCTGTGTGTTTGTTCTCCAGGCAAATCGTTCATGAAAGAGATGACTTTCTTTCATGTCGGCAAAGAAAACGATCCGCAGAACACACGTAGCTCTGAACCAAACAAACAACGCGGCCTATAAAAGAAGCTGCAGCATCAATGGAAAAGTGTTGGATTTGTGGAAAAGTTTTGCCCTTGCTGCTTGTGGTTTCATGCTCCCCAGGTGGAAACATGGGTGAAATATTTGAGATAATGACCGCCAGCTGAGGAAAGAGCTTGTGTGCATCTAGTTGTTTTGTCTGGCTTCACTCAGCATGCATCCACTCGGCATGTTGGACAAGCTGAACTAATCTCTTTCATGATGTTGTGCTTTGAAGTATTATGTGTGTTTATTAATGCACTCATTTATCAGGATAGATATAGCTTTGATTCCGAAATGGTATAAATATCTGCTGTTGTGGATCTAAGTGTAACTTGAATTCCTTGCTGAAGGAAAACTGAAAATTCATGCATTATCTTTGAAGTGCAGCTGCATCCTGAATCTACAATCTGTAAAAATAAGGAAAAAAATAAGTTTTTCAAAGTATTTCTTTGGCATTTATGTCATTTTATGTAAAGTTCATGAGACTGAATCTAATGACAGAAACAGAGGTTGTGCCGTCTTTGTTGTTTGTGTCTGGAAGATAAAGTACTTCCTGGTCCGAGGAAGCTATTGGACACATTTTATCTTTTTGACCTTAGCCAATGGCGAGTTTTTCCTCCTCGCCACAAGATGTCTCTTCAGCTCACAGGAAAAGCCCCCAGTGGCTCATCCCATGGTAGAATATACACAGCATTGTCTGGAAAGGTTTGGTGTTTGAAAACATCAATGGCACTAAACTGAGACACAAAAGAAAGCACTTCTGCATAAGAGGAGATTTGAATCGTTGTCTGTCATATAATAGGAACAGAGAGGTGCAGAGACATGTTTCTAATGCAGAAGTTCACAGAGGAAAACACCGAAGATGCTCAGCCTGAAATACAAGACTTAGTTTTGGCAGAGCTTTAAACAAAGCCATAAAAATATGTTGATGACCTGCTCAGACCAGGATATATTGCCAATTGTTTAACCGTACAAACTGTTCAACATAATTAATTTTGCTTGTAGGTAAACAGGCTGAGTAAGTAATCGAGATAGTCGACTTTCGTTGCATGTATCCACACCTCCGTGTTACATCAGTAGGATTACTTCATGGATAGAAAGTTGTTCGTGGGAAAAGCTGGATCTAGTACCCGTCACGCTGGATTTGATTCCCATGGGAAAATAAATGTGTGCAGCGTTGACGGGTCTTCTGAATACAGCTGAGCTGGAACAATTATACTTTTTTTCTTTGTGTAATGGATGCTTGATTGTGGGATATTGCCAGAGGCCCCAAACAGCAGACACTAAGTTGGTCCGTGTCCAGATCATCACCTCTCAACTATTCCTTTTAAACTGCATTGATTTGAGTTGCAGGAAAAGCAGGAATGTGTTCACAAGGACTTGATGCGATTAGAACAGAGGTATTTGGATGAAGACAAGCTGAGTAAGCAGTGTTTAGTAAAATAATGAGATACATCAGTGCAGCGTGCAGATAGATTTCACATAAAGAGATAAATATCTCTCCAACATGTCCACAGAGAGCGTGTCTTTAAGGAGAAAGTGTAAGACTGTGGCCTCTATTTCCTTTTGAAGTTGTGAATATTTCATGAATGCATTTATGCTCTTGCTGCCACAGCGTGAGATTTGATGAAGGTGAACATTGCAGGCATGTCAAATGTTCCAGTGATGTTACAACTCTTTCATGCGATATCAGCATCAAAACGATCCCAAAACATTTAAACCGCCACATGAACAATGATCTGTGTTATGATTATTATTATTATCATTATGTTGAGAAAAGAATCGCATATCAAAGGAAGGTGTAAATTCATGTTGAAGGCATTGTGATCAGATCTCATTCAAGTGTAGATGAAGAAACAAAAACCACCCGACGAGATGAAAGGTCAACTAACTCTCTCTTCCTGCGAGCTTAAATTAAACAATCCCGGTAAAAGCTGCAAGTAAGTGAGTCAAATAGTTTTCTTTTCTTTGGAAGGTTCCTAACCGAGTGAAATGACCCTGAAGTTGCAGCCATGATGAGAGCTGGTCGAATTATTTAAATGCCAAGCAAAGGCGCTTCAATCCGGATAACAAGAACATATTTTAACATCAGGTTTTAATGCAAAGACCCATCAATACATATCAATATATTTTCTTCTTCTTTCAGCTGATTCCGGTATTGAAATTTGATCACAGATTACATGTTAATACCAGTAAATGGGGCCTTAAAGTAAAAATAAACATTTGACAATAGGATACCCAAATGTATTACTATTCATCCTGTATGGAACGTGATTGTCTGCACCAGATTTCATGGCATCCATTCAATAGAATGTGGTAAAAAGTTAGAGGTTCGCCTTAAGTTTTATCTTCTGGGGACTATGACTATCTTTTAAACATTTCTAATACATCCATTAGCTGTTGAGATATTTAAGTCTGGATCATAGTAGTGGACTGACAAACATTGTCACAGAGCTGCAAGTGTGGGCAAAAGAAATGGCATCGCACAAACGCTTCATACCGAGACTGAAATTTCCGCAGTGTCAGTTCTTCTTTGCATCAAAATTTTGCCATCAGAGATTTTCTTTGTGATGGCATAACACAACCCTGAACGTCAGCATAGACACTGTATTGAAGAAGGTCTGTAGTTTTCGGTTTAACGGCGGTGTTTTCACTAATGTCGGCCCTCCCCCTCCTCTCTCCAGATGTTTCCAGGTCACAGAGAACATGGCGTTCGGTGACAGACTACAACATCACTTGGTCTAAAGGAGTCAAGGGAGGGCAGGGACAGAGGAAAAGTGATTCCATAGTGCATTTCAAGGCCGGTTTCATGAAAAATAAAAGTGACAGAACTGCTATCAGTTCCTCTTCGCTGACTGTTATCGCTATCACTATTCACTATCTTGTGCTGTAACTTGACCAGTGAGTTTAAAGTCCTTTTCCAGTTGTAAAATAATCACAGAGACGTTTTTAGGGGAAAATAAATGAACATTAATAGAAGATAATCTACCTAAAAATAATTTTAGACAGAAACTGGTTTACAAGCAACAGCTGAGCTGAACATTCATCACTTTAACTGTTACCATTGTTACATGTACAGTATCACTTTGTCACATCTCTTCCCCACACTGCTTTTATTGAGCTGCTGTGAACAGTCTGCTCATGATCCGTAACACAACTGAACTTTGACCAGTCTGAGTCACGCACCAACGATCCGTATGCGCTACGGTGACTCCAGCAGCGACAAGCCAACAGATACCAGGATACCAGGATACAAGCCCATCTGTCACTCACGCAGATCGATGCAAACTCGGGTTGGATCTGAGGAAACAGATAAAGGTTCAGGGGCTGAGAGAAGGCAACTTTATTGTTTGCAGGCAAATTCACCCCCCGAGTCTATCGTTGCCCTTACGCTAGTGAGTCAAAGCACCTTCAAGCTTTATGTATGTTGGAAATCCAATTACTCTTCCTGGCAGACATTCTGTTTAATCATATTGTTGTACTCCTGATTTACCGAAAGCCTCCAAAAAAGGCCTCTGTGTTCTTCTTTATGCTGCTCATATGAGTTAAACTAATTCAAGACGATCTAATCATATTAACTAACTTGATGATATATTATTTAAGATCAGTTTATTTCCACAATAAACGTTGTGGCTCCAACATGCTCCCCTGTCTGTGCTTCCTGTAGAGCAGTCTGTCATATCAGTTATTCACAGAGACAAGACATGTGCAGTGTTGCATGTAAATACTGCTGGGACACAACAATAGAAAGTGATGCTGGGGATATGTTTCACAGAGCAGATCAATACAGCAATTACATCTGTATTTCACTCATGCTTTTGCGGACAGACAAATAAGCCTGGGGGACTATTGATATTGGGGGGGGAAACTCCCAGAACCTGCCTGAATGTTGAGGTCACACGTCGTCATCCACCAGGCCTCCACCTAAAATGACACCGTCGCTTCTTTGGAAAACCACACTGTGTTAGTTACAAAGTGGACTCCTACACACAAAAGTCAAATTAAAACGATCTGATGCAGGAGCGCATTGCTTTAACTAATCTCCTTTTCTGATGACAACCACCTCAGATATCAGATATGAAATGAATAAGCACTTCACTAAGTTTCATCTTACTTTCAGTTGTGTTGCAATGTGTTTTGAACAAAGAGTCCATCTGCTGCTATAACTATTACGATGGCTGCTATAAAATCAAGTTCTGCTAAACAAACACTCGGTCTGTTTGAACTGTTAGTGAGGGCCAAAGGTATATAATGCAGTAAATACTGATAAGACAATATGTAGGAAATGTGGAAGATTTTAAATGCCAAAATGGAAACAAATCAAACGCGGAATTGTCCGAATTTATTTTGTATTTAATTATTGAATGCAGCGGGTTTTTTTTCTTTATCGTGACATGAAATCAAATCTCAACACAGTCAGCAAAGTGAGGCGGTGCATTGCGTTTCTGTGTTGTCCAGCAGAGGGCAAAATAGGCCTGCCGATAATAAATGCAAAGGGCCGTCATTCGTTTTCATCTGGAGGTGTACGAGAGACGCATCCTCGATGCCAAATGATGAAACAGTAGCAACTGTCCAATCGTTGCGTTGGGCAGAGCAAAGACAGCGGCTGATGGCAGTCACGGCAGATTTCACATTGAAACAGTTTCCTCTGAGACGTCAGCTGGAGGGACATTAATAACCGAGTTACATTTGTGTGATGACTGTCTGTAGCTTTAAGAGATGGATTGTGCTTCAGGAGGCTGGACAAACAGAAACTCGGAGGGCTTTACTTTGATGGAAAAGCTAACTAGCTAGCTAGTGCTAACTTACAGTAAACAGCTGGTTAAATGGAGGACAAGAAGCCCATTTCAAAAATAGACATGATTTCTGATATTACACCTACGCGGTTACGTTTTAGGTTCGGGTCAGTTTGAGTTTAAACCTGGTTCGGTATCAAAGTCCTGCACTTTGTGCACCCACCACCCACCCAGACTACACCCTTACTCATTGTGTGTGCCTTCCTCCACTAGAAAACTATTGCTGAACAATCTGGGCAGCATTTACATTTCCCTCAAAATGTATTTGTCAAAACAAGTGAGCCGTATTGATCATAATTCCTAGGAGACAGTGATCAGTGAAGACTGATCAGCTCCAGCAGCAACTTTTGTCTTTGTTTTTGAAAATAGAGTTTAGGCTCTTGGGGGGGGGCAATGTAAGCATTTGCCTCGGGCCCTTAAATCATTAAGTCCGCTCCTGCGTCGGATCCTCTGTTGTCCTTGTTGATGTTCTCATGAGGATTTGATTCAGATGGTGAAGGATTAACCCGCTGACTCTCTGTGACGTGGCATTTCCTGGTTCTCCTCTCTTT
This sequence comes from Lycodopsis pacificus, assembly GCA_028022725.1. Lineage (NCBI taxonomy): Eukaryota > Metazoa > Chordata > Actinopteri > Perciformes > Zoarcidae > Lycodopsis > Lycodopsis pacificus. The sequence goes on from CM051695.1 coordinate 24,166,984, forward strand.
CATTTCCTCTTTCTCACGCTTTTTCTCATTCACCTCCCACTCCAATGAGTGGTCTTGATCCACAACTTCACCTCCCCCATTAAGTGTTGCACAACCAGACTCACCTAGTTTCTGTTTCGGATGAAAAGTGGGGGGTTTTCTCACCCAGTAAAGTTTCTTTTAAAATATAAAAAACATTCCTGCAAAATAATTTAAAACATTCTCAAAATCAGTAAATCTGGCAACATTTGTTTATTATTCCCAGATCACTAACATATGTGAAGTGCTGTTTTTTTCTTTTTCAGAACAGCTTGTTTGATTTTTTGATGCAGAATGACAGACAGACAGGTAAAGAGCTGCAGGACTACAAATGAGGGGAGACACATGGGTTATCAGCAGAAACAGAGAGAGTGAGGTAGGTGGAGGTCAGGGTGAACAGATTAATATTCTGAGATTCTCCAGTGCTGACGGGGCCGGCGACCTGCAGCAAATGAGGGAGAGAGGAATTTGGGGAGGTTTAGACTACAACAGCGCTGGGGGGGTTTGAGTGAGACAACGTGGGGCCTTGAAGAGGGAGTGCAGACAGCGATGGCATCAGAGGAGAAAGAGAAGAGTTGGAAAACATGAGGGAAATTCTGAGGCACTGCAGATGGCCAAGACACGTGTTTACCACACAGTGGATTTCCACTTGAAAAGCTTTACTGACAGATGGATTCCCCAGATATTCCACTCACAATCCACATGAAGGTCCTCCATACATACAGCAGGTAACACTGCTGTTATTACTGATAGCTGCAACATTGTATGGCTTCAATTCCTATAAGATAAGATAAGATAAGATAATCCTTCATTAGTCCCTCAGTGGGGAAATTACAGGACTCTTTAAATATATGATAAAAATATATATTTACATTTATGTTACCTCCTCTGTTAATTACATTTTTGCTGCATACCAACAATATGGTGACACAACTTTACAAACACAATAGCAATGCTATGTCAGGTTGAAGGTGACAGTTCTTATACTTAAGTAATAGTTGTTTTGTTGTGTGCTTTTATTTTGAAATGTCAGTATTTCATCCTTTAAAGGCTGATCTTGTGTGTTAAGTTCTCATTGGATAATTGGCAAAGAGTCAGCCATCTTGGTTGATAAGTAATTAATGCAAAATAAAAGCCCACGTCTCAAAAGAATGTCTTGAGATAATGTAAACTCATTTTATTGTATTATTTTGCTTTATTATCTCCGATTAAAATGCACAGAAGCTAAAAGTGTCAGAAGTATCTCCACATCAAAGTACTGTTGTACATTTCAACTGTATGCAACTGCTATTCCACTAAATTGTAGATTGAAATATTGTACTTTTTACTCCAATACATTTATCTAAAAGCTGGAGCTACTTTACAAAGTAAGATTTTACAATCAAAACATCAATTTAGATAGTGTGCTATCACACTATCTAAAGCTGTCACATCAAATTGCTGCTTGTATTTTAAAGCATCAGTAATATATTCCTGCTTACTGTTGACTTGTCTGCCCTGCATTCACGAGGATTTGTGATGTGGATTTAAGTTTGTTGTCACTTATATTATCAGTTGTTTAATAAATTATACTGTAACGGTCTCAATACCAAAAATAACTCCATGTTTAGGTTAATTGAGATGACCAAACACTAACTTATATCCTGACTTTTTAAACTTATCTCCCATACATCCATTCAATTATGAAGCATTTATTAAATCACCCACGCCAACGCACACTTTATCAGATGCAGCTTGTTTGTTGGACTTCATGACTTCCATGTTGGTGCCAGATGTGGTCTCCAGGACATTTGTAGCATAAAATAACTCTAAAACTAAAGTCAACAAAATCACATGTCCTCTACGTCTAAAACAGTCGGCCAGGTTCTGGGCTCAGACCTGCAGCCAGTGTGTCACTGAACAAATGTTTTAATGCTTTTTATCGGATCAGTCCACTCAAAGAGCAGCAGGCCGGTCGATGGTCCACTCGGACTGATGGGTAATGGCATTATCCTGTGTGTGCCTGTGGATTGGCAGACAGCAGCGGGCAGAGCTATCCTCCCATTGATCGACTCTCTCCTCCAGGGCCACTCTGATGCTAGCTTCCATCCAGTGTTTCATTTGTTTATGAAATATTGATATTGGCTTTCTATCTCCTCCGTGGAGATGAGGAGATTCAGCTTGACGGAAAGGACAGCGTTTAGAGACGCTGGAAAAAGGTTTTGTGAACTGAAAGTAGTTTTTTGTTTTTTTTTATTGATGGGATGTAAGTTTATTATTTACAGAATTGCATCATGGAGGCTTTTGCTTTTTGTGCAAACACAAACATTTTGCTTCCAATACATTTTCTGGTAAATGTTAAAAAGTCAGTGATCAACAGTATGACACAGTGACCTTTTGCACTTTAATTGCATAGAAGCTCCAAAGTAAAAGTCAATCTTAACTCTAAATGAATGAAGAAAAGCAATGCAGACTTGCATGTTTCCAATTCATCTTCTTGCTTTCAAATGATTAAAAATGTAGGGTAATTCTACAAATGTCAATCAGTAAGGCCCATCGCAGCAGGCTGACAGATCATTTCTTAAATTGGTTTTGTTAAAAAACTTGATTGCCTTGAGATCTGAATGTTGATGGCGCCCTCTGTGTGCAAACCACCTCTGGTACCGCTGCCTCATCACATCTCACTCCGTCATCCAGAAAACCTCACCGTAACCTTCCTTTAACCACAAAACAAGCTAACTCTGGCTCCTGCGCCACAGGACGGATGGATCTTGTCAGTGAACGGATGCTTTAGTCTTCCCATATTGACAGTCAGGATTGACGCGCTCCCACAGCCAAAGCCTGTTATGCAGGGCAAGAGCCTCTAGGATCGATAGTGTAGGCAAAGCCCACACAACCACTAATGAATCCTGTGGCTTACAGAACAAGGCCGCCGCTGCTCTTTACGTCCACACAGGAGAAAAACCTCAGAAATACTTAAAGCTCCTGGTAATAATGTAGAAATTAGCATCCAAATGCATCCACCACATTGGATCAAAAGATACAAATTTAGAGATTAGGATGACTTTCATTTAAATAAACCGTGCATGTAGGCTGTCATATCAGGTGAACGGGCCTATTGTTTTGACATCAGCAAGTTTCCAGTTTTGTTTGTCGCGCTGCAACATTTCAGTGGTCTGGTCTCTCGGACTGGTTCAGTGGTGTGTTTGAAGATGAGCTTGTTGTCTGGCACACCCGTCCCGCTGTCCGCTGCTATCTGTTTTTTCAGCGTAGAATTTAGGAACTGATAAACCAAAGCGTGTTAGTCACCTGTCTGGGATTTCTAATTACGAAAAGGCTTTGTGCCAACGAGGTAGCAGGTGCAGTGTTGTGTGTTGCAGTCCAGACAGTATTTAAACAGTGATGCATTTTCCTTTGTTTTGGTTTTGTACTCCAGCATATTTAATGTAGAATGAAATAACAATGAGAGTCAAAAGCTGCGTTTTAGAATTTAACTTTTTTTAGGCTGTTCCATGCCACTATGTATGCAGAGCTGGAGTCAGGAAATGATTAGTTTAGCTTAGCATAAAGACAGCAAGCAGTGGACAACAGCTAGCCTGGCTCCACGCAGAGCTAAAAAAAAACACACCAACACTGCTGAAGCTCACTAATTAAAGGAATAGTTTGACATGTTCGGCAGTACGCTTCTTTGCTTCCATATCGAGAGCTAGAGAGCTGATGAGAAGGTTGATAACACGCTCATGTCAACATCAGGGTTAGCTTAGCTTAGCATAAGACTGTAAATCCGTCGAAAGGTGATACAATGTTTCAACCAACATTCCTTATTATTTAACACACATCTCGTTTTTTTTAGATTTAGTCGTTTTTCACTTCGTTGTTTTTGTACAAAATAACAAACTAGATGCGTCATGTAAATACAGTGAGCTTTAGATGTGCTCGTAGGCATTATTTTGAACCAGAGCCAGTCTTTCATTCAAAATCAGATGAATCATTTTGGCCTAAAATTGGTTATATGCCTAAATTGTATCCTCATAACGACCTCATGCTCCCACCAGGAGCTATCCTGCTGACACAGAACCCTCCGATGGTTGAACACAGTGCACTTCCTCTGTAGAGCAGACAGCTCTTGGTGGATTCTGACAGGCTGGATTTACGAGCAGCTAAAGACCCTCCAGATCCACTGAGATATGAAATGATGGCCGTCTCTACCCGCTCTGCACCTGCACCAGGCATTATGACTGATACCATCCTGCTGAGTCCAGCACTTTGCAGCTCGTCTGCAGGATATTAGCTCAGCCAAAGGTTATTCATAGACTATCAAACCAGAGCTGCGGTCAGGAAATGCTGACTTATGTGTAAAATATCAATTGAATTAGTCGGCGTGCCTGTTGCTGAGGGTGCACTGCCTTGTTTTAATGGGCACAGACGCTAACAGTGATGCGTAAATCACATTTGTGCAAGAAAAGCGGGGCATATATTAGATTATACTTGTTTGCACATCCATTAACTATTTGTATTTGGTCAATAATTGTCACAAAGCACAACAAGTCTGCTGAAGATTGATCATGCACTGACTTTATTCAGAGTATTTAGTTTGAACATAGAAGTTGATCTGGTTTAAGTAATAATACATGACATTTTGATATGATTGAAAGCCCATTTATGTCATTGATCGGTATAACACAGTGGATTTCAACGTACACAGTTCATAACAGTATGTGTTGTAATAGGTTTCTAAAATCTATGGATGCACAGGGAGCGAAGTTATTTTACACTTCTGGCAAAAAAAAAAATCACAGTGGTTTGTTTTTAAATACGCAAAAAAGATAAGTGTTTAGTATGAGCAGAATATCATAAAAGGCAAATAAAAATCATATATAATCGTTAAAAATAATCTTCACATAAGGCTGGGGAGTGCAAAAGAAAACAGCAAAAAAATAAGATGCTCAGATGAAGAATTTGCAGACGGAATCCCTTCTCATCCCTTCTATAAACAGGCACAGCACTGGTGAGCAGTGAGGTTTGGTTGTTTTGGTTCGGGGGGGTTTAAATGTGTTTAAAGCACAAGGCACATCGTTGCCTCTCCAGTGCCAAACTCCAAGCCTCTTGTCTTTCCACGTCTGAAAAAGTCACCTCTGCCCCTCTGTCAGAGTTATGTAGGCCAGCCTGCTGAGCAAAGACAAAATGAGAGCACAGCTCAGTGCAGCCTCAGCAAAACCATCTCTTTAGAGCTGTAGGTGCAGAAGCCATTTCTCATGGGAGACCGGATTATTACTGTATGCAGCCGCGGTAAAAGCATAGACACGTCACATTATTATAGACAGTACAGTGTCAGTGTAAAAGGGCCTGGTGAGTTTCTCATGAATTACAAACAAATGCAAAGTTAGTTGATATTTAAAAAGCTACAACATCAAATAAATTTGCATCAAAATTTTAATATCTTCACTTTAGAGAAAATTGACAACCCGGAAAGCTAATAAAAGTGCATTTGTGATTTAGTTATTTTAACAAACAATCTGAAATACTTTGTTTGTGATAGCGTTTGAGATGTTTCTCTCCTGAGACAATTTAAAGTCTTTAGACCTCACGTGGATCTGATGGGAGTCATTGCTGTGTTGTAACATGCACATAACTACACACAGTGATGGAAGTAATGAAGTACATTTGATCAAGCACTGTAATGTACTGCTTGTACTTTACCGGTACTTGAGTATTTCCATTTCAAGCTATTTTATATTTCTTCTCCACAACATTTCAGAGGATAATATTGAACCTTTCACTCCACTACATTGATCTGACAGTTATAGTTACTCTTCAGATAAAGATTTTAAATTAAGAAACATATGATATGCCTGTAAAATACAATGAATTGTTTTTGGCTTGTGACCCGTTGCAGGAAAGCGGTGTCTGGTTTGGTCCCTTTGTCTTGTTTTAGACGTGTCAGTTGTTCAACCAGTTCAACCAAAGAGGCTTCTCAGATGGTTTCATTCAAATAAATCGTTGCACTGGTAGTTTCACTAAAGTAAAGGATCAGGATACTTCTTCCACCACTGTACTGTACCGTACATTACTTTTTAACTATCTATGAAAAATGTATGTAAGTTACATAATCTCACCTCAAAAAATGAAGGAGTAGCTCAAAGAGGGGGGCGCCCTGCTGTGAGAATGTCATTTGAGTGACTGAAGTGAAGAATAGCTGTCAAATATTGATGGATAAGAAAATATTTTGCACATTGAAATGTGAAAATGGTTTTAATTTGGATTGGTGACATGTGGTCGATACCCGGTTCTCGTCACAAAGTCAGTATCGGCGCTGACACCCATCAGACGGATCGGTGCATCCTTAGTTTCTGAGATTCATTATTCTAATTAAAGGTAAACTGACATGCCGATATTATCAGCTCACTCTTGGACGAACAACAACAATCGACAGTGTCTCAATTTAAATACACCCCACTGCTGTACAATCCTCAAACGTTACGCAGGCGTCAGCGTCACTCTGAGTGCACACACACTGCCACGTTCTTGTGTCTCTCCCAGTAGTGGCAGTCTTCAGGAAAGCTCCACGCAGCTGCAGACTCCTTGTGGCGACTGACGGCGTGAACGACAAACCCGCACAGCTGCTTCTCCAACACCTCCACCACCGCCGGGGCGTTTCCCTTCTTCCCCTGGCCCTCCATCACCTGCCGGATGCAGTCACGAGGCACCGGCTGGGGTTTGGTGCTGTACGACACCACCAGGTTGATGTTGTTCACCTGAAGCACCTCGAACCAGTTCTGTCCCGCCACGTGGTGAAAGTGCTCACCTGCTCGCCAGTTCCGGTAGGTGCTCCCTGAATGGTTGATCAGCCGCACTGACCAGCTGACCCAGTCGTACTTCTTCATCAGGAATTCAAGCAGCTGCTGAGTCGTATCTTGCAGGTTCTCGTCCTCCTTTCCTTGCAGGAGGCGCTGAGCGTCTAGTTTTGCTTGCTCTGGGAAGGCGGCGATACAGGACTCGATGGTTGTCTTCATCTTGGACTCTACTTCTTCAATTTTGCTGCTCCACTCTTGGATTTTGTCGTCTTCTTCCTCTTGGCTTTGGGTTAAGGCACAGTGGCCCAAAAGAGCAATCAGACCCAAACAGAGGAGCTCCTTCATCCGGACACAGAAATCTTCCAGGAGACGACGGTTCCTCGCTACGTACCTGCAAAACACAGGAACCATTTACATTTATATTAAAGTTTATTTTGCTCCAATCCAGAGAAACCTGCAGTGATGCTTGTGTCAGAAGCATGCAAAGGAGTAGAACCGTCACGACCGCTGCAATGAATCCAGCAACATAAATATGATGAAATATAACAATTTACCTTTCAACCAACTCTAAAACCGACTCCCCAAAGCTGTTTGTCCCCATCAGAGCATCGTGCAGCACAGACAGGTTCTTCTCCCCTCCAGTTTTGGCAAAGTGCTCCACAAAAAGTCTGGTCTTCACCTCTTTGAACTGCTGTTTTGCCTCCAAGATGTCCATATACTTCCGAAACTGGTTCCTGATGTTCTCCTCCACCGAGAAGTACTGGGAATCCAGTCTCCCCTTCTTGATCTCGCAGTCGATGTCCTCCAGTTGGGTGGAGAGCACGTCGAGCTTGTTCCTCACCGTCAGGAACTGCTCTTTGACGTAGAAGACCTCTTTGCTGTGGACGTTGTCTAAGGCCAAGCGAAGAACCGGCGCGGCGGCCTCACAGAGGGGGAAGAGCTCGCCCACGGCGCTGGCCAACACCTCGGCCCCCTTCTGAAACATATCCATCACTGCCTCGATGGCCTCCTTCTTCTGGGCCACGACCCTCTCCAATGAAGTGGTCATGTTCTGAGACACAGAGGGACAGAAACTGGTGTCAGGTACAAATAAACAGCGGGGGAAATGATATGAAGCATGTGACAAAATGGGTCAAAGTCACTACTGTTAAATTGATGAAAAGTAGATTTTTTCATCAATAATGAGGAAGGACTGCTGTTATCTAATACAGTGGTTTTCGGATTGTGAACCACTAATATTAAGCAGTGACCGTGAACACTAGTGTTCACACAAAGACGCTTTCTCCTTGAAGTTTATGAAATACTCTGCTTGCTGCTTCTCCGATGGGAGGATTTGCTGCTTTTCTTTGTCTTTTGTGATAAACGAAATATATTTCAATTTATGAGTGTTGGTCAGACAAAAGACATTTGAAACTGACAGCCTATATATAATGAGCATGTTCACTGTTTTTTTACATTTTGATTGAAGAAACAAACAAATAATCCACGATGAAAATAATGAGTGTCAGTCCTAGAAGACAAATGACAAAATCTCTGTTTTTGTCATTTCAGGAGACAACTATGAAGGTTGACATAGACATCAGAATTAAATGCAGGATATAAAAAAAATGAATATTTACCTTGACCCTGCTTTGACATGGTGAAGAAGGTAATGATGTCATATAAACAAAATGGGGGCCTGAGATTACTTGGATGAGACATGCCCTTGGGTCTGCGTATGACTCATTTCAGAGCAGAACAGAGCAGACCAAGGCCAAACCAGGGTTACAAATATCATCCTCGCATACAACAAGATAAATGACTTCTTCTCTGTTCAGATGTTTGTCAGTGGATGGACCCCAGATGATGAGTCACCCAACTCGACGAAATTAACATCGACATTAATTCGGTTCATCTGAAAATTATATTTCTATATTTAGATCTGGCAAATAAGCAAACAACTGAAAATCAATTCATCCAATAAATACATAGTGTATATGCCAGAAATATCCTTTAAATAACAAAAGGTTTGTCATGTGAACAAGCTGCACCATGTTTAACTGTCATGCGCACCCAAAAGAAATGCGCAACGAGAGGCTTTTTACGCACAATCCCCCTGAGCATCGGACACACCTTGCAGCGTATTTATCCCCTCTGATGGGAGATAAGGACATTCATCGCATTCCTATAATAACAATGCTGTTCTTTTCTGTACCTGAATGAAATGAATCTGCCGGTCCTTCTCGCTTGATGAGCTCCAACAGCTGCAAACAAGTTATTTTGTTCCCCTGCAAGTTTGAGGATTTTCCCACGGTTCTCTAGTGTGGAGCTGAGGAGGGGTCCAAAAGTAGGATCCAGAGAGGAAGAAGAAATGCGCACTCAATATCTGCAAAGGAGAGAGGGAGAGGAAGAGAGAGAGAGAGAGAACGAGGGAGAGGGGGAGAGAGACACAGACAGACAAACTGCAAGAGGTGACATATGTGGTCGGTTCATTTTCTTCTCGGTCTTCGTGGCACCGTGAAAGGACGATTCAGTCGCTTCTCAAATAAACGGAGCTGAATTTGATTTTCTGTTTTGCTGTTTATCATTTTCAGCATATCTTCGATGGATTTGTTTATCTGAGAGGTCTCTTGCGCTCTTGGTGCAAATGTCTCTTCATCATCATGATGCAGTTCAGCTGTTGTTGAATGTGAAAGGATCCAAACTTGAGGTAAGACGATTGGGAAACGAATTTGTTTTGTCTTGTTGGTGTTAAAGTACGATTAATTGATATAATTATTTTAATTTGACCCACAGCCTGATCTTAGACATGGATGTGCACACGAAGGTGTGGTGTGAAGTAAATACACGCCGTTTGGATTTGTAATAAGATTCAGAATGTGTTAAATGATAAAGATATAAATGTTCAGGGAGCGAATTAGTCAACCACACAGCGTTTATTTATAACTATGCGCCACTACCTCTCTCCACTCGGAATTGTCACAAATAGATCTGGTTAAAACACGCTTCTACATTCAAAATGAACACTGAATTGCGTTTATTTTTTCATCACTCAGAGGACTTTATAGTGACATTAAACCTCGCATCTCCTTCATCTGCGCGCACACGACGCGCCCTGTGCGTCCAACTGGACCTCCCCCACAAAAATAAACATCATTACGCAAATCGTTTCTCCTCCAAACCACGAAGAGCTTCGCGTCATATATGAAGACATTATCTTCGTTTCGTGATGAATACTTTGATCTGAATTTGTGAAGTATAGTACACATTCATTTTTTTTTTCAGGTGGAAATGGATTCTCCGAAACGAGCTCCTGTCATGGAGAGAAACATGAGCTCCATCACATGATGGACGACGTGCGTCTGTGGCTCAAAGACACTCATCGCTCCGTCTGCGGAGTATAGGTGAGAACCTCAATTCTTTGTTTCTCAGTCATCTGCATTTCAAACGCCTGCAATGCACATTTTCCTGTTTCGGTTCCCTTAACTCTGAGCTGTGCGTCAAACCTGTTCAGCTGGAAAACAATGCATGAGGGCCATACCAGAGGTATTAACCCAGGCCATGTGCCCATTTTACTTCACCTGAGGTAAATCATTTCCCTCTCTTTTGAAACTATAAATCATTTGGATTGCGTTCGCACAGGTCATGTAGATCTTAGAAGGAAGTATCGGCACTTTTAGCTCGTCAGTTTGGAGGCGCAGATGTGATGCTTCATTCCCGTTGGCCCTCAGGGAGTTCAGTGAAAACAGGTGTACCGATGAAGCAAGTGAAGTACTCACGCCCTCTTGCGTGCAAATCAGTGAATTGCACCTTTTACATTCCCTCTTAGCTCACTGGCCTCCTATGCACCATCTCTGGACATTTTGTAAAATTCACATTTGATACCAATAAAAAGCTCTCATTTTACAAAGATGCCAAATAGGCACAATTATGGGCAAATAAGACGATTCAAGTCTCTTAAACTATTGCAATTAGTTGGAATGATAATAATAATAATAATAATAATAATAATAATAATAATAAAAATAAAATGTATACAGAGCGCTTTTCACAGACAAAAAAATCACAGTGCTTTAACAGAGCAGAAATTTAAAAGCATAAAAAACACAATGTGACCATAGGGTCAATAAATTACATACACAGAGGGAAAACAAAAAATAAAAACATATTTTAAAAGCAGGTCTAGGACATGGGTTGATGGTCTCTAGGACGAATGATGCAGTCATACAAAACAATACGTATTTTTGAATATGTTCAGCTGAAATGGAATTAGATTTGAACAAAATGTCCAAATAATTCAACAACAATCATTGATAGTGAATGAAAATAGTTTAAAACCAAAATATTACATCAAAAAAACAAAACCTGACATAAAAACTAAACACATATTTTCTCTACTTACACTTAACTATTTGAGTTGTGTCTTGTTTTCCCTCAGTGCATGAGTGCGGTTCAACATTAGCACCTGTTTGGCAGTAGAGTGTGACAGTGTGTATACGTGTCAGATAAAGCAAATATTACATCTTTCATTCTTCACCCGATTAGCTTATTTTATACACAGTAAAAATGTATTCATATTTATACATGGTGTGTATGTATGTGTGTGTGTATATATATATATATATATTCTACTCATACTTGCAATCTATTTTTGGCATTTGTTTTGTGGTTTCATGGTGTTTTCAAGATTATTCACTAGAAATGTTCTATAGCTAAATACAATATATGGCCAAAAGTACTGTATATAGACACCCAAACAATATACCCATATGCAATAGTTGATCATTTCATTCCAAAATCGTCTGCTGCTACAAAAGCCTCCATTGTTTTTCGGAATGCTACCCTCTTGATGTTGGCGCTTGGTTGCAGGGGTTTGCTCCTCTTTGGCCACTAGAGGTGAGACACTGAAGACCGGCTCAGTTGGTGTTCCAGATGTGTGGGTGGGTATCGGTCAGGTCTCTGTGCAGGCCGGTCAAACTCTTAAATAAGTCACTACTCCAAATCTCTTTTATTCACTCAACGTTTATTTAACAAAAGAGGCAACATATTCACATCTATGGCATTTCACATAAAGCCTTTAAGAGGTTCATATAATATTCCTCTATATCGACGACATTTTGACAGCATGTTTATGTCGCGTATACCGAATCTGTTGTAACAATAAGAGATGTGGCACAATGCCACAGAACCACAAAGCAGCGTAGAACAGAGTTGTGTTGAAAGGATGAGAGTAAAACAGGCTAGACATATATGTGAACCATGAAAAGAATATATAGAAACTGATAGCTTTGAAAGCCATTAATGACGATCAGATATTGTTTAGTGGTCACATGTTTGGTTGACTGTTCCTGCTGACTCTGAACGGTCCTGATGCAGCCATCTAAACCAGCTGGTACCATCGATGCCACCGGTTTACTAAAACAAGCGAAGAAGACACATTTACAAAAAATATTCTGTAACAAAAAATCTGTAGCGTAAAGACCATTGAAAACACAATGCATGAAACAACCATAGTTAAATGATTTAAGACAAAAACCCTTAAAATAATACAAAAATAATACAAAACTATTGGCACATTTAGGCACTGTTGGTCAGACGAGTGAGCGTACGAGAAGAGCCACAACTTTAAATGTGTTCAAGGCTCTTAATTGCCTTACCCCCAAAGAAACCCATTGATAGTCTATGTATCTATCTATCTATATAACAAACATAGTTGGTGCACCTCCTGCACATGTAATAGAAAATAAAGTGAAGCGTGGAAGGATTCAACCAGTGACATTATAACTTCCTCCAATACATTTAGAAAGTGAAATACCTCTGTTGTGTACAAACATCAAACAGCTGCGGGTAGTGAACATAGTCTAAATCTCAATTTGTTTAATTAGTTCTCAAATGTTCCTTTGTGTATCCTTCTGTGGGGCTGTAGTGTTAAAACAAGTCAGATTGTATGTGTGCTGTCAGTGTTTGTAATTAACCACAAATGTTCACTAAAAGTAAAGATAAAGAACTCTGTACAGCAGCGTCAGAAATTAGTGTAAAATGACATAATATTTCGTGCTCGACAGCAACAAGTATGCATAGTGTTTCATGAACGCCATGCGCAACAAACATACAATATACGTGACACATATTAGAGTAATTTGCACATGGCGGTGTGACAATTATATGATTTTACGTCTGTAGTTACATTCATAGCTACGGAAACTTTGGGATGTCTGTTCCTTGTTTTGGTTTGCTTATTTATATTATATATTAGTTATAACTTAACTCCCTCTGTTGGCAAACAAAGTGTGTCTCATAGCAGTTATGTCAATGGCATAAGACAAAATATACGAGAGCCTTTTCAAATTCTAAGGACTGAATATGAGGCCCTCTAGTGGAGACATAGTACGACAGCAGCGTCATACATGTAATGTGGACATGCGAGTCCTGACTATGAAGGAAAAGCAGCAGAGGAGAAAGAACGCTGCTCTTCTTCTTCTTCTTCTTCATTTGCACCTGGAAAGAGCCTCCTGCATCTTCTCTTGCACGTGCTCCATCTTCTCGGACCACTCCTCGCTCAGACCCTCCTCGTCGTCTCCGATGACGGCGGCGTATCCCATGAGGGCGATGAGGCCGATGCAGAATAGGTAGGTGAGGCGTGTGCAGAGGCGCTCCATGGTGCGGCGGTCGCCTTGCGAGTGCTTCACGTACACCTCCAGGATTGGTCTGCTGAAGAGCTTGGGCTTGCCCACCACACCGTCGTAGAGCGTGTGCAGGTTCTGGTCTCCCAAGTCATTGGAATAGCTCTCCTCGAAGTCGTCCTTCTTGCGTTCGCGGTGCTCCGGCCGCGCCTCCACCATCTCCATGAACTTTCTGAACTGGTTCTTCAGGTTCTCCTCCACGCGGCAGTACTGGCCGTCCAGCGTTTCCTTCTTGATCTGCACCAGTGTGTTGCGATTCATCTGGGAGAGCTCGTCCAGCGCCCGGTGGACCGAGCCGAACTCGCGCTTCAGGGTGCGGATGTCCTCGTCGTCGACGTGGTGCAGCACCACCCGGATCAGGGAGCCGGCCACGCCAAAAATGGGGTTAACCACGGCTGCTGCCGAGGAGATGGTGGCCACACACTGGAGGACTTTCACCAGGCCCTGCTTCAGCTTAGCATGGTCCTCGAGGATCTCCTCTTCCATCATATTGTTCAGGCTGGTGCAGATGTTGAGGTCACTGAGTGCAGATGTTGACGTCTGTGAAAGACAAGGATCATAGTTTATTGTAGTTGGATGGTCTTTAAGATGCTGCAGCCACATTCATCACGTTTGTTCATGGGACCGTTTCAAGTGTAGTATTAAAAAGGCATTGCACCAGTTGTACACATTGAGTTCAGCTGACTCATCTAAAGGAGCACTACTCAAACCTGGGGACGTTTTACAATGTTCTGTGGCTGTGCTTTAATTACAGGGGAAATGGAGACAACTTGTTACACTTCTAATGAATTAATTCAAATCATTTGCTGGGTAACTTAGAAAGTGTTTGCCATCAAGGATGAACTACATGATATCAAAGCCATGTTGTTGTTAACCTCAGTAATAATACTCCGAAGGGATTTATTGTATATTATTAATTTGTTAAGACTGCTAGTTGGATGAAAAAAAGCTAATTAAGGCACCAACCTAGGCTCTGTGAAACTAAAGTGAGCGTTTAGTTTATGAACAAAAAGATTCATCAAAAAAGTCAAAGGGCAGATAGACAATATAATTAACAGATATGAGATTCACTTATAAATCAATGTGCAGAAAACAGCCATGAAAAAGGGATAAAAACGGTCCATTGTTCTGGTCCCGCAGCTATAAATCCGCTTGAAGACTGCATGCAAAACTGATCCCACAGAAACAATAACATTTGGACTGACAGTCTTTACGCAGAGCAACTTGTCTTCAGTTGCGCATCACTGATTAGTTCAGTCCCGCTCAGCCTGATGTGTCTTCTGACAGACACATTTTCATGGCGGCGTCACAGAAAATCTGAACATGACAGACAACAGACGACGGTGAAATAAATCTGCCGTCAAACTGTTGGAGAAGACTTGTGGCTTCTTACATCGAATCTCTTCTGTTCTTCAGGAACCTCGTCCTGGAGTTGTTGCAGTGAGAAAGGGACTCTGGTCCTGATCGGGATGATTCCTGAAACGCAAGATAAACTGGGATTCAAACACAATTTTAAAATATCCAACACAGAATGCATCGTATAGTACAGATTTAGAAGTGAACAGACTCTTGTCCCTTGCTGGTTGCAGTTTTTAGCAGTGAAGGAGTTAACAGCCTCTCTGCTTCTGTCTGACGGTGCGTCATTCAGCACTCGAGCCTTTCAGCACCAGGCTGCTCTGTGTGTGTTTCTATGGACAGAGCTGATAGCTCCTCACAGCTAAATAGGGAAGGCATGCTAAGACACTAGCAGCAGCTAAAGGGCGGGACAGTGGAAAGACAAATACGCCACGGCTGACTGAGCCGTAAGACTCGTTTATTACATAACAGGCTGCTTTTCAACACACGACACGATACTTTAGAGGCAGAATTAAGAGGTTTAAAGTCAAATGTGTGTGCGCTGCAAGACTACAAGAGGGCGCAGTAAAAGCTCTGTTCACACCTGATACTTGTTTGTTAAAACAGGATTAAACAGGAGTCTTCCCTTAAATACACACATAATATAGGACAGCTTGACATCTGAGCCGTTTCAAGGACTCATGTTCCCAACAGTCTCTTGTTATCTTCTTCTACACCTCAGTAAGTCGGTTATGGCTCGGCATGCCTGCTATGGTACTACAGACGCATACCAGTCTGAGATTACAACATAGCCACGAAGATAATCACAAATGTGTTGTGCTGACACTGGGGACCCACACGGCTGATGACCACAAGGCTGTGCACGTTCAAACACACTGTGAGGAACAGACCGGTGTGCGTTTCTCTTTTGTTTCCGTCCCTTTTTTTTTTTTTTAAATACCCGTGTCCACCAGAGGAGGGCAGTAACTTAACCTGTAAAGCCAGCCATAATATCCACCATCTGATTTCAGCACCATCACTGTGGACTAAAAGCAGTGACGCTCTGGAGCAGGATTTAACCCTTTAGCTTCAGATCGTAGACTGCCTGTAGAGGATGTGCTTAAATGCACAAGTTCAACAGAAAAAAAGAGCAAATGTTGAACTTTATTTAAATACTTGTGAAACCTACACATATAAAATCCTGTAAAATGAGATGAAAGCTATACAAGATGCTTCTGAAATGTCACTTTTGATAAATGCTGTCATTTTGCATGACATCACCTTTGCAGTCGTGCTGAAAGCCATAAATGCCTTTTGTTTAATTTTCCTATTGTGACGAATAATGACTGCTGATAAGAAGAGTTATTTGCTTCACAGTTGGTACTTTGCAGCTGCAAAATAATCCTCAAAAGAAATGCATGTGTCGTCTGTTATATTTCAATAATCGTGTCCCTGTTTTCACAGAGGATGTTCTACAACAGAAATGCTCCGTGTGACGCAACACAGTACGTCAAACTGCGGAGGAAGGTAATGAAAGGGTTAATTATTACAGTTTATTTTACACAAGTTACTCTGGCACAATACCACCAGACAATTGAAGATATATTATGAATACGAGATGATCTGAGCTATATTTAATAACAAAGTGGGCGACTTTGGTGACTCATACATGTTACTACAGCTGAATCTGCAACAGACAATTAACCCTTTGTGCAAATTAAATTAAATCATTAAATAGAGTCTTTACCTACAAATGTCTTAATACGTGTAATCGATCTGAAGACAATTAAGGATTGATGTGTAATCACATTGGTTTTACATGATGATACAAATATTAATTAAGAGATGGTAAATAACACCAAATACAGCTGTTTGTGGGCGAACCAATCACTGCTGTCTAGCAGCATGGCCTTTTGAAGAAAGCAGAGAACCTCCACATCTCAGTGGGAAAGTCTCGGCCTGAAGTTGCGGCTCGGTGACTCAGCTTCTGCAATATTGTGCTTCTATACAGACACAAGCTACAAGAAAATCTGAAGTTTGAGTCTCTGCTGGGGAGAAACGTTTGACTCTTGTGTTGGTTGTAAACAAAAGCAGCTCTGTGTGTCTAATCAGGAAGTGTAACGCTGCTCTCACCTGTGTCCCTGCAGAGGAGCGGCCATCTTTAATGTTTTCTATGACAGCAACAATGCTAGGCTAACCCACATTTACACATTATATTCTGTTAAAAGTATCCGTACAGGACATAGTTCACATCTTCATGACTTCTTTGACTGATTTCCCGCCACTTCCTTGCGTTTAATGACAGTTTGCTCTCTCTCTACAGATCACAGCCTGTGGGGCAGTTGGGACACTTTCCTAAGGAAGTGTACAGCCTTGAGGCTACTGCAGTTCAAACAATACGTTCATTAACGAAAGCGAACACACAACAATGAAGTATCTTCCAGAGTTCTTCTGATTACGAGTACTAAAACAAGCAAAACACCCCCTCTGCCAACAGCTCAGGGCCAGACAGCCGCCTCCCGGGCCAGCTATGGCTCCCCCTAGCCGTGCCTCCATATTTCCTTGTTAATGCACCATAATGCCCTGGCCCTCCCTGCTCTATCACACTGCAAATACACCCAAAATATACCTGATAACTTCACTTTCTCTGTCTAAATGTGGAGTATATAGTCTCCATCTGCGTCTCAGGCACCATTGGCCACAGCAAAAGAGAGGATTTCTTACCTTTTTGAGAGTGGCGATTGCTAAACCTCCCTCTCCAAAGTCTCAACCTCGGTAGCCTCCTTCTTCTTCCCAGCAATCCCTGCAAAAAAGGACACTTCCATGTATGATGAATATGTAGGGGTGAACAAATTGGACTAAATTAATTCTAAAGAGCCCATATAGCTCCCAAAACCCAGAAATTGCATTTGTAGCTCCAGATACCAATAAGCTCCAAATTGCCATTTTAAAATGACGTGTCAATAACATTAAACGGTAAAACCCACTCCTCAAATACACCATGTCCCACCCCTATTGTTTCAACTTATTCTGGCCCATCTAGTACTCATACAGTTGATAGTAAAGAGCAATTGTCAGTCAATGCGCAGCTGCGTATTCCGGCGCATTCTGCTGCCCTTTGTGCGTTTGTCAAGCCTTGGAGCATCTTTGAGAGGCTACAAATAGCCCATTGGTGGTATTTATGAGTCAAAGAGACCCTTATCATATGGACTGGACCAAAAGAACGGGAAGGAAAATACTTTCATGAGCGAAGAATCCAACCAGGAAAAGAGAGAGCTGTGGAACCAAATGGACCTCTCCAAAAGTACACAGGTGCACCCAAAGGAACATAGAGCTATCTAAAGGCTCCTGGAGGGGGAAAAATGAAGTTTATCCGACTTAAAAAGTAATGATAATAATAATTCTGTTCAAATTTTACCAATTGCGCTCAAAAATGAAAGGCTACACTCAATAATTGTCGAATTTTAAGTATATTCATAAGCAAATTGGATTCTGAAAAATACACCAAATGGCACAGATAGTGATTTGGACCGTGACGTAAATAACTTCACGTATTTAAATATATATGAATTACTTAGATATAGTTGTGTTGATACTGACGGCACTGTAGCGACGCTCACAAATTTAAATCGTCTATTCTTACCAACCAAGCAGGCAAAAACCTGAGCTGTAAACGCACCAGTTCAGTGCGCCAAAGTAGCCATTTCTCTGGTCCTGCATCCAGACCTGAATGAACAATAATTTAGGCCTGTAGCACTAAATATATATGCTTTATATACGAAAACCCATGCAGGCAAATCTACTGGATTCTTAAATGTGGAGCGACGGCGCCGGCAGTTGAAGCTGTTTTCCCCAAAACAAACCTCCATGCAAATTCTGATGGCAGCTGCCAGCCGAGCGTTAATGAACAACCCTGTTCCCTTCAACGCCTGACTTATGTCTGTGATGTTTACGTCGTGTATTACAACAGCAGATAGTCACAAATACGATGGGCGTTTGCCTCCTTGCGTGTCCCTGAACCTCCAGCAAGTTAAAGACCCCGCATCCCCTCTCATGGGACACCAAGCCTCAGGCGACAGCAGCACAAGAGAGCCGCTGTCCTCCCTGCGATTTGTAGTGGAAGAAAAAATAGAAATAAAAACACGAGTGTCCGTTAGAAGCAATAAAGCCTCCGTTGTCTGCTCAGAAACGACTGTCCACATCGACCGTATTGTCGGTAAAAGCAGGCGCATTGTAATGTGTAGCCTCTTTATTCAGCACCACAGCCGGAGCTTGAGCCGGACGCACGCCTGTCCTCATTGTGCATTTGCCGCAGCAGCTGTCAGATAGGTCACATTTCAGACTGAAGTCACTGTGCGATGAACACTCACAGGTCCTAAATAATACTGTAATAACCTCTCTGCAAGATCAGCTGTGCGTCCGTCGGCGGTCAACATGCGTAATATGTAGGCTGAATGACAAACCACTTCTGTTGCAAGATTGTCTTGTTTTGTTTTTTTTAGCTGGGGGGGGGGGGGGGGGGGCAGGAGGAGCTCTCTGCTGACGGTTTGAAAGCCACGTTCATGTCTAGAGGCAGTGAGTATAAACAGCTCAGAAGTGTGACTATCAAGCGACTTTATTTCACAATACACTGTAAGCATACATTATATTGTCTGATTGCATTCAATGTGTACATATTTTTAAATAAAAAATAAAACAAATGTTGGTTGTTGTTTTTTTACTGTGCAGAAATTCCAGAATAAAAACAGACGAATAGGAGAGACAAAGATTAGAGATGATTGTTTGATTACTATACAAAAGACAATACCAGAATGTTTTACATTATTTTTGTTATTTAACATGTTTCAAAGAATATTAAAAATGTACGTCTTATAAGTAAATATTTAACTGGTAATTCTTCATCTGTCATTTACTTGGAGATGTAATATTTTAACCATTACCTTGATTGTAGTTGCAGATGTCAGACTCCAGAGGCGCTGTATTGATTGAGTACTACTGTACAATAGCTTTATATTGCTTCGAAAATGTTTATTCAATCTAAATCTGGGATTAATGTTTTATAGAGGCATGCAATGTACTAAGGAAGATTTAATAAAGGAAGAAAATTATACAACTTTGAGAAATCATAACCAAAGTGATGAATGCAGTGTTCTTCACAGGGATAGTTACATAATGTAACTATGACTTAACACAAACCGTTTGTACAAAAAAAATGACTGAATGATACTTCTCTCCCTATAGGTTTAAAACATCCTTTCAGCAGCTCCCCAGGGTTCTAATCCCAACTCTCCCCCTTTTCTGTCGATACGTCCTGACTAATAAAAGACAAAAAAAATATCTTAAAAAAGAGGTCATTACAATATATTAAATAGGTTTTAATGGAAAAAAAAGAAATGTGACCATAAATAGTATATCAAAAACAGTATTCTTCATGAAATGAAAAGAACACAAGTCATTGAACGGCTTTAGGACATTTTGTTACATTTTGAACAAATGTAAACTGTTTGAACATACATTTTTAGGCTTCTTCAGTAGGGATGTCGACAGTGATGTCTGCTGCCAGGTTGAACCACCTCATCGAGTGCTTCAGAATCTCATCAGCCGTTTGCGGCACGAGAGACATGATTGTTTCTGACGGCATCTGTAATCGCACAAGCAGATCAGACAAAATCTCATGAACCTTCAGTGCAACAGCCACTAACTGCAAGTCTGCTGACATTTAAAGCTTTTCTATATTCAGAGCTACACAGCAAAATCGGAAGTGTGAATTTAACTCGCATACACATTTTATCTATGCATACATCTACGCAGCAGCTCACCAGAGATGATGGAGACAAGCCCGCCTCTCGACTCCAAAGAGGCCCAACCTTCAAGAAAAGGGAAGTGGGCCACTTTTCTAGCCTCCCAAAGAAAGTTGTTAGTATTGTTTTATTTGTCTGTGTTCATTTAAGCTTAATGTTCAAATTGAGGAGATTCAAACACATTTCATCTATGCAGAACTGACAGCGACTCGCCAGAGAGGAAAAAGGCGAAGATGAGTCTGGATGAGAGGGACACACTAACAAATGAGCGCCTCAACTCATTCCCAGACTGCCCATCTCCAAAGAAGAGGTCCAGAAAAAGGAAAAACGTTGGCCAAAACGTACTCGGGGAAAAGAAAAGGGTCCGATTAGGTATGTAATGCATTACTTCACTGTTTTGAAAATCTTTCAAACTACTGACAATTACTGCGTCTGGCATCCATCAATGTGAATGTTCTACATATTTAATTGGCAGGAGGGTAAAGCTACTCAGTGTGGATAACTGGCTACCAATCCTAAGAACGACCTGTAGCACAGGCTGCTGCTATCCACCATGTCTAATCTCATCATGTAGCTAAATGTAGCAGGTTGTAGCTTAAAATAGCGGAAATAGTTAGTGACATGATACACATTTTGATGTTTTGTTGACCAGTGTTTTATACATTATTTGTATTGGTTCAGATGGAATAATCAATAGTCACTGCTGGTGGAGAGATAATATCAGGGAACTATAAAATGAACGCTTACATTTGTTTTTCTACGGTTGCCATAGTCACAGATGCGCAATACAAAACATAATCATCACTTAAAAAATGTCATATGTCTTTGTTTTTGTCATTGTTTGCTAACACCAGGCCATGGATGTGACCAGAGTCAGCCTTCGTCTGAGAGAAGCACCAAAGACGTGCCAGAGGACGATGGAGCCGGAGTGACGTTGGACGACGTGGACAACATGGTGTAGGACGACGGGGCCAACGTGGTGTTGGACGACGGAGCCAACGTGATGTTGGACGACGGAAGCAACGTGATGTTGGAATACGGAACCAACGTGATGTTGGACGACGGAACCAACGTGATGTTGGACGACGGAGCCAACCTGATGTTGGACGACGGAGCCAACGTGATGTTGGACGACGGAACCAACGTGATGTTGGACGACGGAACCAACGTGATGTTGGACGACGGAGCCAACCTGATGTTGGATGACGGAGCCAACGTGATGTTGGACGACGGAACCAGCGTGATGTTGGACGACGGAGCCAACGTGATGTTGGACGACGGAGCCAACCTGATGTTGGACGACGGAGCCAACGTGATGTTGGACGACTGAGCCAGCGTGATGTCGGACGACGGCGCCAACGTGATGTCGGACGACTGAGCCAGCGTGATGTCGGACGACGGAGCCAACGTGATGTCGGACGACGGAGCCAACGTGATGTCGGACGACGGAATCAGCGTGATGTCGGACGACGGAGCCAACGTGATGTCGGACGACGGAGCCAACGTGATGTCGGACGACGGAGCCAACGTGATGTCGGACGACTGAGCCAACGTGATGTCGGACGACTGAACCAACGTGATGTCGGACGACTGAACCAACGTGATGTCGGACGACTGAGCCAGCGTGATGTTGGACGACGGAGCCAGCGTGATGTTGAACGACTGAGCCAACGTGATGTTGGACGACTGAGCCAACGTGATGTTGGACGACGGAGCCAACGTGATGTTGGACGACGGAGCCAGCGTGATGTTGGACGACGGAGCCAACGTGATGTTGAACGACTGAGCCAACGTGATGTTGAACGACGGAGCCAACGTGATGTTGGACGACTGAGCCAACGTGATGTTGGACGACTACTGAGCCAACGTGATGTTGGACGACTGAGCCAACGTGATGTTGGACGACGGAGCCAACGTGATGTTGGACGACGGAACCAGCGTGATGTTGGACGACGGAGCCAACGTGATGTTGGACGACGGAACCAACGTGATGTTGGACGACTGAGCCAACGTGATGTTGGACGACTGAGCCAACGTGATGTTGGACGACGGAGCCAGCGTGACTTTGTCTCTTCCCCGGAGTCTTTGTGCTTTCTCTCCTCACAGGTTTCCATGAATCGTGGTTTCATCTGGACCCTGGTCCTTCCTCCCACCATAGTCCTGCTGACTCCAACTGTTAATATCACTTTTATTATTACTCGCATTACTATTTCATATTACCGATACCATTAATGCACATTATTGACCTGCTTCTTCACCAGAGCATAATTTATGTGCTTTCTTGCCTCACAGGTTCCTGTGGATCCGGGTTATACCTGGACCTGGTCTTGCCTCCTGCCGTGGTTGTCATACATTGAATGTGTTGTAATTATGTTATGCTACACATGACATCTATTTCACTTCTGTCCATCCTGGGAGAGGGATCCCTCCTCTATTGCTCTCCCACAGGTTTTTTTCCCGGTTAAAGAAGTTTTTGGGGGAGTTTTTCCTGTTCTGATGTGAGGGTTCCGGGACAAGAGGATGTCAAATGTGTACATATTGTAAAGCCCCCTTTGTGATTTTGGGCTGTACACAAATAAATTGAATTGAATTGAATGTTGTCAGCGTGATGTCGTGTCGTCTATGTCAGAGTGAGGTAAGACGACACAGATTGTGGTAAGGCGACGGAGCCAGCATCGTGATGTTGGACCACACAACATTGTTTAGTTTAGTTAATTCATTTGGCACAATGTAAAACAATAATTGTGCCAATAAAAATAAACAAACATAACAGAGATAAATAATATCACAGTCCGCTAGTCGCATGTAGATGTGTCCTTAGGCAAGACACTTAACCCCAAAACAGCTGCAGTAGCGGTGTGTGAATGTGTGACTGTTAGACAGTCCTTCTGAGGCCATCACAGCCACAGCAACTCAGCTGGAATATTCAAAAGGAAAAGACACCGCCAGAGCTGCAGTCCAGCACCTCTGAGGCTCAATCCTACAGAGACAAAAAAAGGCAAAAGAGGGACACTTTTGAAGCCATACAGGGAGATGGACGCGTGTGTGTCGCATATCATTCCTGTACTGATTAAACAGTATATTACCATATTTTTCTGCTAAAATTTGAAGAGATTCAAACAATATTTAGTCTATGCAGCAGTCCGGAGAGCGTCGGGAAGGGGAAGAAGAGGATCAAGACGGATTTCATCGAGACTCACGCAGGAAGTATGTCGAAAAAAGTAATTATGTCATAGTATAGCATTTGAATTATCTTTTATTCTCTAACATGTTCCAACAAAAGAACCAAATGTACATTTTGAGTCTTGCCAGTAGAATTTGAACAACAATTCTTCATCTGTCATTTACACAGATATATGTTGAACTCATAATTTGACCATTATAGATGCCTCGATTATTGTAGTCACAGACGTTGGACTCCAGCGGTGCTGTATTGATACAGTGGCTGTTACATAAGAACTACTGTACAATAGCTTTATTGCCTTAGAATACATTTGCAGTTAGCGTTTTCTACTGGCATGCAATGCAGTATACTGCATGAAGAAAAACAATACAACGATGTGAAATTAGAACCAAAGGGTTAGTTGTATATTTCAACAATGAAGAAACACAAATTACTTATTTAAAAAAGGAATTTCAATAAGCAGACCATATCAGACGACCTGGAACAAATCTCAACTTCATCACTACAAATGAACCAAAAAATAGTAACAAACATCCACATAGCCCTGTGTTTTACACAATATAACATAATTAAATATACCATTGAATATAAGAATCTCGTCCATCAGCTGCACATTATTCCTCCACTGTTGGTGTGGGATCCTGCTCTGTTAGGTTCCAGTGTGTCTCCAGACGGCTCTATGTTCTGGAGCAGGTGTGCGTAATGCATGGGCTCGGTTTGGCGGCGAGCGTTTTTTCGAGTGTAGTACTTCTTGGACGCGGCTCTCCACGCCTCCCTCTGCAGTGACTGAGAAGTTTCAGGTAACTCGGATATCAGCGTCCTCCTTCTCTTGTCCACAAAAGAGATGGGTTGTGTATACCTGGAGTCTGTAATGTGGGGGAAGGGGCCGGAGCGTGACTGGAAGGGGCCTGAGTGTGAGGGGAAAGGGAAGGGGCCAGAACGCGGGGGGACGGGGAAGGGGCCGGAGCGAGAAGGGTTTGCCTGTTGGCGGGCTACTTTTCGGGCATAGTAGCGCCTGGAAGCTGCTCTCCAGGCTGCCCTCTTCAGTCTCTGAGCCTCCTCCGTCAGCTCAGACGTGGGCACGCCCTTCTTCTTGTTCCTGATGAGGTCAAGAGAAGATAAAACAGATGAGTAGGCATGCAGTTCACCAAGCAATTACCAATTCTGTCTGGTGTTTATGGGCTATGGGGAACCTCGGATAACAACACACAGAAAGAGTGTGAGGTTGACATTACTCCATTGTATCTTTGCATAGCAAATACTTGTGCTCTGCTATATTGATGCCCTGAATTTCCAAACGGAAGGATTTGTAAAGCGCTGTTGTGCATCATTGTGTGTGTAACATATACATATATACATATAAATATGCCACCCTTCAACATGCTGATTGTACAGAATCAAAGAGAAACCCTCAATTATAAAGAGTTGC